>CM053744.1:39817898-39862108 GCA_028658305.1 Pachyuromys duprasi
ATCTTCTACAGCAAATGCTTTATCTTCGCAAAATGTAGCAAAAATAACAATCAATACATACGAACCGCAATTTCTTCTAGGTGAAAACTAACGCATTATTTCCTTTGTCATTCTCATTAGGCTGTACCTGAAAGTCTCTTGTGTTCTAAATGAACAAATGAGCAGCATTCATTGTGTGTGTGTGTGTGCACAGACAGCCTCAGTTTATCTGCTGACTGTATCAGCAAAAAATTTTAGGATTCTGCTTCTGATTTTCCACTCTTTTCTACATTTTTGTTTCTTTGTTTGTTTAAAGATCTTTGTGCTGAATTCCCCTTTTCAAAGAAAAAAAAACTTTTCCAGCATGAATAACCATTCTGTCACTTATGTTTTTTATGGTTCAAATGCTAGCGTTTTAAAAAGGAGTTTCTCTTGCATCTATGTTTATAAACTAATGGCAGCCTCTCAAACATTCATTTAGCAACTGGAAATTTCCAAGGCAGTGTGTTACATTCTGGTTAGAATTCAGTTTAAGGGAGTGCACATGAATTGTTCATGCACAAGGGAGATGAAGTCTCCAGGAACATGAATTATCAAGTGCAGATTTGTAACCACAAACATTTCTTCTGTTAAGGGCAGCAAGGGAGTGTGTAGGTGTTGCAGGCCCTTGCTGCTCTGCAGGGCCCAGTGAGAAAGCACCCACTTTCTCAGAAGTCCCTCTAGCCTCTGTCTTTCCTTCCATAGCTGGCTCGCCAGACTCAAGAGGCTGACGACTCAGATTCTTTCACAACTTTTCTAAATAGGTTACTAGTTCATGCGCCTGATTTTTTTCTGCAGTCTTGTCGATTTGCCAGCTCACTGTAACCCAAATCAGTCCGGCTTGCGTGAGACGAATTCAGTGAGCATGGAAACTGCCTCCAAGTCCTCATGGCTCCCCTGCAGTATACACTCCCCCCCCCCCCAGAGCTCCTGTTTTGGAGTCCTTTTGCATTAGCAGTTTGAAGTGAGTCTCTCAAACAGGCCAGAGTCCCTTATCTCGGGAGATTTTCAGCCCCCTAAGCCACCCCAACAGGCTTCTTGGTCATTTCTCATCGCTTAGATCTATAAATATTAATTGCAAGCCTCATATTTTAAAACCACTTTGAGCATATTAAGTATTTAGCCACATAAATCAATCCTAAACTAATCTTAGTGATTTCATCATACTTTCAGAACTTTTCATGTTAGCTACCACCACAGTTCACCGTGTTTGCTGGAGGTTATTTAATGACTTTTCAATCAGCTGGTTCCACCTTTAGATTTAGAGGCAGAATGAAAAAGGGGCAGAAAATAGGAAGAAGGGGAGAGAGGAGGTAATCAAAGAAAAGGAAAGGCTATGAGAAGGAGGTAGAAACACAGGGAAGAAGGCTGAACTCTACTAGAAAGTGGAGATTAGCGACTACTTTCATTCTCTTGTTCACCCCAGGCATCCTGAACTCTTTAGGGTTGGTCTGGTTGAGGGGGTTACACTATATCATTCTTATGAGCTCTTCTAGAGTGGGACCCCGAGTTTTCTGCCTTCTTTTCCACAATATGAAGAACTGTATTAAAAGCTTCTAAAGGCACTGAAATATGAGAAACTGTATTAAAGAGTCACAGCATTAGGAAGGTTGAGAACCATTGCTCTGAAGCTGTTGCTATGTATTCCTGTGCAGCTCTCAAGAAACATTAGGTCTTGGATTATATCTCCTGAATACATGGAGTCCTTGCCCATGACACACTAACATGATTGGTTGCTTTGTACCAGACTAACTTACAGGACACCAGGGCATGAAGCACTGGGTAACAAAGTGACCAGAAAGGAAGAATCATTCAGACCAGGGTACAAATATTGACTTTTCCAACTTTGCAGCAATGAACCAGGCACCTTCCCTCCTTAGATGCATCTCCCTCACCTATAAAGGAATGATGCTCTTATGTATTTCTTAGGTTTGTTATTCAGAATAAAAGAGATCATGCTGCAGTGCCAACTGCTCAGAGCCTGACTCATAGTTAGTGTTCAATAAATGTGAGCCTTTATTATTACCATATTTCCTGCATTCAGAGACACCATCGATCGGAAGTCAAAGCATCAATTTAATAACTTCTCAGGGGGAAAAACAATATATTAAACACACATTCCCGTTTTAACACATCACAATTTCAAAAATATTAAAAGGCGAAAAGAAATGTGTCTTTAAAAATCAATGATATATGGTCTTATTGTCACATTCTGGAAGCTTTTAAGTCGTTTGCTGGTTTACTTGCCTTCTCCTGCTTATCCTGGTGTTCCCAGGAGACATATAAGTACTGGAAAAATAAAGAAATCAGCATTTGTTCACTGCTGTGTCCTGGGTGACTAGCACAGGTGCCAAGTGAATTATTAGATACAATGTTTGAATGTCACAGTAATGCAAGGGTCTATTGACAAAATTACCATTAGTATATGTCATGACACTTTCTCTTATGTCTTTATAAATTCTCATGACTCCGTTTCACACCTGCCTTAGCCTGAGGGTTTGTTTACATATTTGAGTACATATGCGTTAAGGATTGAGATTTTCCTTGATATGCACAAGACATATGGGGCTAAGTGTATTAGAAATGCAGAGCATATACCATAATGCTTGACAAAGAAATAATGATAATTTACACTAAAAATTGTATGAAAAGCAAGGGTAGTGTATTGAACATGGCCAGCTTAAAATATATTGTCAGTTTAAACATCCCTTTCCACTACAGATATGCATTAGACAGCCATAATTATCTGCTCACAGAATCGACTTAAATTCCTCCTTTCTGTTTGTATACCAAAAACATCAACATGGAAGTCATCTCTGAGTCCAAAATAACTTTAGGTAGCCATTCAGCAACAAAAATGTTTGCTCAGTCACTCGGCAAGCATCAGTTATGACCCACTGCATGCCAGGTGTGTGCAGATGCTGAAAATAAGAAGCCATGTGGGACGGCCTGAATGACAGGGCCAGTACATGAAAGAAAAGTCTCCTATACATAGACAATGCTCCACATCAGTTAGGAAGTAACATTGATTCAGGGAAGAAAGAGCATCAATCCTGTTAGACTGACTAGACTGACAGGGATAGGGGGACTCTCTGGACTTACATCGATTCAGCCACTGTAGAACATAAACCAAACCCTGGGCCAGGAGACCTGCTGGAAGCCAAATGATGCTTCAGAGATGTGTTTAAAAAAATTAAATGGCTTCTCTTGTTAAGAGAAGTACATTTTACACATTCAACTGTCTGGAGAATGAGTATAATTACATGCATAAAAAGTTGTCTTTTAATTTTAACTTATTACTGGGTTTCACTTTTCAAATAACTGGCACAAATAATAAATGAGGTCCATTTACTCTAATTGGGAGGAATGTTCTTGACAAGAGACACTTTTGACATGTGTTCTTTGTTGATGAGGATGGAGACAGTTTATCAGAGGGCCATAGAAACAGCCTTTTTATCAGAACCAACCACAAGAAGTACAGAACAATGCAAAAAGTGGTGATCATAGTTCTAAGACCTAGAATGGAGCTGAATGAAATAGAAAACATGAGAACCAAAGTATTGGACTGGAGATCAGAGGGTGGAGTATTGGGACTTGTTGGTCGAGGCTCATATTCAACCATGAGAAGAACTTCAGTGATGGCTGAAATGAAGAAAGGTCATGCTAGGCTTGAGAACACACTAAAGCTGAAATAGAACTTCCCTGTTGTAGTACAAGTAGCTAAAGAAAATGTCGATGATCAATCATGATCTATTAGCAGGAGCTAGTTCAGCAATGCTGATTGTAAGAGGAACTCAGATCAGTGCTGTTTGGATTGTTCTAGAGTTTAGATCTTGAGTGTCCTTGAAAGGCTTCCTTGTTAAGAATCTTGATCTCTGGCATATTGGAAAGTGGTAGGACTTTTAAGGGATTGGGCCTGATGGGAGGAATTGAGAGCATTGGAGATGTTCCCTTCATGGGGATATTAGAACCCTATCCCATCTTCCTGCTCTCTTTCACTTATACCTACACAGTGATTGCTCTATCACATGCTTCTATCAAGATGCTCTGCCTTACCACAGGTCCAAAAGCAATGGAGCCAACAGACCATGGGTAAAATACCCAACACTGTGAGCCATAGCAATTTTTTTTTCTCTTTTTCAGTTGATTACCTTAAATACTTGTTACAGTCTATTTCCAGAAAAGTGACTCACCATTTGTTGGCCCTAAAGACCAGCAAGCTTTGAGCAGGGAAATGTTACAAACTAATTTATATTTGAAGAAAGGAATTCATCTATTTGGAATATTGAGAAACTTGGAATTAATTATTGCAACTGTTCAACCAATGAATGAAAGGCCAAATGTCAGGTAAGCAGATGGATGGACCTTGGAGATCAAGTAAATGAGAAGAAGGTAAGGAAAAACATCCTGTCTCTCTACATTGTGAGAAATGAGGCTGTTATGTTATGCTACAGCACATTCTGGAACACTTACAGCAGTAGTCTTCATACGGGCTACCCGCAAATTGCCCAGTGATCATGGCACAAAAGAACACCACTTGTCTATGTGAAGAAGTGATTCGAGGCAGAAGGGAATTCTCAAACACAACCCAGAATTTAAAAACAAAAAACAATATCAGAACTCTACATTCACATGCATAAAAATATTTCACATTGTATCAGTCCATTGTGTTAAGCCATGCAAGGAACCCAGGGCACACATCTAGACATCTTGGATGCATTCCTTTTTTGGGGGGGAAGGGTTAGAAACAAGGTTTCTCTGTATAGCCTTGGCTGTCCTGGACTAACTTTGTGAACCATGCTGACCTTGAACTTACCTAGGATGCATTCTAATGCGCTGTTTCCAAATTCTAGCCATTCCAGTGTGAATGTTCACTTCATAAAAATTCAAACATTTGTAAAAAGTTTAACATGAAGGTATTCAAATTTAACTGTAGAAGAAAGAATACTATTATTTGTAGAGGGAATGGATTGACCGCCTAACATGGGCATGTCTTATCCAATCAGTTCAAGACTGGATTGAACAAAAGGGCTGAGCAAGAGGGAATCACCTGCCTGGCTCCAGGGGCTAGACCGTAAGTCTTCTCCCTCCTATGACTGGAAATTACTTCATCACACACCCAGCTCTCTGAGTCAGATCAGAACTATACAATCAGCTCTCTTGTGACTCCAACTTGCCAGTTGTAGATTTTAGGACTTCTTACCTCTGTAATCAGCTGTTCATCTGTATCTTTAGGCTCTGCATCTCAGGGTGTGGCTAGTGGCAAAGAGAAAATATTTGAAGACAAAATTGTGTCAGCGTTGAACCTACACAGACTTTCCCTCTTGTCATTACTCTCTATACCATATGATAAGCTATATAGTGTTTACCTTTTTTATTTAGACATTACAAGCAACCTAGAGATGGCTTAACACATACAGGAGAACTTGTGTAAGTTGGATACAAATGCCATTTTAAATAACAAAATTGAGCATCCACAGATTTTGTGATTTATGGGAGGTCCGGAAACCAATTTCTTATGAGTACATAGGAAGTACTTCAATATCTATTGTACCGCATTATAACATTTTTAATAAAAGTAACAATAGCAATAATGCTTTCCAATTTGGAATGCTAATACCATGTGCTCCATAAAAAGTGGTAGACTCTGATAACAGATAAGGAAGTAAAGGCAAAGAGATACTAAACATCATGTTGGTCCAGGATAGAACAACAGCAGAACTCAGAAATCTGTCTATCCTGGTCAGCACTGTCAAACCAGCCAAGCCCAGAGTTATGTAAAGGAGTCTCAAATAGGAGACTGTCTGTACCAGACTGGCTGCTCTGCATGTCTGTGGGGAATTTTCTTGATTGCTAATTGATGTAGGAGAGTCCAGACCACTGTGGGAGGGGATCCAGAACAGTGTTAGAAAGCTAACTAAGCAAGCCACTGAACACTGTTCCTCTGTGGTTTCTGCTTCAGTTCTAAGCTGCTACTCTGACTTCCCTCAATGACGGGTTATGACCTGGAAGTGCAGGCCAAATGAGCCCTTTCATCCCAAAGTTGCCTGGGCAATGGTGTGGCAGAATAATCAAGGAAGCCATATTCCTTTGTGGTTTCTGCTTCAAGTTCCAAAAGGTTCCTTCCTCAGCTGTCCTTAACGATAGGCTCTAACCTGTAAGTGAAAATAAGTCCTTTTTTCACTCCATTGCTTTTGGTCACAGTGTTCCTCAAAGAAACAGAAGCAAACTAGGACACTCTCCATTAGGTGGCCGCATAATTTCACAGGAGTTTTTCAAGGAAGGTGAGCATGGTTATTCTATTTTAAGCTTGAATCTGAGAGGTCTTTATGACCTTACTTTTCAGGAATAGGCTGATAGTATACCCAAATGCCTCCAAACATTTGGTTTATCGACAGGCTCAGAACTCTGCTTGTTTCCACAATCCCAGACCCCTGAAACACATACCTTACTTATGAAATTTTCAACCAAACAAATGAATTCAACCCAGAAAAGCAAACACAGTTTGGATAGAACAGTCATCCTCTTAAATCAGCTTCCCTGTTTCCTGTATAAACCAGCAGCCCAGAGGTACTATTTCTGAAAACACTTTGTAATGGAAAATTTTACCCAAGTGCTATTAGCATTATAATTATCATCTTTGTTATTAATAATAACGATTTATAGAGTGGTTAGGGCAGACTCTGCCATTCAGAGACTAAAAGCATGAGCCTGCTTTGATACTTAAGTCAGCCAACAGAATAGGGAGAGGAGACTCCAGCTGAAGAAATTAAAACAGATGGCTTTATCTTGGAAAGACATCTACCTTCAGGGACCAAAAAGCAGGTTAATATGACAAAAAGATTCAGCAAAAATGGAACCCAAGGACAAACATTTCCTTCACTCTGCTACAGCAAGAGATCAGTCTGTTGAAGGTCACTGCGCCTTGCCAGAGTCTGTGGCACCTTAACGGATTGATTAACTTCTTCCAGCAGGTAGATGTCCCAGGTGAATTCTCACAAATAAGATTGTACATGACAATAAGAATACCAGGAGTTCAGGGGGTGGCATTGCTTTATACTGCATGACATTCTTCTGCTGAAGGGATTGAAACCTACGTGAGCATAGATCCATGCGACAATATCACTAAAGGCCACCGAACACACATAAGACTGCCTAAATGAGAAAACCCCAGATCCCTACCTTAGCTAGCAGCTCAGAGACAGTCTCACAAGAAGCACATTCAAAGATCCTGTAAAATATCTAGATTCTGCCCTGATGTGGATGGGACCTGGGGATTTATATTTTAGAGATATAACTAAGATCGTGGCAGAATGATAGATTGACTCTAAGTGTCACAGAGGATGAACAACCCTCAGTGGCATCTGGCAAGAGTCCAAAAGTGCGCAGACTACGAGGAAATCCTAAAATCTTAGGAACTGGAAAGCTGTTATCGTCAGTGGGCCCATAATCAGATTCACATCAGTTTCTACCTTTTGCTGGAAAACATGTTTCAAATATCCACAGCACACATATAAGCACATCAGTGTTTCGGCAAAGAGTACTTTCTGCAAAACAATAATAAAAATGAGAATATACTTTAGCCAAATGAAAAAGAAATCCAAGGAAAATAGAAAAGAAACCCAGGAAATCCAAGGAAAAAATGGAAAGTAAACAGATAGGGCAATCAAGTAAAGTCTCAAGGTGACAAGCATGTGGCAGAGAAGCAATCAGTACAAATGGGTGTAGGAAGTTGAGAGGTGTCAGAAATAATGTCTTCAAGAGGAAAACAGCCTCTGTCCTCATGTTTGTATGAAGAAGGCAATGCAACTTGTTAATAGGAAGATAGAGGCATAGCTTTGTTTTCTCTATCAATAAGAGAAGAACTAAAGGGGCGCCTGGTAATGTCTGGAAAGGCCTGGGATGGATGCAGACACAAAAAAAGGAACATTTGTTGGATATAAGCAAAAGAACCACTTCCTTTGTTTTAATGATTTTCCTGTGTTCTTTTGGGTGGCATGAGTTCAGAGATACCTAGTTTGCGACTCTGTGAAGGACTCAGAGTTTGTATGTCCTTTTGTCTGAGTCCAGAGGGACACCAAGATTCTGTGCAGCGAGCTGGTAAAGACCTGAGTGGATGCATTGCTATGTCAACAACCCCAGTGTCTCACCCTTATGGGAGTGGCAAAGTCTTCTCTGGGTGAGGCTGTGAGCAATGACAAAGCTTCCTCTGCTCCAAGTGTGAAAGTTGATGGTGTATGCAGAAAATGTCCACCATATCTTTCCGCACCCCAGATATTTATGCCTGAAGACTTCTCCCTACAGGTATGGTTCCTACTGAGATTAGCTAAACCTTCTTCCTTGATTTGCTATACACCATAAATCCTGCCTCCTTGTTCAGCTGTATGCAATAATCCCAATTCCCTGTCCAATGGTATATAAGAAACACACTGAACTTCTAGGGTGCTGATGTTACAGGGAGTCCACCAGAGAATACCACATGCTTTATAACCAATTGAAAGGCTTTATTTTAGCAAGCTACTCTCAGGTATTCGGGGTCCAAGTATAGCACTGAGTATTTGGGGTAAGGGTTTTTTTTAAAGGTAAAACCCACATCCTAGTATCTCACTCTGCAGCTGCAGAGAAAGGCTTTGTGAAAAGCAAGCAGTTTAACAGACACTAAGATAAACAGGCTAGCTAGAGGGGGAGGTTTTCAGAAGCAGGCAGTTTAACAGAAGCTAAGTTGGCAGGGCATTTAACCTCGAATTCCTCCAAGAGAGCTGGGTAATTTTCCATAGGGATGATATCCTAGTTCAACTAAGACGTCCTCAGAAGGAACCTCTGCACTCTCCTGTCCTGTAATGCTGCGGCTTCCTATCAGAGATCTCAGTCCATCAATCAAAGCTGTTCTGTGCCCGTACCCACATGCCTGTGTTTCCTTCATCTCCTCCATGACCCAGTGAGGTTAATCACAGATCCATGTAGAATGTGGCAGTTCTGCCTTGAGTGTATGGACACTAAGAAGCCACAGAAGGATCTGACAAAAATTCTGAAGCCGGAGACTGCTCAAATGCCCCCTGTGCCAACAGAAGCTCTGTGGCCTTGCACAAGTCACTTTAACTCTCTGTGCCTCCTGTTTTCTCAGCAAGAATTGTCACCCTCTTCTACACACTAGGTGTCAAGATAGAATCCCCCTGAGAATAAGAACTCAAAGAGGAAATGGTATCAGGAATGTTGTCATAATGAAGTATACAAATAATAAGTGATTTACCATGCAATTACTATTCTTAAAGCCAGCCATCCAAAAAAAGCATAGGTGACTAAATCAAATTTAAACCATAGTAAATACAAAAACTGAAGAGGAAAATATAACTAGCATAGCTGAAAAAAAAGAGAGGTAAATAAGCAAAAATATATGGTTATTCATTTATTCATAAAATATAAAAATATTTAAATACTGTATAAAGTAAATAAACTAAGAAATAAAAGACTTTTCACATTATCTATATGCTCTAAATAATTTAATTAATACATAATTCCAATTTTAATCTGTTATATATTTTCATTAACTATATACAAACGTTTCTTTTATAGATATTTGTTTCTATTTCAACTTCACAATTGATTGTGACTACAGTTAAAATTATTAATCAATGACTTTAAATATAATTTGAAAAACAAGTACTAAACACAATATTTACTAATAACTGAGAGCAGGTCGTGGGGGGAGAATAAAAGGAGAGTAAAGTCAGGCCCCATGCCTCCTCAGAGTGTTTGCTATGTGCCAAACACTGCTCTAATAATTCTGCATGCTACATTTCTTTCTCATTCCTCTAGCCATATCAGATGTTAAGTAGCAGCATCATTGGTATTAGCATTTTACAGATGAGGAGCCTGCCACAGGAAGAGACCAAGTACCAGCCCTGACCCTCTGACTAGGGCACAGCAGTGATTCTGGAGCACTTTCTCTGGCTGCCTTTTTAGAAGCTTCATCTTTCACAGTGGGAAGATAGAAAGAGTGGTTTGCGTATTTAATTTAGAGTAAGGTTGCAAAGGCCAAAGGAAAAAGTCATAGCAATAGTGGGATGAACAATGTCCACAAAAATGCCATGTCTACCCAAAATCTCTATGACCTTACATGGAAACGCTCTTTGCAGATGTAATCGTTTAAAATGAGACCATATGGGATTAGGTAGATTATAAACCTGATGATTTGTGTCTATATAAGGAGAAGGGGAGACATAGACACAAGCAAAGAAAAACTTATGTGGCATTTGAAGCAGAGACTAGAGTGACAGCTTCAAGCTAAGGGTCAGGATAGTGGAGGAAACCAGAACGTGGCAAAGAGGAGCTCTTCCATCCAGCCACAGAGGAAGTATGGCCTTAACAACTTCTTGATTAGGTATCCCTAGCCTCTGGAACTATGAAAGAAAAGAATCACTGTGCTTCATGCTACCTGCTTATGGAAATGGCTCACACCTGTGAAATCAAACAACCAACCAAGACTTCAAAATAAAACTGAGCACAAACTGAAGGAAGAGTTACACTGCAGTTGACAGTTTGCTAAAACAATATAACAACACAAAACAAGCCAGTGTGTTTTTCTCTTGGTAGCAGACAGAGTTTAAAGTGGCTCCAACAATCCCAAACTTCTGGTATTCGCACTGTGTATAAACCCATTAGTGGGGATACAATCAGACCTGTGCTTCTGAACATTAGCATTCAGGAAAGGTGTCAAGAGATCTTTCCCATGATCTCCTATCTCTCTCACTGTCCTCTCACTTTCTTTTACCTGCCTTAGTGATGTCACTAATCAGGATGATGGAGGCCCCCATACCACAGAACTGAAGCAGTTTCTACCCAGCAACTGTATAGGAACTGACAGCACCTGAAACCCTCAGACCAACAAACTGCAGCAAACTGAATTCTTCCAGTTACTTCAGAAGCCTGGAAGCTTGGAGACATATCTTCCCCCAGTCCCACCTCCAGTGAGACATAACCCCTTGATGTATCCCTGTGTGGCCCTAAAAGAGAGGAGTCAGTTAATGTTTTCCATAGAAACTGCCTTTACCAAGGCAAGTTGTTTGAAGCCACCACAATTGTGATTTCATTACTCAGCAATCCCTGGCTAATATTCTCCTGTGATTAAACATAACTGAGACAGGAAAGCAGAAGGAAATGCTTAACAACCTGGGTAAACTGAGAAGCCTTAAGCTTTTCACGCTTCTCTGAACACCACACCTAGCAAGCTCTGGCCAATCTAGAACCCCGACCTGCATCGAGCCACACAGTAAGGTACGTTTCTTCTCCCCTTGGCAACTCTCATACTCATATTCTGCCCAATCGTACACTGCTTGTATCTTGTAGGGACAATAGAAAGTCAATCCATTCTGAATTGATTTGGGGTGCATCTGCAATTAGGTAAAACTGTGCCTTCAAGTGAACTTTTGGGGAGACTTTCCTATTTCCTACCTAATGCCTACGCAGAACTGGGCATAATATGAAATAATACGTACCATAGAAAGAATATATGAGGTAGAAAAATGCTTATATGACCCAAAATAAATTCCCTTAGAACCAATGCCTCTGTTCTCTGTTAAAAGAAGCCCCAGGCCAATCCCGAGAGCCCTGGAGTATCTTCACTCTTGCAATCCACTGCTCCCTTGCTGTGTCTTCGGATTTTTTCTATTGCTTTACTTTAAATAAAATTTCCTCGGGCTGCTTTGCAATCTGTGTGAGCTTCTGTTTCATTCTAGAATAAGAGGCCAAGAAGCTGGTGACACCGGGTTCAGCTGCCTAATAAAATACTCAAGGTGATAAAGAGTCAATTGGGGGGGGGGCAGACAGGGAATTCAAGGCACAGGCATGGACAATCACAGAAACATGAGCAGTTTCATGGAAATGATTAGTAGCAAAGCTATATCTATGCCTACGGATTCCCTCTGACCCTCCATTTCCCAGCTCTCTTCTGCCTGCATAATGACAACTGGAATTTTTAAAAGCAAGATAGCTACTCAAATCAAGGACAAAAATTCACAGTTCTGTCTCAGATCATATTCATAGTAAGTACTGTACCACTCCACCCCACCCCACCTCTCAATTCCTGGGAGAGGGAATGTGTTAAATAGCAGCTTAGTAGACAGCTCTTTTTTTTTTTTTTAATATAGCCTCATTTACCATTATTGCAGCATTTTATTTTCTTTTGAATTGTTCCAGATTATTTTTGTCTGAGCTGAGGCAGAAAAGTGAAAAAGAGCAGATTCAACGATAATTGATTTTATGAGGAATATGGATGGATTGTACACACCGTATATTTAAAAGTCACTGCTTTCGTGTTGGCCACGTACACCATACACTTCTGTATGGCCCCCTAGTCCTCAGTACTCCCCCTACTTAATTGTTCCCACCAGCTTTATATTCCTCATTCCCAGTCAGGCAGAGGAAATAAATAGTTAAAAACCTAAGTGCTCATCAGACTCAAGGCAGAGTTCATAAATGAAAGTGGGCAGCCTTGGGTAATTTAAGATATTGCTGTGAGCTGGTGTTGCCAAAATGATGCACTTATTGAACCATAAACAAAAGCAATTAAGATGAGATGTTGATTACTGTGAAGAAAAGCTCCTTGGTAGTATACAGGCTCAGAGTCTCAAGGGAGTCTCATTTGCATAAGCATCTCTAGAATCCTGGGATGTCCAGGAAGGTTTGCAGGTATCCTTCGCAAAAGGATTCTAATGCACCCTAAGAGACACCTTGAGGAGCCCCAAAGACATTTTGCAAAGGGCATAGCAATGTACATGGCAGGGGCTGGCTAGTTCTTTATGTGCCTTTCTTTCTTTCTAGTTTCCTTTCTTGGTGAAGAAAGGAAAACCTTTGAGATTGATGGACATGTGGCTAAAACCATAGTCAGAAAGCAATCTTGCCTTTAAAAATAAAAATAACAGCCGTGGTCTAGTGTTGAAGGGTTCAGCACAAAGGATGTGAAGGAAACATCCTGAAGCGACCTTTGATTCTAGGACCCTTCCTCAAGCATTGGCTAAAAGAGTAGCTATAATTTTAAGAGACAGGCAACAGACTCATGGATCACCAGCTGGTAACACATAGGCTAAGCCTGGATGTAAACATGGCATGCACCAGAGAAATGTGGATGTATGTATTTTCCTTGCAGTTCCTCCAAGGAAAATGGGTACACAGCTTATTATAAACCAGGAAAGAAAAACTTGAGTGACACATCTAAATAACAAACAAACCATATATATATACACACATACACACACACACACACACAATATATAGTCCCCCAGTTCATCCAACCCAGACCTCTTTCCAGCAACTAATGATTCCTGTGGAAATCTCTAGGCAATACTTTAAATGTCTGCTTCTGGATAAAAGAAGCAACCTGTGATTGTGGAAAATTGTACCCAGAAATATCTAAGAATGAGGCAAATAGTGGGTCCTGAGCAAATGTTTACAGGAAGAAAAGGAGAGCAAACAAGGAAGGGATGCGGCCCAGATGGAAGGAAGAAGAGCACACGCCACTGTGGCTACAGTTTAGGTAAGGACTGACATTTAGAAGTGCCTGGAGGAGCCTGAGAGAGTAGAAAGATCATGCTGGGCAGCATGCCCCGAGACACATCTGAGGCAATGGGCAGGGAAAAGGAAAGGCAGGAGAAGAAAAATGAGCATCCAGCCAGACAGATGATGTTGGGTCAACTCAATCTTTCCTCATCTGTCTAGAGAGACGGCAGGCACATGTCACAGCATGCCGATCAGCCCCAGGGAGTGGTGATTGGCATCTGCAAGCCGACTATCTGGGAGCAGATAGACAGGGAGACAGGTCCAAATGTCGCCAGCCGAAGGCCAGAGCACATCTCAGCCTGACTGGGGCCACTCAGACAGGTGAGTGACCGCCAGACCAATGCAATCACCCTGAGAAGTGCTTTGAATTTCATTTCAAGTGACCAAGTCTCATAACTGGGAGCTGTGTCTGTGCTGGTATCAGTGTGGATTAAATAGGTAGAACCTGTAGAAAGGAAATTCATGTGCAGAGAATACAGATTTTTATGCCAGACTCCACTAAGAATGCAACATCATCATGTTGACTAGTAAAATGTTAACTGAGGCTTTCGTAGTTCATTCTAACTGCTAAAGAAATGGGTTCAGATAAAATTAGACTTTAAATTATTTACACATGGGCTGAAAGAATACTTGTTGTTAAGAACTTGCCATGCAAGCATAAGAACCTGAGTTCAATCCACAATACCCAGGAGATATGGTACATCATGAAGATCTCAGGGCTAGGGGATCATAGTTGGCCAGGCAGAGAGATACAGGTCCCTGCCTAATGCTTGTTAGATAGCTAGCACAGTTGAATTGTTGAGTGAGGCCAGTGAGATAGCCTGTCTCAAAAACAAACAACAACAACAAAAACTAGAGTGTTCCTAAGGAATCACACACACACACACACACACACACACACACACACACACACATTTGACTAGAGATAAAAACCAGGATCAAATCTTGATTTTTTTTTCTTTAAGCTACACAAATCTTGGTGCTTCTACTGTTTTTCACTTTAGCTTTTGACAATTAAATTTATTCCAAGGTACTCAAAGTAAGATGTTACCCTCAAAAAGAGACAGATAAATGTGGAGAAAATTTAATGCTGTTGGACTACTGTTATGGTTTTTCTGTTGCTAAAACAGAAAGAATTTGTGAGGTATATAGAAAACCCGTTGATATGAATGGGTGAGTAACAAGGAGGAAAAAAACTGTCTTCTCTCTGGTGCTGTGTTGGTCTGCTACACTGCCTAGCATCCCATAATAACTGACTGAGTTGTAAATCTTAAGGCTGAAGGTCTGAATGTTAAATCACTGTTTCTCCAGAGCCTAGAATTCACTCAGCAAACATCAACAAATGTCTATTACTGGATACTCTCATTTCCATGAACACAGACACAAAGGGAGGATGTCTTGCCAAGAACACAGTCAGGTTCAAGGGTATATTGAAAGGTATTGACAAGGCCTTAGGATGAAACTGTTTTGGAGGTAATACAGTTGCTAAGATCAAGTTTATAGGACTGTGTGATTTAATTCATGTATTGACTAATATCTGTCAAATGGCAGCACTGGAATGGGCTACTGTAGGTTCTAGCAATGACTCAGGGAACAAAAGGGTAATAACATCTCTGGGCTCCTTGGGTTTGCATAGAGTATCATAGATCCTTTCCACAGCATCTACCATGTTTCTTCCTCACATGTCTGTAAAAACGGTCTTGCTCCCCCCCACCCCCCTCTGGAAGGTGGTCCTGAGAACTGAGGGTATAACTGGTATATACACGAAGCTGCAGGTTTAAGTCAGAGATTGCTCACCTCCTAACAGATCACCAAACAAACTAATGAACTGGGAGAATGCGTCTTCAATTTTAACATTTGAGAAAGCACTCTTTTCACAGCAAGGCACCAGAAGAGCTATTCAGATTGCTAAGCCACGCAGCCTAATATCCAAATACGGAGAGCAAGAGAGCACAAATTTGTCTTCATTAGATCAACTGTCTTAGCCAAATTTCTGTTGCTGTTACAGAATACCTGAGACTGAAAACTTTCAAAGAAAAACAGGACCTGGGGCTGGAGCTCGGGGGTGGGGGGTGAGCCTACTTCCTGGGCAAGCCTGAGAACCTTAGTTTGAATCACCATCATTTCCACAAAAGGACAGGCAGGGATGCTCAGGTACCTTTAACCCCAGTACTGTGGGATATGGAGACAGGAGGATTACCAAGGGCTTGCTGGCTGCCAGCCAAGTTGAAAAACAGCAAGCTTTGAATTTAGTAACGGGGAATAACACAGAGAGTGATAGAGCAAAACATTAGACATGCTTCTATGGCCTCCATGCATATTCACAAGACTGCATAGACATATACAAACTTGTGCACACAGTAGATACACATACACACAAAAGAAGAAAAAGAAGAGGGAGGGGCTCTAACTCATCATTCTAGCAGCTGAGAAGTTCAAGATGAAGTGGTCACAACTGGAAGGAGCCTCCTGCTCCATCAACCCATAACAGAATAAAGGAGAAGCGGGGACATTTGAAAGAGAATGAAAGTCTGCCTGATTTTATGACAAACCCTCTCCTATTCTGATGACCAATTGAATCCCATAAGAGGAGGAAATCACTGAAAAGGCATAAAGACATTCATGAGGGCTCTAACCCCAACCTCCACTAGTTCCTACCCTCTAACACTTCTACAGCAAAATCACATTTCAACATGATTTTCAGAGGAGGGGGAGCCTCCTGAAATTATGCACTACATATGTCAGCTCAGAAGCCTTGAATTTCTACTTCTCAGTGTGACCCTTCCATCACAGTGGCTCTTGGATTCTGGGGATGCGTTTATGATTTGAAAACACTACTTTTCTTATACAATCAGAAAATAGACAACTCCAAATCATTAACAGTGGAAGAGAAAGGAGGAAAAGGTAGAGCAGAGAAACTAATATGAAGTATTTCTCTTGTCACTTGGAGTATGAAGTACAGATGGAAGAAACGAGTTGAAGGATGCCTTAGAAGTTCTTGCCCACAGGTCACACCTGTTGATGGGATGCTACTGTGAGAGAAAGGGAAGCATTGAACATTGCTCAGGCTCCAGTGTGGTCTATTAGGTAGAAAATAGAGCTAGCAATAAAGACTCAGTAGGAGCCAGGCAGATTAATGAACCGCAGGTACACTCAATGTGTCACCCCCATACACATTCAGGAGGTAACAGCACCAGGAATTGGATATGACACCCTGTACTATATAATGCTGGACAGAAGATCAAGAAGAGACATCATCAGAATGTAGACGGTTTAATTGGGAAGAGTTAGCAGAATATGCGAATTACTCTTCGTTAACAACTTGACTGGATTTGAAGTGACCTACGATATCGGTGAGACACACTTCCGTATTTGTCAGCTGGGATTAATTGAGCACGGGAAGACCCACCTTCAATGTGGGAGTCACCATTCCACAAGCCAGAGCCCATGATTGAATGAATAAAGGAAACAGGAGAGGAAGCTGAATACAGGCATTTTGGCATTTCCTTCTCTCTGCTTCCCATCTGCCAGGATGTGAGCTGTTTCTCTGTCCTCCCCACCATGATAGATCTTTGAGTTAAAATAAATCCTGCCTTCCCTTGAGTTGCTTCTGTCAGATACCTAGTCCCCGTGATGAAAGTAGCTGAAGCCAGGAGGGTGTTAAGGAAGAGCGATTACTGTTTATTAAAAGCCGGTAACACTGCATGTGGGATCCAGCAGGGCTGCTGCAATCATGAACACACAGTGGCTATGGCTACCTGCACACCAAGAAAGACATGAAAGGGGGATTGGATTTATTGGAAAGAAGAGGGTCAGAAGGATGGAAGGGAGACAAAGGAAGGTAATAAGGGATGAATATGATCGCAGCACATTGTACGTGTGTATAAAATTGTCAAAACTAAATACATTTTTAAAAATTGAAGTCAATGAAATGGCAGCAGGGGGTTAAACTAGGGCTACTGAGTCAACACCAAGGAGAAGGGAATGCTACCAAGTCCTGCCTTCTCTCAGGCCAGTGTCAACCATTATGTGGGGCATACCTTCTTCCAAAGGGGACACAGAGAGTTTCTAAAGGTCTGAGAAACAGTATTAGCTTTACAAACAGAAATGCCAAATTGAAGAAAACCAGCCTGAAAAGGCAAGGGTGTTTGGGCAATGACTGAAATTATACATGAAAAGAGAAGCTGCAAAAATGAAGTTCGCTTATTTAGTTTTCTGGGGCTTTCTAAATGAGTTGTGGTTTCCCCTTCTACATGTTCTAGAAGACATTCCCCGACCCTCTGACACCCCATAGTAAATTTGTTAGGTTCCGTATTAACCAGTCAGACAAGATTGATGAGTTTAGCTCACTGATACAGAAGCAATTGGGACCATCACTATTTGCCAATATTTGTCTACATTTATGTTAATGGTTTTGTTCTTGATCAGAGCAGTTGTGAAACTCAGGAAATGTTTATTGCACTCCAAGTTTGCCTGTGATGAATTATGTGGGATACACAGAATAGCCACTGTATATAATATGCAGAAAACATTTCCTTTATATATATATTTATATTTCCTAAATATATATATATATATATATATTTGCTTTTGATCCCAATACCACAGGCTTCCTGCATACTTGGGACCAAACCAACTCAATATCTCATATTCTGCTTTGTCATCTGATTGACTTAATGTTCTTTGTGGTCAGAATTTGCAGAAAAAGAATATGTGTTCTCTCTCTCTCTCTCTCGTTCATTTCCTCCCACAGGGCAATTTCATAACAATCACAGGTCTGGGAGGGGGCCTTAGTGTGCACTTTTGCTTAATGCTACAGAACATGGGAGACAAAGCAGAAGTGTATAAGGCACTTCCAGAAGTCAGGCTGTCTGGACACTTCAAGTGCGTTGTCCTATTTAATATCCACGAAATTGATAAGCTCATGATGAATCAGCCATGGTGGCCAAGTGCTACCTGTGGCCACAGCTGAGCTCAGCTTCAGTTTTCTGGAATTAAAATATTCTTGGAAGACAATTATTCTTATTCCCTAATATTTTTTTTATTACTATGTCCAAGACACGGTAATGGTTGAATGGCTGCAACCAAGATCATCAGGTTCACAAAGCCTAGAGTTTTTACTACCTGGTCTTTAAAAGAAATAATCAACTGCTTCTTGATTTAGAAGATATCACTTCCACAGACAGCATACTTTCTATTGTAACAAAATGTCTAAATTGGATAATATATATATATTATATATATATCCAATATATATCCTATATATAAAGAGTTGGGGTTATATTATGCATGTTCAAGCATGATGTTGAATTCTGCTGGGCTTTGCTGAGCATCTCATATAGATGGAATGACAATGGCACCGGCATCTGTAGGAAAGATGATGGTAGCAAACAGCTTTTGAAAATCAGGATGCTCCAGTAAGGATTAAGTCTGTAAAACCACTATGTATCCTTTCTAAGGGTGAGAGCCTAAAGGCCTAACCACATTCTGCTAGGTCCCACCTCTCAAAAGTTCTACCACTTGCTACCACTGGTGACTTGTATAATGGCTATTCTTTGTTGTCAACTTGACATCTGGAGGCTTTGTATGATGGAGATTCTTTGTTGTCAACTTGACATCTGAAACTAACTAAAATCCAAGTGGCTGTGACCACTTGTGAGGGATTTTTTTTTAATTAAATAGTTTGAAATGAGAAGATCCACTTTTAAATTTTTAATCTGAATCTTTTGAGGTAGAAAGAACCACCTTTAATGAGGGCCATACCTTCTGGTGGCACTCTATTCGAAGAACATGGAAAAAGGAAGAAGGAAGCTCTCTTTTCCTGCTTGCTGTTGCTCTTGCTCTCTCTAGCAAACCTATTCCTTCACTGGCATTAGAGCCTATTTCTTTGAGATTCTGGCATATACTAAAGACCAGCTGAAATATCCAGCCTCATGGACTGAATTCTTAGACTTAGAATTTCCATTGTTAGATAGCCATTGTTGGACTAGCTAGACCATACTCAGTATAGGATTTACTTTATACATATACATATCTATACATATATGTGTGTGTATGTGTGTATGTGTGTGTGTGTATTCATTCTATCAGTCCTGGTTTTTTAGATAACCCTGACTAACACCCCATGCCTGTAGCACATGAGGCCTCTGGGCCAAACCACATCTAGACCACAGTAGCAGTAGCGCAAAACTATGATTGCAAAGACTTGTTCTAGCTCAGTCTAAATCTTCTGTTTTATTATATAAAGGATAGATTAACTCAGGCAGTCTGTCTGTTCATTCTTACCCGCAAAGTGACCCAACCATGTTCTTACCAACCGACAAGTTTTTCTGCACCGATAACTGGCAGAAGGAAGAATACTAGTGTGGGGTAGGCACTGAGAACCAGATGGTTCTATATAATTCACATCACAGTATGTTGCCTTTTCTGTTTTGTTTTGTTTTGGTTTTGGTTTTGGTTTTTTCTGCAGAAAGGATAAGCAACATGGCAACTAATTTGAGTAGACCCCTACTTTCTCTATTGGAGAAGAGTGCCTGGAAGAGATACAAATTGGTATAACTTGTTCATGTCGTGGATCATATAAAATCTTAAAAATACTTCTAACGCATCGGCAAGAAGTTAAAAGATGGTTCTAAAGACACAAACCACTAGAACAGTGATTCTAGAATGAGAAGACAGGTGAGATTGCCAGAAGCAGCCATTTACTGGGCATTCAGTCCATGCTCCTAGATCCACATGAAATCATTTAATGTTCTACGATTTCTAAGGTTTTTTTTTTTTAAGGCAGATGATTTTGAAACACAGGAAGACAGACACTGAGAAACCTAACACACCACAATTGGCACATGATACAGACAGAATTTGCACGCAGGTATGCAAAAAAAAAAAAATCTCACTCTTTCCCATTGTCTACTTCTAAATAAAACAAATGGGGCAAGAATTAAGTCTGACCCGCTAAGGGGGGAGAAGCCTTACCAGGCCACAGAGGAAAATAATGCAGCCAGTTCTGATGAGACCTGATAGGCTAGGGTCAGAGGGAAGGGGAGGAGGACCTCCTCTATCAGTGGACTTGGGGAAGGGCATGGGAGGAAAAGAGGGAGGAAGGGTGAGGTTGGGAGGGGATGAAGGGGCTATAGTTGGGATACAAAATGAGTAAATTGTAATTAATAAAAAATTAATTTAAAAATGACCTCCCCCCAGAAAAATTAAGAATTAAGTCTGAGTCTTGGCCTCAAAGACAGTTTTTGCTGCTTGTGGAAGTGATATAAATTATGTGAACCTGCATCAAGCAAAGGCAGAAGTCCATGATCTTAGGAGACCTAGAAGTTTAAAGACAAGAAAAGGAAAGCATAGCACATGGAAGAGGTGAGGAATGAGGGCTGGAGGGGAAATAGATTGGAGAAGAAAAAATCTGGGTCAAAGATCTTCAGAGGTCAGTCCAACCAACTGAGCAATAAATGAGAAAGTAGAAGAGTGATCTTTTTGGTGGAGGCAAAGTCCATAAGACACGAGAAGCAGATGTTTTATCTGAGGTGTTGGTTTGAGATGAGATCTCTGCACAGAGGATCTAACAGCTTGAAAAACTGTAGAGAAATATATGAGCCATTTGGTTTGATCATCTATAGAACACAGTCATCCTACAACACCTACCACCAGGAAGTGTTCAGCCCTGATTGATTACCTCTCTTGAAGGGGAGCCTACTTCCTACAATACCAGGTCCAGTTACAACAGTATATAACTCTGTGCCTTATACCAAGGAATCTCAATTCCAGCTCAAGGAGAACAGACAAGACAAATTCAAGTATTCCCACCTATAAATTTTCTTGAAATACATACATGTCTAACATCTGGTGATCATCTTCTCCAAGAAAACCCCAAATCACTACTTACAGATCTTTTGTGCACAAAACTGACAGCTGTATGTCATGTTATATTCCTTAAAGCTTTTCATTCTGTGGTCCTCTAGATAAGAGAGAGGACATGGCTAACATCACAGTAACAGCCAGAGGGAAAGAGACAAACACAGATCATTCATGGAACCTAAAGATTTTGACCTTTAGAGAATTATGACAATTTTATTCTTGACTTAAGATCAAAGCAGAAAATAAAATGATGAGCATGTTTTCTTTTGGTGTTTGAATATATTGACCATGGGGAGTAAAAGCAAATAATAAGCGCAAAGGGCATAAAACTTAGCAGTAGTAAAATTTAGCATCTATGAGGAGCTAGCTTTGATGCCTGGCACCAAAAAAGTTTGTTTCTTGAAAACTAAGCTACAAGTTTAGCTGAGTCAGAGCTCTAGTTGAAATGTCATAAAATACCTTTTGTGTCAGGTGTGGTAGCTGATGGCTGTATAATCCACATGTGAGAAAGGAAGATCAGAAGTTCAAGACCAGGGCCATCCTGGGGACAGGAGATCCTGACTCAAAACAAAGTGGGAAAAAAAAAAAAAACAGCTTCCTAGGTTGTTCCAGTACTTAAATGAAAATCAGTGATATATATCTATAAATCGAGGTAAGAACTTCCCCCAGTTTTAGGAGAATAAAATCCTACTTCCTTTCGTTTATCAAAGAGTAAGAATATATATTGGGTAATTAGATAAACTTCTCCTCTTTGTCATTTTATAATCAATAACATCTTTAAAATCTACTTTCATCATAATGTCCTCTAATAAAATGCATCAGAAGAAGCCATTTCATGGGCTATAACTTTATAGACAATGAGGTTAATCAGAGTGGGTACGTTTTCAAAACTGATTATGACTTCTCCAGTATCCAAGGTCGAAAGACAGAAATCAACTATAAAATTTTGGATTTAAATGACATCATAAAAAATTTTCCGGTTTCTCCTCTCTCCATTATTACACCCACCACCTTTTGAGATCCAGAACTAGCCTTCCCTGAGTGCATTAATGAGCTGTAACTCCTGTGGACCCTTCCACGTGGAACAACTTCATTGCACTGGAGATGAAACCACATGAGCCGAAAGTTTGACTCCTAAAGGTCCAGGGCACCTACTGTCTGACACACTCATAGTTTTTGAATATTTTAAAGACAAGAGGAATAGACACTTCAAAAATAACAGTTTCTGCTTTGCATGAAAATATAATATGTTTCCATCTTAATGATGTAAAAGAATAGCTTGTTATCAGAGTGCATCTGAAGGAAAGAAAAAAAACAAATTACACATGCAAATGTTTTGGGGCTAATTAATTCAATTCTGAAGATAAAATTGGGACAGTGCATAATTGTGAGCAGAGTTCTAATAAGATGTGGAATGTAGCAAATTTCAACCAAGGTACCAGAACGGAGATTTCCAGGAGGTTCAGCTTCTTGCAGAACCCTTTGCCAGTGCCCGATTCATTCCAGGTTTGCAACGAGCCTTAAAAAAACTGATGAGTTACTTGTCCCATCATGCCTGCTCTGGAGGATCAAAATTTAGACTGAATAAGTAAACATTCTAGTTACCTTATACAAATTTCAGTGACACCCGGGAAACTGTAATTCATCTACAATGTTGATATAAAGATGGTATTTTAAAACAGATGTTTTAAACACATTGGCCTTAGACTGACTACCCCAACTCACTTTAGCTTACTGGAAAGAAAGAATATGGGTCTGCTGTCACACAGACATACATTGGAATAATGAGTCTTTCAGTAATCTGCTACGTGTGAGAAGAAAACACTAAAACCCCTAATATAACCTCAAGTTTTCATCTGTGAAGTGAGACTGAAAATGTCCGTGCTCAAGTTTTCACGGTTGGTTCTGATGAGAATTAGAACAACAACAACAAAAAAGTATTTTTGTTTGTGCTTGGAAAAGAAAAGAAAAGCGTCTTTACAACCCCAGCTGCCTTTTATGTACATTCAGTCCTAAACAGAATTCTTTTGTTCTGTCATGAGACCAAAATCTACTTTTAAAACACACACACACGGAGACACACAAAAGCCTTGAGAAATTCTTTTGGCTCCCACAAGGCCAGGCTACACAACTTGATTAAGCTTGTCGCATTGGGGATTCAGAAATTTAGAACCATTGTCCCTAGAAGGAACAAACACACACGGTTTTGTAAATAAACTCTCAGAGCTAGGTATAAGCAGACTCCAGGAAAGCATGTGAGTTTGTCCCTTCTAGGGACATTGGTTCTGTGCCACAACTTTTCAGGTTTTAAGAGGTAGCAAAAGGTTCCTTCTCAGCCTAGCAGAGAAGAGAAAATAACAACAACAACAAAAAAACCATTTTTCATTCTGCCCCAGATAAGAGCTGAGTAGCCTAGAATCGGTTGCAGAGTATACAAAGGAGCTATAAGGTACAGGTGTGCCCGAGCTCTCACTGTAGCTCAGGAATCTTCACGGAGAGAACATAAAGCTATGTGTCCTTTCCTAGAGGATATTAATACTAGTGAAGAACTCTGAGGAAAAAAAATATTTAATTCTGCTTCCTTTCTGTACCCTACCTGCCCATAGAGATGGGTGTTTATGGTTACCATTATGGCAATGTAAAAGACGTTTTGGTTATGTAAGTATGTTTTTGTTGTAATCTCAAGTGTGGGAGGCGGGAATCGTTTAGTTTATCCACAGCTGATAATAGTCTAGTGAGAAGGTGCTTGGTCCTTGTCAGCCGGAAACTGCCTCATTCGGGGCAGGAAGGGGGGTGAGGTGGCGAGAGGGGTGGGGAGAATCGGGTCATGGTTTTTGTCCACTGAAAAACATCCTTGTGCAGACTCTGAGAAGGGGGAGGTGCAAGACCTCCTAGAGAGAAATGCTTCAGGGGAAATGCTTCAAGGAGGCAGCTGTTGATTCATGCTGCTGCTATTTGCTGCTTGTTGCTTTCTGGACTGTTGGAATCCTGATGATGAAGAGTGGAATCGCCCCCAAGGAACTAAGTCTAGAAAGGTCTATATCCCCTGCCCCTAACCTTCTTTCTCTCCTACCAAGCGTCAGGGTTTGAAGGGAGGTAGAGGTGTTTATGAAGCCCAAATAAAGTAGGTTTTAAGAAATCAAAGCCCACACGGCAATAATAGTATTTCTTGTCTAGACCTAGAGATATGGTTTTGGCAGTACATGAATTACCCGCTTACAGCAGCCAATGAGATGAGAGGCAGCTGAGACACAGCTGATTAAAATAGCTTTCCCAAGGTTGACCAACCTTTGGGACATAAAGCCAGTATTTTGAACTTGGCCTGGTAGCCACAGAGTCCAGGATGTAATCCTCTGTCTCTACTATATTCTTAGAGGAGGCGAATGGTTGTAAAGGGCACTTCAAGTCGGGAGGAAGACTGATTGCTCGTAGAGATAGCTTGAAATGTCCTCCGTGATGCAGCGCTCAGGACACAACGGCAGGTACATTAGGAATTAAAACAGAAAAGACTTGCTGTGAACCACACCAGGTCTTACCTGTACCCATGACTCCAGCGCCAGGGGGAAGTTAAAAGAAGACTTAGGAGAAAAGAAACCAGAAATGCTACAGGCCATGTTATAGGTCTCTATAGCTTCAGACAAGGCTTGGATTGCCGAGATCCAGGTCTCTCATTTTCTTCAGTTTTGTTGATATCCACAGTCCCACCCACGTAAGAGAGGAAGCAGAGAACGTCATCTTTGTGATTTTTTTCTTATTTCTTTTTTTTCCCATCTTTTTTATCACAAGTTCCTTGGTAATTTTCCGATTTCAAAGGAAATATTTGGAAGGATATCTGAAGAGTGAATGTGTTCATGTTTTACACCAAATGCTTTCAACGTGAGAATCCGCCCAGTCGTATCTAATAAAAATATCCTTCCTGCGCTGGTACCAGGAGGTTTCATTAAAATAGCAGTCGATAAGCAGAGCTGACTTGGCACCAGGAAAAAAAATCACAGGCATATCAGGCCTTTGGAATTCAAGAGCAGCTGAATCCAGGCCTTTTTTAGTTGTTTTAAGTCCATATTTTGGGTGTTGTCTGATCAGATGCTAAGGAACATACTGAAGGGGAGGAAAAAAAAAATCTTTTCATTTCATCTCAGGTTCAGGGCTGAGGCTTCTGTAACAAAAAGCAGATTAACAGGAAAAAAAGCAAACAGATATATTTAATGTTTTACATGACAAAGACTTAGAAATGAAGAACCAAAGCAACAGAGAAGCCTATGTGTTTTGATGTGATGTTGGATGAAGAAGTAGATTGAATGGTAATAGAATGGGAGGCATTTAGCAAAGACTGTGGTCCTAATCTTCCCTGCAATAAAAGGTTTTCAGAAGTGAAGATGCTCTTAGCCTTAAGATACAGGTAGGGAACACAAGGAGAAGGTAAAAGCAATCTTCCTGATTCCTAAATGCCTTATCATATTTGGTAGTAGCATGCTATGAACCCTAACTCTTCATAAGATCCAAACTCTCTTTGGTTATCATTTTAAGAAAAATATTGGAGATCTACTATTTATCCATCATGCCCAAATAGAGAAACTTGGAGTGGACCACAGGCCATATCCCAGAACCAAAGATTCTTTCTGTTAGTGAGGTAAAACCTAGATGAGCTCTTTGAGCAAAGTTTTTTTCCCAGTGCTTCATTAACTTAACACAGTTGCCCACTCAATAAAAAGGTCAAGCTGGTACAATGGTGCTGGCCTGAGATCCTTGTTAGTAGGAAGGCTGATGCAGAATTACAACTTTGAGAAAAAACTGGATAATTCAACAAGACTCTCTGAAAATGTTTTTTTTAACTTTTTTCTGTGTGTGTCTGTGTGTCTGTGTATGTTGTGCGTGAAAACACATTTTACAACATACATACAAAGGTCAAAAGAAAACTTTGTGAAGATGGATCTCTCCTTCCAATTTTTCATGGGTTCTAGGGATGGAATTCCGGTCTCCAAGCTTGTGCAATCAAGTACATTCACTTGCTCAGCCATCTTACCAGCCCTGTAAAAAGCCTCTTATTTAGCTAAAAGTGTAACTCACTGATAAAATACTTGCTTAACTTGTATAAAGCCTCGGAATAAGCCCCTAATGCCATACACACATACCCCAGAATGAAAACCTGAACAAGTGATTCCTAATATGTTCATTATAATTTTCAGCTCTGTAGTGCTTCTCCGTGGCTGGGTTTTAAGCGACGTGCTGGAGATTCCAAACTACAGGGATCTTCACCTGAAAGGAACTAATCCTCAAGGAAGCCACCCTTGACACAGGAGGAAGTAATCATTCCCAGATGTAGAAGTATACAAGACTTCCTGGAAGATGTGATGTGGAAACCAGGCTTGAATGCAGGTTTGATATGGGCATCAAGAATGAGAGTGGTCATACTTGGGGAGGTAAGAAGGAAAAAACAAAACAAAATATGAGTCGAGTCATAAGGGCATTACTAGAAATTCAATAGTCCAGAGTTAAAGTTGTGTAGAGGAAGTGAAAGGAACAGAGACTCCCCTCCCCCAGTGACTGGCATTTACTTTCTGCCTGTAACTTTAGTCATAACCTGGGACCTGGGCTGAGATCCTTCCCAGCACTGTCCACCTCTCATTCTCACTCCATCACTCTGTCACACCAAGTACTTCATACTTCTTTAAAGACAGTAGTTACTGAGAGGCTAAAATTGAAACCCTAGAAATCAAAAGCATCCTCTAAATTCCCATTCTGATGTCTGCACACATCACACTTCCCAACCTGATCCATTTTTCTCCTCTCTCTACCCTTTGTGCCTCCAAACACTGGGCTCACATTATCTGTGAAGAAAGGCTGCCTCTGCCTGGCCATTTGGCAGCACAAAACTGTACATCCTCTACTTGACATGCTTATACTCTGCCGTGCCAGCCAGCCCTTGTCACATTGTACTCAGTTTATCTTAAGTAAAAGTGACATGGTGAAGACAGTGTCTTGAGTACTCAGAAAACATGATTTTCCTACACCCCACCATCATTACTTCAGATGCTCTAGGGCAGTTATAGACTGGGACTCTTTCCTATAAGGAAGAGCATGTACCAGGAGACATGGTACCTGTGTTTGCCTTCTGTCTAACATTTAGTTCTGTGACTTAGGTAATTTACCAGCCTTTCTGGGCCTTGATGTTTCTCATCTGCAATACAGGGTATCAACAGTGAGTGCATCCTGAAGATTATTACTACAGCCATAGATCCTGTAGGGAAACAGGGTCCCCAGAATAGCAGATATTCTTTGCTATGCTACATGCTTATACTGTAAGTGTTTTGTGCAGAAATGTTTATTTCGCCTTTTTCATTACATGTGTGTGTGTGGCTGTGTTTGTGAATGTGCCACAGCAAATGCACAGAGATCCTAGAACAACTTCCAGGAGTCAGTTTTCCCTTTCCATCATGGGGTGATGGGGACCTAACTAAGTTTTTTAGGCATAGTGTAAGCACCTTCGCCTGCTGAGCCATCTCCTGGGCCCTGGGAATGTTTATTTTATTATGCTTATTTTTAAACTGAGTTTTCTGTGCCTAGCAGCTATCTTGAACACACATGGGCAAGTTCCCCAAGGTCCCTTCTAGCCTCCAGCATTTTCAAGTCCCAGCTGCCACTCTGTGTCCTCAGAATCCCCGGGGAATGTTGACTGTCATATGCTGTCCCAATATACAGGCCTACTGCTGACAAGGAACCTCCCATCCAAGAGCAGAGCTTTCTATGGGACACCCAATCTGCAGGTGCGTAAGGTAATGCCTGAAATCTGGTGATAGAAAAACTCTTTCAAAACAATGGACTTTTTTGTTATTGTTATTTCCAGAATATGAATTGGATCTTTAAGGAGAGAGAGAGAGAAGTAGCTGACCTGTTTTGTGCCAGAGCTGCTTGGTCTCTCCAAACACTTAATCCAGCCACTCTCATCTGGGATCAAAGCGCCTTCTGGCACCACAGCTTTGTTCTACTAGGAGCAGATGAAGGCTGAGAGCAGGAGCTCCTTTGGGCTTCCTTCCCCCTCCCTTTTCCTGAACTGTGAGAGAAAAAAGAGATTTACCAGGCAAGGATCCCAACTACACGGTGCTGATAATTGGAATCACATGTTTGGTGGGGTGGGGCTTGGACAAGTCAGAGGCTTCCAGGAGGGGGAGAGTAACAGTCAGGGAATAAAAGGCAGCAGCGTACCAGGATCGTGGGTCTACCAGCCAGGAATTCTATGCCAGGAGAATACCCCACTAATTTCACAACATGTCGAACACTCTCTGGCAGGTGTATCTTCCACCCACCCATCCATCCATCCATCTGCCATGGCTCATGGGTTCTAAGTTCTCTACATGCTAGTAGGAGATGCCACAGAGCCCTACCACTTCTGTGTTGTGTCTCAGGTGTGCTGAGGATGATTCTGAGATTTCTGAGAGGGACAGAGCACAAACTAGGAGGACACTGGGTAGAGGGAACACCAACTGCCTTTAGAGCTTGCTAATATGTAGGTGACTCAGCCAGGTGTACCCTGTGCTGGTGTAAGGGATCTGCAAAGAACTTGAGGATTTGCAGTTCTGTTGAGTTCTAAGATGCTGCAGGATCAGGGACTGTCTTGAGAACTTCTGTTCTGTACAACGGAGTCTCCAGATTATTGTGCAAGTAACCAACCAGCTCCTGTGATGGTCTCTAATCTCAGGCCCTAATAATGTGGAAACCTCATAAGCAGAGAACAGGCCCATGGCCCCCAAAGGACTCCATCTTTACATATGCATCCCAGCATGTTTGGGTGAGAACGGGAACATGCAGGTCTTTCTTACTTTTAACTCTCTCTATAAAGCCAAGGTTGGCAGAGGAGGGAAGAGGTCCTGGGCTATAACCCTTTGCGGAAAGTGCTTTACTCCCATGTGTGAAGACCAGAGTACAGATCCCAGCACCTTGGTGCAAAGCCCATTTGCAGTAAATACCTGCAATCCCAGAGCTGGGGAGGCAGAGACCAGCAGAGACAGGAAGACCCATGTGGCTTCCTAGCCAGTTCTAGGCAAAACCATGATCACAGGTTCTGAGAGAGACCTGGTTTCAAAAATAAGATATGGGGGAATTGACAGAAGCACAGGAAGTCTATCTCTGGCCTCAGCCTGCATGCATATAAACATGAGCTGATACATATGCGTATGCGTGTACACCCACATGCCCCATCCCTACCTGCCCCCACAAACCAAACTCTGAAGTAGCAGAGCAACATGGTGGGCAGCAGGTGAAGAGGAGATTGTTAAAGTAAAAGTGCAAGCATTTTGCAAGCTCAACATCCCAGTAAAATTTCCCAAAGCCCAGTTAGCCTCTGATTCTTCACTTAAAAAGTAGGAAGCAAGCAGCCTGCTTAAAGCAGCATTCCCAGGAAGTCATATTGAGCTTTGTGGCCAGTGTCATTTTTGAAAACCTGCTGAACATACCTAAGCTGACTCTCTCACTAGTCTCCATGCCTTGCCATGGCTCCGCTATTGCTTACAAGCTGCGGTAAGGGATAGGATGATTTCAAGTTCAGTGAACTAAATAAGTGTCTTCTGCAGAGTTAATAGATTTTCTATTGAGCAGAGAAAGAGTACCAAGATTTCATCTGTGTACCCCACTGCCCACCTACACCCCTAAGCAGTAAGGGCACATGTGTGACTGTTTAACTTGGCTATGCCTAGTCACTGGCATTCTCCTTGATGTACCAGCCTGCACTACCAGAGAAACACCTGTTTCAGTGGAACCTTGCTGTGGAAAGTGTCTTGTTACTTTTGTTGATAAGAACCAAAGCTGTGGGTATTTCTTGGGAATTTCAAAACACAACCATTGGAAAGGGGATATCAGCTCAAGTTGGCAGAACAAATAGATCCCTAGACAGTTCTATCTGGAAGAGATATAAAGAAGGTTTTGTTTAATCATGGTGGTTTTTCTTTCTCTTATTCACCTTGATAGTGGACGCTTCAGGACTGAGTCCCCCAGGACTCTGCTCAGGGAAGTGTTAAAAAGAGAAGAACATTTGCAGTGTGGAGCTTGGAGCACTTTCTGTCCACTAATTGTCTGACATTGTCTGTGAGCAAGTTAAGCCCTCTGTGTGGTCTTGAAATAATCAAATCAATGGCCAGACACTTCCAAAGTCACCTAGCTGAAGCATCTGTAAGGAGCAAGACAGTTCCCACAGTTCCCAGCTGGGCTCCAAGTCATCCCATTATCCCAAGCAAGAGATCAAAGGTATGTTGTGGTCTCCTACTGCTCAGAAAGTCGAACAGGGGCTGCTATGTCCAGACCAAAACAGCAGAGGTCAATAGATGTGTTGAAGCCTGTGACTAGAACCTGTTCCCACATCATCACCAACAGTACTTGAGAATGCTGAGAAGAGCTGGGGAGGCCTGGAGCACTTTTTCTAACATTGGGGAGGGGGGGGGCGGATGTCATTCTCCAAAATATGTGTGACTAAGAAGAGATGCTTACAATTAAATGAGGTAATTCTTCCCTCAGTGAAACCAAGAAGGTACTGGGGCTGGGGGCGGGGGGGTGGGAGCTGTCTCCAAAAGGTGGTGTCGTCAACCTTTGGTAGGGGCCATCTCTGAACCAGAGAGTCACAGCAGTGTTAGTTCAATGATGCTTTGTTCCTTTCTCCCCTCAAATACAATTATTGCAACATGAGCCAGAACTTGTCTTTTTGTTCTCATAAGGTAGAGGAAAAAATGTTCCAGGTGGCCGCTGATGAGAGCAAATCTGGGGACCTGCTGTAGTGGCCTGTGTATGTTCATGGGTTAGATCTCCATCACCTCCAGTTAGACGTTCTTGCCTCCTGTGATAGTCCGAGAAATGGCCCCCAAGTTATCTGTACCCTCACCCCACGGACTTAGCAAATGTCTCCTTAAATGGAGAAAAGGGTTTTGTAGGAAAGCTTTTGCGGTAGGAATGTTATCACTTCTAGGTGTGTCCTAGAAGGGATATATCTTTCCAGGAGGGAGGTATAAGAAATGGAAATGCAGAGACGGAGAAGACAGGCGGTGTGATGACCACAGCCAGAGGCTGTGCCTTGTAGACCAGGGAACAGTCAGAGCTAGAGCAGGCACACAGCCAATTCTGGATGCTGGAGAAGAAGGAGAGATCAATTCTCCACTGCAGCCTTCATAAAGAACCAGGTTCTTATCCTTAATTTTAGCTGGATAAACCTGGTTTTGGACTTCTACTTTCTGACTGAAAAAGAAAAAAAATGTGTGTTGTTTGCAGTCATGAAATGTGGAGATACTTGTTATAGCAGAGAGATAAAACTGATACAATTGGATACTACCCAATTGCCCCTGTATTTACCTATATACTGCTATTGGAGTTGTTCCCACTGAAGCTCCCTGACCTCACTGGTCTCCATTACTGATAGATCTGGCCAAAAAGTGACAGCTTCCAGGTCACATCAACAGAGGCTGACACTGGAAAGAAAAGGAATCTATTGCCTATATCTAAGTTTCTAAATCATAGAGTTGTACACTACATGACACTGACCAGGGCATTCAATAAACCAGAGCACAGAAGACATGATCTCAGTGAACATTGACTTGACACCCATGTTTTTTTTGTAATTATTTTTTATTTTTTATATTAATTAGTATATTCACTTTGTATCCCAGCAGTAGCCCCCTTCCTCTTTCCCTCCCAATCCCAGTCTCCCTCCCTCATCTCCTCCCATGCCCCTCTCCTAGTCCACTGATGGGGGGTCCTCCCCTTCCATTTGACCCTAACCTATCAGGTCTCATCAGGACTGGCTGCATTGTCCTCTGTGGCCTGGCAAGGCTGCTCTCCCCCTCAGGGATGGTGGTCAAAGACCCAGCTCCTGAGTTCATGTCAGAGACAGTCTCTGTTCCCCTTACTAGGGAACCCACCTGACACCCATGTTTTTAATGGCAGGGCTTTTCATATATTCCAAATGAAGACAACAAGAATTTTGCAGGACTCTGGTAAGCACCAAATAGAATGAATTGTATTAGTACCTAGCAATGAGTAACCTCTATGGGATCAAGATTTCATAGACTATGACATGTATGTGGCAGAGCATAAACCATCCCAATGCCACTGGACACCTGTATTAGATACAATGTACAGATAAGAAAACAGTTCTAGAAGGTTTGAAAACTTAGGCAAGGTCACATGGCTGATGTAGGTCTTGAACGTGGTTGAGATGATAGTAAAAAAGAGAGAGAGAAAGAGAGAGAGAGAGAAAGAGAGAGAGTCCCTCTCCTTTACTGTCTCAGCTCACTGTCCTAAGAACCCTGCCATACAGTGATCAAAGAAATTACAGTTCCCTTGGATCCAGAGATGATGCAATCTGTCCTGCCTGTTGTTGCACTCTCTGGTACCATGTCATTCCCCAGGCTTTAACCACAGAGAGCCATGTCCTTTCAATTTAGAACACATTAACAAGGGCCATAGCTGGGCATAAGATGTGAATCACTTCCAAGTCCAGTGTCACATAACAAGGCATAGTTTTATTGTAGATTTTCCTTTTTTTTTATCATGTCCTTGGTAGACATTTATTAAATTCTTGCCACTACATGCTGACCCTTGGGTCTGGAATCATTAAACAAAACAACAACAACAACAAAACCTTAGCTCTTTCTGGTGGCCCCTTACACTTCAGTTTAAAGCACCAAAGACCCAACTAAGCATGGTACCTCACACATTTAGTCCCAAATCTTTGGAGGCTGAATTAACAGGATCCAGAGTTTAGGGCTACTCTCCACTACAAAGCAGAGTTGAGACTAGTCTGAGCCACATGCACTCCTGAAAAAATAAAATAAAATGAGCAAAAGGCCCGTGTAACTTGGGGAACACGGAGCACAGGTCAGGACACATATGATCATCTGGTGCTGGAGCACAGAGAAGAAATGGATATATATATATATATATATATATATATATATATGGCTGGGTAAAATTGAGCAAAGATTGAGAGACATTGTAATTCAGCTAAATTGCTAAGGCTTGCCAGAGAGGAAAGAAGGGCCTGGTGAGCAGAGGGAGCCATTTATACACACAAAAGTTGAAAGTACTAATGAAAAAAATCTTATATGTGTAGCTAGAATGTAGCTTTCTGTGTGGTGGGGAGAGCGGGATAACGCGAAGCTTGAGTTTCTACCCTAAAGGCAAAAGATGGAACTTCTCTCCCTAATGAAGACTGAGATTATCCACCAGGCTGCTGCAGTTAAATCTCAAATGGAGTGAGCCTCCAGCCTCTCTTGCCTCTCTCCCCTCCAAACTCTTGAACCTGAACTCTAAAGCATGTCACAGCGAAGCTCCCATGTTAATGAGGGAACGTCAAGGCATCTCATTCATATGCAAACACTCTGACACAGACGCTATATGAAATGAATTCAGATGGAATATGCCAGCGTGCTTTTTCCCCCTGAAATCCTTTCAGAGAGTTATGATGTTGCTACATAAGTTAATGAGAGGAATGGAAGAGCAAACTCTGCTCTCAAAACCTGTCAACAGTATAACTATTTAGATGGGTATTAAAGCCAGACACTGTCATATAATTTGAGGGTATGGTTGAAGACATCTTAAGAATATTTTGTTTCTGACAATTGAATCATAATTCTAATAGACATCTCCAAAAAGAGTAACAGTAGTAGCAGCCATGTAACGTTTATGTAGAAGCTCATGAAGCTCTTTGATTCAAATTGCTGGTTGAAGTGACAGTACCTGGCTCTTGGAACGTCAGACCTGCCGAAAGGTTTGAATTTTATTATGAGACTAAGTACTCAAGAAATATCATCTCCATACACAATACTATGCAGAGTGGTATATTCTTTGCTTAATCTGCACAGCAGTTTTTTGAGGTAGCATGTTGCAATACTCTCACTTTATAGACTTCTAATCTGAGACATAGAGAAAGTCCATTACTTCCCCAAGGCTGCATAGATGATGAGTAATAGAAAGGAGTTTTTACACTTACAGACCTGGCTTAGTTCTCACTCACTGTCCCATAGCCTCCATGAGCAAAGAATTCCTATGTAGGGGATCTGGCCAAACCTTTCAAGAATACTTTGAAAAAAAATTATATTTGCCTGTAACCACCAGTGAATATGGGCATTCATAAAATCTTGCAAAGAGGTACGATGGCTGAAATCTGGCTTTGACTCTATATTTGAGGATATTCATTAGACATACTGCCACAGATGAAGGTCTAAACTTTGTTTACCATGGTTTGATCATGCATGACAAGGATACTCTCATCTACTTTATAAAACTGTCCCTGGGAGGAGGCTCCTAAATCAAACTTTATTCAAAGGAGTCTCACTTTCTCTTCAGTTGGCCTCAATGGCTCTCTCTCTCTCTCTCTCTCTCTCTCTCTCTCTCTCTCTCTCTCTCTCCCTCTCCCTCCCCGCCTCTTACTTGCAGATCGGGGTACAAGATCTTTTTTTAATAAGTAATTTATTTATTTTTATATTAATCACAGGTTCTATATTTTGTATCCCAGCCGTATGGTACGAGATCTTAGCTACTGCTCCAACGCAATGCTCTGCCTGCGTACTGCCCTGTTTTCCCACCGATGGCTATGGACTCTCCCTCTGAACCTCTAATTCCCCAATAAACTTTTTTTCCTGTAAGTTCCCTTGACCATTGTGTCTTATCACAACAATAGAAAAGCAACTAAGACAAGTAAGGAGAGCCCTGAGAGAAAAGAACTAAAGGCAAGCTAGACATGACAGTGCCTCCTCAGTACCAGCCACTCCTGCTGAGACACGCTCCTGTACACAAGCCCACAGTGTGCTGACCATAGCCTAGACAGTATGGCACTTCGTGCTGCCAACAGCTTTCTGGGACAGGTTGTATTATTTTTCCTTACACATGATAGAAATTAGGCTTTCAGCATATAAGTATCTTGCCTACACATGGCCAGTAAGCAGCGGATCTGGGATTTGAATAAATCTGTCCAGCTGCAAGGATTCCTCCTTTGACCAAGACTCTGTTCTTCATTTCCATGGAGGGATGTTTTATATATACTTCTTAATCCTGGGCAAGAGCTGATGGATTATGTTGCTATGTGTGGGAAAGTGTATCAAAGTACCTGAATCTCAGCATGTGGAATTTTAATCATTCACTATCTTGTTAGAACCTGCTGGTATATACAAACCAAAAGAGATGTTAGAATGACAACTCTCTAGCATCTGCTCTGACAGTGTGTAGGAATGACTGACCTGGGTTGAATACAGTGAATAAATGAATGGAGGCCAAGTACCACTTCTCAATGCTAGTAGAGTCATCTCATTGCATTTCATCTTCACAGTAAACTAGGAAGCGACCTTTTAATCTCCATTATTCAGAAGAAAAAGTGAAGGCTAGAGAACTCGAAGTGGCTGGCTAAAAGACGCTCAGAACATTGTCTAAGCACCAGACGCTACCAGGTCTATTAATACACACAGAGAAACTTCTGCCAGAATATCAACACCCAAGCCCACTGCTAAGACAGCAAATCCTCAAAATCATGTCAAGAAGAAGCCTCTCTTTACTTAATAAAGCCCAATGAGCCTTTAAAAATAGTGCAGCAGTTGATTGTATTTCTGGAGTGCAAGGCAGCTGAACAGAATATTTAAATGCAATGTTCTGAGGAAGGTGCAGGCTTTCACCAACAATGCAATAGGTAAAGCTTTAAGGATAGGCTTGCCTTGGAATGTTTGGACACATTCATTGTGCTTTCTTCTTTGGAATCTCTCAGTGCTCTGCCCTTTCTCTCTGAGATCAGGGACAGGATATGTGGGGTTTGCTGCTTGCTGTGCGGAATTTGCATACCATGTTTGGAAGGATTCACCAATTGCTGAAGTCAGAAGTGCTCTGAGTCACCCGCAGCCAGTCTATCTATTAATGCTGACCCAGTGGGCAGTGCCCGTATGGACTGCATCTTTCTCTAAGGTCCTCAGGAGTGCTCCACCACCAGCATTCATGGTGTGCCATGGGAAGAGAGGAAAATAATTCCCCTCTAGCTTATCTTTTATTCTTGTGGGCAAGGTATATTCCAGGTCCTGATGAGAAATAACAAAGGAACACACATCAGCTTTAAAAGATCCACAGAGGACCCAGAGGACACAACCTGAAGTGGACCTTTTGCCTTTCCCATGACTCCCTCCACTGTGAACCAATTCCAAACAGATTCATTCCCCAAAACAAAATGAGCCGGGAATCTGATTACAGCGTAAAGAACAAAGTTGTCTTGGACCACTTCCCACTGTCTTTACTCTGTTAATTGAGCTGTCGCAGCCTCACTCCCTTTCTATGATCTTTGAACAATAAAAATTGTCACCAGTGACTTTTAATTTGTGCAGCATGGCATGCCTCTTGGTTCCATTGGTATGGAGGATGGCTTCTAGAGCCAGAGGTGACTGTTAGGATAGCATTGCTCTCTGTCAAATTCATGACAGTCTCTCCTCTTCTCTACTGCTTGCTACACTTCCCAAAGCCCCTGACCTGTCTCTCTGCCTGCTCTCATTCAGGTGCTCCCATTCTCCATCCTGCTCTTATTCAGGAATAAAATCTGAGACTTAAGAGAACATGGATTTGTAATCCCAGTACTCCAGAGGCAGGAGAATCTAAAGTTGAAGGCCAGTCATGGTGAGATCAAGGGGTATGGGGAGGGTGGTACTGTATTCAATTCCCCAAAGAATTCAACCCCTACCTCTCTCCCCAAAAGCAAAAACCTCAGGGCTCAGGGCTCCACCTTCATTAATTAGGATCAAATCTCAATCCCTGATAACCCAAAGAAACGAAAAGGCAGCCAATCATGCTAAGAGGCTGTAAAAGAACTTCCTCTAATCCTCCCAAAGCACTCAAGAGAAGGCTTTCTGCCAAGTCAGGGTCATTTAATGTAGTCTGCTTTGGAAAAGATATTAAAACAGATTAAGTTCATTAAAAAGGAAAGAAAAGAAACCTCGTCTAAAGCAATGACCTCTGCCCAGCAGCCTTGTTAAAACAAGTACCTTTTCTCAGGATCTGAAATGTGTTGGAAATTTCAACAAAACTATGCGGCAAGGCAGGGCACACCCCCACCAGGGAGCAGATCTGTCTGCCTAGCAAACTGGCAGAAACCAGAAGCCAACATTGCTGTAGGTCCAGAGCTGAAGAGGGTTGGGGAAGGGGGCAATACACTCTCAGTTCTCAAATGCTGCAGCCTGGACAGAGATGACATTTAAACAGAAAATTAGGCTGCCTGACAACACAACAAGAGAATCCCCCAGAGAATGGACTCCCGTGCTGAGCCTTCATTGAGGAGTCGAGTCTGGAAGAGCACAGACGAGGCTCCTCTAGGCAGGAGTGTTTGGAGCCAACACACACAATTGACAATGAGGGCAGCACACAGCCCTGTGGGAGAGTGGCAAAAGCAGACTGAATCCTGCAAAGCTTAGACGCAAACCAAAGAACTGTGAGCCGATCCTAAACTTCAATGTGTGTGTGTGTTGGTTACTTTAGCTCTTTTCCTGTGACAAAACACTTGGCAGAACTGCTTATAAAGACAACATGTATTTTGGCTCATGGTTTCAGGGGACTCGAGCTATGGTTGCGTTGCTTCATAAGTTTGGGCAGATCGTCACAGCCACAGCAGCTTATAGTAAAGGGCCTTTGTTGTGATGGAAGGGAAGCACAGAGAGGAGGAAAACAAAGGAAGATGCCAAGAAAAATGTATCCCACGGAACACAGCCAGTGTCACATACCCTGCAAGGAAACTGTACCACTGGAACACAACCTGAGTGTCACACACCCTCTAACTGAGCTCTGCCTCCCTGCTTTTAGTTGTTGTTTGTTTGTTTGATTGATTTTTAATCATCTCCATAATTTTCACCACCTCCCAAGAAAGCCATCACACTCTGAATGAATCAAGAGAGAAATCCATTCATTAGGTCAGTGCCCTTATGATTTAATTCCCTTTGGACACACCTACACCTATTACCCCTAGAGGTGTGTCTCATTGATCTCTTAGCCCCTGAATAATATCGTTTCTACTCATATCCTCAGAACTCACAATCCTCAAGTTTCCATTATGTTATTTCTCTTATTTTTCCTTTATATATTATCTCAAGAAATTATTAGCTAGGGGCAGGATCTCATCAACAGAACATTTGAAATCATAAATACAATTAAAGAACAAAGATGGCCATTATTGGTGGAGGATAAGGACACAAAATTATTTCATTGGTCAAGGAAGAACTTCCTTAGGTCAGCAGGGACTTGCTCCTGCCCTCTGTGAAAATAATTATGACAGTAATAAAATAATAGAAATAAAATAATTTAACAATTCTATGGATAAAAGCTAACCCTTTTTATTCACAGCACAGTAATGGTACATATAGCAGTCTGTTGAGGACCTGGTTTCCTGTGGTAACTGAAGGTACCTCAACCATGCCCAGCATCTTCGTGACACTCTAGTGGGTACATTAATCATCACTATAAGAGGCCTTTTAAAAAGTTGGCAATAGAAACAAAGGTAATTCTAATTGTTTCCTTTTCCAGGAGTTCCCAAACCTAATGAAATCCTCATGTAGTCCAAAGAATGAATCATGGTTTTCTGTCATGGCCCAACAAAAAAATAAATGTTCTTCTTACAGATACGGATGCTGAGGACTGGGCATACAGCTCAGTAACCAAGCAATTGTATATCATGCAGGACACCCTGCATGTCAACCCTGAAAAACCAGTGGATGCCAACATCAAGACAGAAAATACTTAAGGCATGCTCTTGCTACATTGACCATTATCTCTTTCAGAACTTTAGATGGCTTCTGGTACAATGTTGCTGACACTTCCAAAGGAAATCCAAAGAGGAAATTTCCTTTGTTGTGTGTTGTGTAAACATGTGAAAGGCCAAGTTATTTATGAAAGAACTTCAGGAAAACTATGGATATCTCATGCAGTTACTAACATGAGACTAATATAATCATATACGATGCATTTAGATGGAAGGAGACCCTGAGACTATGCTTTCTTTGGTTTTGTGAAAGGTTAGGAAAACTACTTAGACTTAAGCAATCCTTGCAGACACTAATCAAGAAAATATAAATTTTTGGCAATATCCCCATGTATGTGCCTACTCAGCATATACTGCTGAGAATCTACTCTAAGTCGGGATGCCAGGCTTTGTTTACATGTTGTTCGAAAGGACAACTAGGGCTGAGTAAATGACGCAGTTTGTAAAATCTTGAATACCCGAGTTTGATCCCCAGAACTCTCATAAAACCCCAAATATGGTCATGCATACCTATCTTCCTATTTCTGGGGAAGGAGAGGCAGGAGGATCCTTGGTGACTGCTCAGACCAGATAGTGTACCCAAATTAGTGAGTATCAGACTTTGTGAGAAACTGTATCACAAACAATAAGGAAGGCAACCAAGGACAACACATGGGACATTCACACACTCACACTCACATGCACACATACAAAAAAAGAGAACTAGATCATGGTTCTTACATTGTTAGTAGGAACCTACTAAGGATCCTATTGCTTTAAATGTGGATCAGAGGCTTCTTTGGGTTCCCTCAAAGATTATCATAAGGGCATAGGATGGCTAAATTTGAGAATACCCTGTGAGAGAGTTATATGATTCTCTGTACATTCTTTTTACTGGGATTATCACCAGGTACTCAAGTACCTGGCAGTGAAAGTACAGCCACCTACTGTTGGGCTTGCAGTAACTGAAGGGTGCCTGGGTGCTTGGGGACATTCCACATAAGCTAGCTGCTGTAAGTGGGGAACACCATTTTTTGAAAGTGATAGGGATAAAGTACACAGAAGTGCAATGACTGAGCCAGGTCTCTTGTTTTTGCTTCATTCCAACTTCCATCTCTTGCTTGTTTCTGGCATCTCTGGGCTTCTCTCCCTTTATTGTGGTCCCTATCCTTTCTGTCTGAATGGCCCCCTATATGATTTAATTTGGTTTGTCCTCTGAATTTTAAGGAGGTGGGCGAGGTGGGCATGTACGTCATGCTGCATGTATGTGTGGTCAGAAGGCAACTTTGTGGAGTTGCTTCTTTCCTTCTACCTTTGTATGATTTCAGGCTCTGAACTCAGGTAACCAGCTAGCTTCTGTAGCAAGAGCATAGCACTTTAGCTCTACTCTGCAGATGAAAAGTTTCATGGTAGAGATTATAAACTGAGATTTGGGAGACTCAGGGCCTGTGGGACCCATCTCTGGTCCCATGTTAACAAAAGACCATGGAACCCTGTAACACCTTCCTACCCAGGTCATCATCCTACCCCAATTGAAAAATAAACATAGCAACACCTAAATTTGAGTACTTTTAACTTACTCCAGGTTCTCCTTAGAAGCCAAACCAGGCAAGTTACCATGTAGTGAAATAGTCAAATATATAGTCAAATAGTTAAATAATGTTCACCTGTTTACAACAACCATATATATGTATGTATATGTGTGTGTATGCCCCCCTTATGAGTGGTATAATAATTTCTAGATTTACCAGAATCTCAATCTCAAACCCCTGGGGACAACATAGAAAATTACCACCATCTTGTATCAAGCATTTAGAAGTAACATGGTGCAGCCAGTATCTGGGACCTCCTTCTGGAGGTCACCCTATAATGGAGCCTTATTCTCCACCTTTAATTTTTCTTTTTAAAAAATTGAAGTAGAATTGAGGGAAGAGTGTCAGAAAGCCCATGTCCTTCACCCCAGTCTTAGCAACAACTGCCTACAAATCAGGAACTGGTTGACAGAGGAAAGTCTCCTGGCAAAGAGCCTAAGCTAATTGTGTAAGAAGCTGCTGAATTGGCATTTCAATCTCTGATACAAACTCATTGTTCTGTCCTTCCTCCTGACAATTCTGCTTATGGAGAGGGTGGAGGATGAGAAACAAGAGAATCAGGGGTATCTTCAAAACTTCTCCAGTGTCATCTCTGCCAAGGTCCTCCTCCTGGAAGGCTGCCATGATCTACATTCATTTCACATCAGGGAAATGTGGATTTTGAAAAGCTTCGGTGAAGTGTCTGCTAAGGCTGCTTATATTCATGGTTGGAAACCTGTGCATGCAACCATCCAACCTCTCAGGCATTGGGATTTATGACTGGACTCCATAGATGAATATCTCAATGGTCTGTGGATGCCTGAGAGACGTGAGCATTCTAGGAGAGAGTCCATGATTTTCATTAGGTTCTCCAGTTAGTTTCTGACTCAAAACCAAATTTGAGGCTACCTCTTTGGAGAAAAAATGTGTTCCTTATAAAGCAAGAATGAATTCTATTCTTTCAAGTCTCAACAAGCTCTGGACACATGAAATTTTAAGTCATTACTCAGACTGCTCACTAGGCTTGCATTTAAAAGAATGATGTTTCCCTAACTTAATGTAATATTGCTATTGGCAAATAGATCACTTTTAGAGTTATCGAACCTGCCAACTTTTATATCCACCAAGGTATAAACGTTCCCCAGGTTTTGTCTTTTCATTTTCTCCACTGGCTTTAATAGATTTCTGTCTAGGATCAAAAGGTTGGATGAATACCGGCCATGCATAAAGTTTTGTGGGTTAATTAAGATGATCATTAGCTTCTCGGGTTTATGCTTAGCTTCATGATTTGTAGGTAGCGACTTTGCATCCATCAGACATAGTTGTTCCACCAGGACCTTCATGTGCACAGAGAATGTCAAAGCAGATACAAGACCTTCTCTGCAAACGCAGCTTTCTGAACACATTTTGCTACCTGCCATCTGAACTCCTTACCCCTTTCACCGATGTGGCAGGAATTTTTATTTGAACATTTATGAGCAATGCTTGCTTCCACTATTTGGGTGAAATCCTTATATATTCTCTGTTGGTATATTTCTGTATTATAGACTGGAAGTTGAAGCCGTGTATCCATTCTATCTCCTCCTTCTGTGCCTTTTATCCATCATTCAAATGTCCATTGAGTACATAGTGCATTCTACTCAGACTGCTGGATGTGAAATAAAATAAGATGAAGTATATAGCTTGTGTTCTCACAGCCCAGGGAAAGGGAAAGGGGGAACTGACACAATGTAGCAGCAGATTAAGTGGAGGTAAACTGCCTGCAGAGATAACTGTTGTTGTACCTTGAAGGACCAGAACAACTGAGATGATTGGGGAAAGCCCATGGAGAGAATGGGCTGGAGAATGATTGGGGAAAGAAGCTGTCCCAGGCAGGAGGAATGGATCCTGTGAGAGAGAGCAGGAAGGCAGGCATCGATGGGATGCATTCACAACAGCTGGAATCAGTTTTCTGAAGCTCTGCAGGGACAACCATTTCTCTTTTACAGATGTGATCAGTCTCATCAAGGTTAGTTGGTTTCTTGCTGTTTCTCTCTGTCAAATGAGACAGTTATCTGCTGAAATCCTAACTGCAAATGCCACAATTATATTTAGGTAACATCATAAGGATAGCACCCTTGTGATATGATTAAAGCTTTCCTAAGAACAAAAAGACACAAGGAACAATAGCACTCACCCTAGAATGGCAGGAATCTCTACAAACCAGGAAATCTATTTCATTGGGAGTCAAGTCTAGGGATTTGATTTTTGACTTTCCATCATGCCATGTAGTGACCACTAAATGCATGCCGTTAAAGCTGCCCAGAGTCTGCTGCTTTATTGTATCAGACATGCTAACTAAGAGCTGCTACCCCAGGAAGCCTGAGGACCAATGATGCCTGAGATCCCAAAGCCCATAAGCCTGGGTGAACTGTCATGCCTGGAACAGAGCCAGCTGGAAGTATCCAAAGCAAGAGGAGGAGAAGGAAAGGAGAAAGGGGCTTCACACGTGGTATGGCCATGTCAGATAGCCTCCTCCTCTTATCTTGGCAGTGAGAACACAACGGCTTATCAGAGTCAGAGCCTTATCCAATCTTGCATGGTAATTTATTGGTAAGTCTTTGTACTTTGAAATTTTTTAAGTGTTTAACTCTTTGCTAACCAAATCAAATGGCAATTCATAGCCACTGCCTGTAACAGAAACCCAAGAATTCTCTGCTAAGTAGAACACTCTAGAGACCATCACCATCCACAAACAGAACCAGAATCTTAAAAACATAAATAACGTGGATATGGGGGAGACTTACTGGTTATTACCTTTAACCACAAGCCAAGTAGGCCTCATACAGTGAGTGTGAGATTTCAGAAACAGTACTGTTTGTTAGGTTGCTTTTCTTTATAAGAGGCACTATTGAATGCAGATGCATTACCTGATAAATAACAACCATCCTCAAGTGCTTTCTATGTGTCAGATGCTCTGCTGGGCACTTCACACACAATGTGTCTAATTATGGCAGTAACCCAGCCAAATACCTGTCACTTAACCATCAGACAGAATAGTTCGGGGACAACTCCAAACTTGCAAAATCACATGGCATGAAAATCAGGGTTGAAAATCTTCAAGGGAAAATTGATGGGGACAAGAACTATTTTCATCAAATTACACACACACACACACACACACACAGAGAGAGAGAGAGAGAGAGAGAGAGAGAGAGAACAGCAACAAAAGAGTTTAAACAAAAACCCAGTATCTGAAACATCTTAAGCAAATCAAAACAGTGAGATCAGAATAACTAGTTGGTTGTTTCTAAGTGTCTAAATTCAGTTTTGTTGTTGTTTTAATAACCTACACAAAGGTGAGCCATGCAACATGGCCAAGGAGCATGACTTTGAAATGCCCAAAGGTCTTAGAGGGACTTTCAGGTAAATGTAAGCCAGAGGTACTTTTGGTTGCCAATGTGAATTTAGGCTGCATTGATGGAAGTAGACTGCCA
>CM053744.1:39862608-39884347 GCA_028658305.1 Pachyuromys duprasi
GAGCACAGAGGGGAGGAGGTTAACTTACTTTATAGAAACCAGGAAGCCAAGGACAGACAGCAATGGGGTAGGGTCACAACATCACCTTCAAAGATATGCCCCCAGTTTGCCTAACTTCCTTCCACTGGACTCCTCCTCCTAAAGGATCCATTGTATCCCAGCAGTGCCGCAGGCTGGTCTCCAAGCCTTAAGTACATGGGTCACCAGAGACAGTCAAGATCTGAACTGTAGCACTGCTTGTTTGAACAGAGAGGATTAAACACTAGGAACAAAGCCAGTAACACATTGATTCAGCTGCAGAAAGCAGACGCTGCTGCTAAGGCTGAGAAAGAGAGAAGAGGCAGGACCCCAAAGCTTCAGACTGAAGAGGCAATACTCCCCTGCTGGGACAGACATCTCTAGAGAGGGTGATGGGAGCATTTGTGTAAATACTAAAGAAATGGCATGGTGTACAGGGTTGATGAGGGAGGAGCTGCTTCATCAGGGGGCGGTGCAGCACCCAGGACCAGGAGTTGACAGGAAGCCCAGAGGAAGGCTTTTCTACATAAAATGCTCTCTGTTTCTCTGAAAACTGGCAAGGGCGCCAGTGGGCACTCGAGGTTTGGGTTTTCTCTGACACTCTGCCATTTGCCAAGTCTGAAATCACAAACAATACCGCTTTTGCACATCTGGGTACCCACTCTATGCGGATGCACCTGTTAACCTCCTTCAGTTTTTGTCAAAGTTCTTGATGCTCATTCTCACTCTAGTACAGTCATTCAACTTCCCCCTAACGGGAGAGATACTAAGACTGCCTAGAATCACATGACTCTCCCACTCATGCTTGAAAATTTCTTCAGGAAGCCCTTACCCCAGTTGATACATGGGTCTCCATAGAAGCTGGCACTTGGCACTTACCAGGGAGTATCTATTAGGTGTGTTCCAGTGCCACTGGCTCAGTTACTTGGTCATGACTGGGTCCAAAACACCTGAAAGAACAACTTAAAGGAAGTAGCATTTGCTTCAGTTCACAGATTCAGAGGGTTCAGGTCATGTTTTGTTGGCCCCATATATTTATTGCAGTAAACCACTATGGAGCATATAGAGAAGGCAAGCCCATTACCTCATAACAGATGGAAAGTAGAGAGAGGGAGTTCATTGAATGGTCTTGCTTTCTCCTTTTCCCTTTCTATTCTGTCTAGAGTATCAAGCCTGTCAGACATTATCACCCTCATATGAGGCGGATCTTCTTTCTCCTAGTTAATGTTCTCTGTAAATGCTGTCACTGACACTCTCGGAAATCTAAATCCAACCAAGTGGTTTGGCAAAACTTGACTAAAAAGATGGTTCAGTAGTGAATGGTAGATCCAGATTTCAGATCCCCAGCACCTATGTAAGTGTTAAATGTACTTGGCAGTACATGTGAAATCCCAGCTTAGGAAATGCAGACAAAGGATTCCCAAGAGCAAGCGACCAGTCTCAACTAGCAAATCTGCTGGGTTCCCCTGAGAGATCCTGCCCAGATACATAAGAAGGAGAGTGACTAAAGAAGATATATGACATCAATATCTGTTGTCCACAAGGTTATATGCACAAGGACACATACATATACCTGCACATACACACACACTATTTGAATGCATGCACACTACATTCATATATAAACACTTAAAAAAAAAACTCTCAAAATTATCCGTCATACCCTACACATCCAGAAGACAAATATGACACAGAATGCCCTCCTTTCCCTAAACACATTCCAGAGAGCACATGAGACAGCTGTCAAAGTGTATCCTTGTTGCCTGCATCACAATGAAATGCCCTGAAGCATCTTCCACGGTGATTGGTCTTAAGAGATGCTCCAGGGAAAAGTCCTGTCTTGTCACACGCATCTGGGAGATGTACTGATGCCACCTCCTCTTGGAGGGTCACTTAGCAGGTTGTCATAACAAAGGCTCTATGAGAAAAACAATGGCCTGCCACAGAAAAAAAAAAGTTATTTTATTTGGTTCAGGTTAGTGTTCTGCAAACTTATGCCTCCACTTTTGTTTACCTACAACATTTATTAATATTCCGTAGACATAGTACTTTGTATTACACACTTGGCGTTCTTTCCCTGAGGAAGAAGAAGCTTGGGAGGGTCAGAGGAAAGGGCACTGTTGTCCTTCTCTTGAGTAGACAGAGGCCATGATCTCTGAGCTCAAAGGTGGGGGACACTCTGGGGTGCTGGAGATCCCAAAGTTCAGAGGGGAGCACCATCACTGAAGAGGGATGATGTCAACATGTAATTGGATGTCCAGGTCTTAATGGAGAGAACAGAGACAAGGAGACAGGAACAGCACAGCTGGGAAAGGCTCACTAATGATCTCAGACAGCAGCTTTTTAACCTGATGCCCTTTGAAATGCTTGCTGCGTGGCATCTTCGCGTCTCCGTCAATCTGTATAACTGATGAAGAATTAATATGCATATTAAAAAGTCATATAAATCAATAAGAAAAAGAAAAATAACCAATGCAGCCATGGAACAAGAAAGGAGGGATCAAATCTCAAAGTGGGGGAGGGGGAGAGTCAACAAACACAAGAAAAATAGAGAATATACTCATCTTGACAATAATCATTAGAGTGTAAATTAAAATATTTTTTGACATTTTCATTGAAAGAAACACCAGTAAATGAGTAAAGTTTACCTCTGCATGTACTTTGTGAGCATGCCCAGAGATGCACTAAAGAGAGAACAACAAATGTGATGAAAAGGAGCTCCATTCCATTAATTGGGAGATGGGGAGATTAAACCAAAGAAAAGAGAAAGCCTGACAGTGATTGTCTTCTGTCTTTGTATTCTGGATGCCTGGGATGGGAGTTGCCCAGTCTACCATGCTTTCCACCCAAGAATAAACCAGAAACTCTGAAAATCCTTAGGTTGTTCTTCCCAAATATTTTGTCACAGTGATAAGTGTGCCAGTTCTGGCTGGCATTCTATTGGATACTGGTAATCTTATAAACTGCTCTATGTAGGCATTTAGGAGAATATCATGCTCATTAAAGTGTAAAATGTAGAACTGATTGGCTTATTCTTTGAACACCTCACCCTGATTGGGGAGCAGCTTTACCAGGCTACAGAGGAAGACAATGCAACCACTCCTGATGAGACCTGATGGACTAGGATCAAAAGGAAGGAAAGGAAGACCTCCCCTATCAGTGGACTTGGGGAGGGGCATCTGTGGAGAAGGGGGAGGGAAAGTGAGATTGGGAGGGGAGGAAGGAGGAGTTTATGGGGGGGGATACAAAGTGAATAAAGTGTAATTAATAAAATATTTTTAAAAAGTAAAAAAAAAGTGTAAAATGTATAAACCACTTCTACCCCAACAGTTTCACTTCTTCGGTTCTAGTGTAGATAACTGAACAGTGAGATATAAGGCTGTTATTTTAGTTTTGAGTTGCTGTAACAAAATATTTGAGATTAATCAAATTTAAAGAAAAAACATTTATTTTGGCTTCTACTTTTATAAGTTTCAATTCACTGTACTTGCTTTTATTGCCCTTGGGTCCATAATCAAGAAGATTGTTTCAGAGAAGTCAGAGTGAGGCAAGATAATCATCATAATAGCTCGAAACTGAAGAATGACGGGATAGTGTCAGGGTGCAAATACCTCCTTTAAAGGTAACCCTCTGGTGGCCTTCCTTCTCTTAAGTACTATCTCCTGAAGAGTCCCCTGCTTGCTAGAGCACTGCACTCTGGGGGCCAGGTCTCTAGAATCTGGAATTCTGAGAAACATTAGAGAGTCAATAAAAAAAAAGTCCCCTCAGCATTGTTGGTGATTGCCCTGAATGAAAACTGACCCAAAGTTCCCACACTATGAAATGGCAAATGATCATTGAAATGCTTGGATTTCAGGTGTGCATATACTAACCACACAGAGGGATGCAATAACACATTACCATGTACAAGACCCAAACATGTGTTTACCCACAAAATAATGATCATGTCAGACCACAAGAAAAAGATTGGAGGGAAAGCCTTTAATGTCAGAAACTGCCTCAGGATGGAGCAGCTTTGGAGTTAAGGCATCAAGGAATACCCACACTTTGTCTTTGATACTTGAAGTTCTCTAACGAGAACATCTTTGTATGTGCTAAGATGATTTATAAAGCGAAGCAGTTTTAAGTGAAGCAGTAAATCAGTACACGGTGGAGCAGAGTCAGACTTGTCTTTCAGCTGACAGAAAGCACAGAGAGTAGAACACCTGTGCATGGCTCGAAGGGGTCTTATACTTCCTGTGTAAGAATCAGCCATGTCTCCATGAGGAAGGGAAGCATTTTTGCTAAAGTATATGCTGTATACCAGACTCCGTGCAGGAAACAGACACTCTGTTGTTTTTCTCCAAGATCTCATGGTTCAGAATCACTCCACTTTGCAGTTGAAGAAGCATCGGTTTGTTAGGGAAACAAACAAACCACTGGTCTGAAATTCAGATGGGCATGGACACACATTAAGGTCCAAAAGCTACTGATACACATATATGTGTGTGTATTTTTCAGTAATATTTTCCTGTAACAAAATACCATGTTTGTATGCAGAAAATATGAAATAGACAAATCAATAAAGAAAAGGAGGAACAACCCAATATGGAAATATTCAGGAGAAAAGAGGTAGCAAATCTAAAAAAAAAAAAGTCAAGAAGCATAAGAAAACACATTCATCTTAACAGCTATCAGTGGAATGTAAATTTAAGGAAGAAAATTGTTGTTTTCCTTTTATTAGATTAGCCAAAAATAAACATAGCATGGTGAAACAGAGAGATGGGAGAGCTTTAAATGACTTTACCCACTTTGGAGAATAAACTGACATTTATACTTAAATTTTAAAACATACATACTCTCTTTCCTGATCATTTCATTTCTTATAATCAGTTATAAATAGTGAAATTTAAGGCTCCCTGCTCAGGTGCCTACACAATGAGCACCTGTCTACTATCTACCATCTCAACTAGTTGCGTTTATATGACTGATGCTTAATTGGACGTGGGTTTGTTCCTTTTAGGGATGTTTAGCAATATCTGGAAACATTCTGGGTCACCTGAACTGAAGGCAGAGGGGTACTGCTGGCATCTAGTGGGTAGAGGCCAAATGCTGTTACTGTCTGGAGTGCACAGCACAGGTCTTCACAGCACAGGGTTTGCCCAGTCTGAACGGTAAAACCTCTGAGAGTGAGGCTCCTATGACCAAGCCTACAGGAATCACATGAAATCAGACATCTTCAGGAAGGTCCTGGCAAGGTCAGCATAAAGTACCCAGCTTACGTTTGGTCTCTGAACTTAGATTTTCCCAGTTCCCCCAGCCAGATAATACAAGCAGTGAAAAATTTTCGCTCACTGCCCTTTGGACCAAAGTCGCTCACATTCTCTCTGCAGCTTGTTGGGAAAATAAATAGGAGGGCAGAAGAGCCTAATCCTGTTGAGGATAATGCTGCTACAGCTGAGGTAAGGTTTAAAGAACGGGTGAAAATAGGCTCCTTGATTTTTTCTCTTTCACCAGGGAAAAGGCTTATGATAGTCCAAACCCATTAGACTAGGATAGTGCAAGGAATATTAATAAGTAAACATAAATAGCACTTGTTGTATTTGGAGTTTTTTTTTCTTTTTTTTCTTTTTATCTTTTTTTTCTTTCTGATCAGATAGCATTTGGATTTGAAGATATGTTTGGATAAATAGTCTTTCTGAGCATTTATCAACTCTCTTTTCAGAATGGATTCTTCTCATTTTCAGCCTTTTAAAGTCTATTTCCACTAGTGAAAAGGTGCCAGCGATAATTAAAGCCTAATTCTATCTCTGCATTCATTGCAGGGGGGAAAAAACACAGAATACAGTCTGTAAAGCTTTCAGAAATAATAGTCTCCGTATCTTCCCAGAATAACAGTGATTTCAAATAGATAAGGTACATGGGAGAGATATCTAAAATGCAGTGAAAGTAATTGCTGTTTTTAAAGATGCTGTTTAAAATGCAGCCATTAATTGACCTATTGTTGTAGACAGTTTCCACACAGTTACTAGCCGCTCATTTTGAAGACAAGAAGACAGATTTCTAGTATTTGAAACCAAGTGATGAACCAAGTGATGAAGAGCACCACGAGTTGGATGACACACAACATAGCCAGATGGGGTTTCATGAGCTACTATTTATGCTCCATAATGGCAGTGAGTATGTTACCAGTGCTTCGGAGACATGTGCTTCCAGGCTGTCCTGAGCCAGAGCCATCCCACTGGGTAACAATGGGTGCAATGAACTTTCTCAAGAGACTGATGTCTTTTAAGAAGCATGGTGTGGGGGCCAACTGTTCCTCTTCATTGGTCTAATGAACAAGCTAGAAGTCAGCCTTCAGGGTCTCTCCTCTGTCCCCTCCCACTGACCATTCCTGTGACTGGAAGGTTCATGACCTTGGAAGCTCAAAACTTCCCTGAGACTTCAATATCAATCTGTGAAATGCCACCCCCATTGCCAACTCTCTTGGTTCTGCTGCCCTCCTGTTGAAAGGTTGACTTATTTAGAGAGCATAGACTCTACTCTTTCTATTGAAACCGACTTATATATATAAAGTTCCAATTGGGGAAATCTGGATTTTCTTTAGCATAGAGTTGGGAATTGAATTTAAAAGTCCTCCAAATCCTGTCCTAATTTACAATGATGGTGCTGTATGTCTAGGCCATAAAAAGAGTTCCTGTTCTTTAACACATGGTGTCAGGCAGACCATCATGGGACATTGCATCAAAACTTTCCCCCAAAGCAATATATAACTTTGTCTTTGTTTGCATTCAATTGCTGTGGTAAAGACCATGACCAAAAGCAACTCAGGAAGGGAAGGGTTTGTTTCACCTTACAGCTCACAGTCCATCATGAAGGGAAGTCAGAGCAGGAACTCGAGGCAATTAACCTGGAAACAGAAACTGGAGTACTTCTTGGACTGTAAAATGTCAAGATACTAGTTCTCCTAGCAGACCTTCAACCTGGTCTATGGCTTTAGAAAGCAAGTATTTGAAATGTAATGTCGTGGAGTCTCTCTTACAACTGGAGCCCAGCAGTTTAGCTTCAGATAAGGGTTTTGCCTGAATAACTGACATCTTCTACACAAAAGTCATCCTTTTCCTCCCCCCACCATGACAATTCTATACAAACTAAATTTCTGATATGCAAAGTACCAAAGAGAGATGCCATGTCAGAGAGATGCCATGCCTCCAGAATTCATGCAACTGCTTTTGGCTCTAGGAAAAGAAATTCAGTAGAACGTCTAAACATATGCTTTCCTTTACTTGGAGAACTCTAGGGTATAAGACTCACATTAGCTCCTGAGAATTACAAATAAGTGTCTTCTTTTCTCATATCTAGCTCTGCCAACTATCCTTCTAAATGGACCATTAGTTGCTAGGAATTGAAAATAGTATTCACCCCTTTTTCGTGATCTGTTCCAGAAGAAACCCAATGGCTTCAGCATATTGTTATTCTACCGAGCACCTCAAAGCTGCTGTGAGAATGTGTCCCTTGGTCGATACTCATTAAGGTGATTTTACATACAGGAACACTTAAATAACTCAATCAATCTACTATGTAAAAAGAGAGTGACTGATGATGAAGAAACTGAGAAAAATACCCTTGAGGTATTAGAGTAAGGATTGTCAAGTCTTAACTAAAGCTCAAAAAGGAATTCTTCACAGCCTCTGACAGCACCATTTTTAAAACTTAATATCTGCTCTCAATCATTTTCTATACACTTCCAATAAAATTTGTTGGTTGCTTTTTTAGTGCATATTATAATATGTACCATCTGAAGGCAGCTGCTAGGTGCTGCTTTGTATGGAGGACATCCCAATTTTATATTTGAATCTCTTGCTTTCTAAAATTGTGTAGGCCAGGCCGAAGATCCGATTATAAGACAAACAATTATTTTCTTTCTTACAATGAAAGAAGTAGGAGGTTTCATTGTGGATATTTTCTTTTGTCATTTCAGTTAAGGCTCCTAAGAGGTATAGCTTTAAATAAAATGACCCTGACTTGTTGTACAGCAAGAGGGGGGTCACGTGTTCTAGCTCTTTCATTTAGTAACTTTTTGTATCAGATTGGAAGAGCTATGTTGAAAGGGTAAAGTCTGGAAGGGAAGAAGAGAGGCAGAGCTATCTAAGAGAGAACTGATGGAGGTTAGGGAGAGAGAGTATAACAGGAAGGCACGCTTTAAGATTGACACAGGAAGTGTGCAGCAGGCTGGACTATGTGTACACAGAAGTAGCCTCTACAGGCTTCTAAAGGAATCGTTATATTGGAAGAGAGAGAAAAAAACAAAATCAGGGGGTGGGGTATGGATTAAAAATGGATTTTGAATCATCAAAAAAATGTCCCAAATACTCTAGCAAGAAGGGTAGGAAAGAACCCAAGGCCTTTCTTGTCTGCTCCCTGCACATCTCTGATCTCCTCTCCTGTAACATCCGTTCTGTTCTTCATTGGCCCCAGTGCAAATTCGAAATTCTACTATGATTTTCTTAAAAATATGTCTTCTGTTATTATACATATTTCAAGGTAGTCTTAAAAAGTAATATATTTCCCTACGACTTTTCCAGATATTCTTAGTGTTATTTATATTGTCTCCCTCTCTCTCCCTCCGTGAGCCTCCCTCCCCCATTCTCAGTCAACCCCTCCTCACTGAGTGTGTGTGTGTGTGTGTGTGTGTGTGTGTGAGAGAGAGAGAGAGAGAGAGAGTGACAGAGTTTCTGTACAACTTCCTGCAATAATTATCTTTTTGTCTCTTCTCTAATTATTTTCTATTTCAATTTATTTCTGTTCTTATCTCTCCTCTATTTGCATTTATCTGTTCCCCTGAGTTGGTTTTGGGTTCTCGGCCTTAAATTGACTGAACAGTTTACTTTTGGTTCCTCCTAATTAATAAGGCATTGACATGCCTTTCTCCTTGAAGAGCAGCTTAGACAGTATCACACATATCACTAGAAAATTCTCTTGCCTTCATCTTATTGTATAATGATCGAAAATGTACAGACCTTTATTTAACTTGAGTTTGTTTTGAGTGAAAATGTTTATGTTCATTGTTATTTGCTTTTACTTTTGGTTATTTAACATAGTCAATCTTATAAAATATTTACTTTGAAGAATTTGTATGCAGCTGGGCATGGTGGGGCATGCCTTTAATCTCAGCACTCTGAAGGCAGAGCCAAGCAGATTTCTGTGTTCGAGGCCAATCTTGTGTACATAGCGAGTTCCAAGACAGCTAGGACTATACAGAAAAACTTTCAATACAAAAAACCAACACCACCAAAAATTTACTATGTTTATTCTGTGACTTAGAATAGGATAGACTTTTATAAATCTTCTATGGAAGATTAAAGAACATTTTTCCTTATATAAACCTAGCTTATTACTTTAGTAAAACACATGCCTGCAATCCCAGCACTTGGGAGGCTGAAGCAAGGAAGATTGTGAAATTGAACCTAATCTGGGCTACATAGTTGGATTTTATATAAAAAGGAATAAATAAATAAAAGATTGACTCATGTACTAATTACTTCCAGTCTCTCTTACCTGCTGAAGTTAAGAGGGTTGTTTTCTTCCTAAAATAAACACATTTCTCTAAGTTTCCCCTTTTATTTCTAGCATGTCTGGAGTTATATATTTTGATGTAGTACTGTTCAGCACATAAATTTTCATGACTGTTTGATTCTCACTGGTGACTGTAAAATGACATCCTTTGTCTCCTTTAATACTGTTTGGCTTGGAATAAAGTCTGAACTAATTTTGCCAGCCCTGTTTCCTGTGTTTTTTCATTTCCTTGATAGCATTTATAATTCAGCTTCCTCTGTCCTTTAATTTTCTTCAGTACTAGTATTTAATACCGAGAATTATACAGAAATCTTGAGATTTTTGTTTGTTAGGAAATACTGTCCGGTGTGAAGGCAAAATCTAAAAAGCTTGCATTTTCTGGGAGAGTGCCAAATCTGCCTTGCTGGCTTCCTCAGGGTGACAGAGCTTGAACTGCAGCTCTTGGCTTGCATCATTCCTGGTATAGGGCCAACGCCTCAGTGAAGACTCCAGCTAGTCTTCAAACTGTGCAGACAAAATTCCTCTGAAAATGCTAGTGAGAGAGATGTAGTAACCATGTATGATCTTGATGCCTGGAGTAGTAAGTAATATTGTCTATCACTGTGTTTCTGTGTGTGTGTCTTCTTTCAAAGGTAGCTTCAGGACTCTGTATAACAGCAGGGCGGGGGGAAGGGGTAACAGGATTTATTGTTATGAAAAAACTGAGAAACCTGTGTTACAGATTTTAGAAGCATCTTCTGGTGTAGTGCAGGTTTACCCAAGGACTTTGTGTCCAGTGCTGACCACCAGTACCGCATGTGAACAAATCTGCCCTAAGTACAGGCTGTGTCCATTAACCACATGTGTTTCATGTTTCTCCTTTATAAAATACAGGCTGAGTGAAGTAACAAAGCACATGTGAAAAACTCACCGGGCAGTGGTGGCATGCACCTTTAATCCCAGCTCTGTGGAGACAGTCAGGCAGATCTCTGTGAGTTCAAGGACTGCCTGGTTTGTAGCGAGAGTTCCAGGACACCTGGGGCTATACTGAGAAACCCTGTCTTGGAAAAAAAAGAAAGGAGGAAAGGAAGGAAGGAAGAATGGAAGGAAGGAAGGAAGGAAGGAAGGAAGGAAGGAAGGAAGGAAGGAAGGAAGGAAGGAAGGAAGGGAAAAATAGGGATAATCTCCTGACACATAGCTCGCAACACAAGAATTTGTATAGCTACTGGCTGCCTTGAACCATCTTGTTTGACCATTTTCTCTCATAATTATATATTTTTATGTGTTTGTTTTCTGATCTACATTTTTTCAGTCATCTGTAAGGAACCTAACATTTTTATAAGTTTAACACAGGATTAGTTTTTTTATATTGAAATTATTTTCTCTCTTTCTTTTTTTGAGATTTTCTATTAACTCCCCCCTTCCAAGATGAGCATTTAGCAGGCTGCTGATCTCATCCCCCATCTTTCATCTCATTTTGTTTCAATTAGCAATGTATGATTGAGAATCATCTCTTGAGAATTATCTAGGCACTAGCGATGCAATTGGGTGAATATTTATCATTTTGGCCCCTGTTTGATTGTCTTGAAAGAACTCCTCACATAGTACCCTCTCCATTCTCAAGTCACCCATTTAAGTCATTTCTTTATAGTAGATAGCTCATGGTAGGTTCTGTCTCCTTCCAGTAAGTGCTTACGGAAAGCCTACTTAACAAGTGTTTCAAGACCCTGTTTTCATGGTGTGTGTGTGTGTGTGTGTGTTTGTTTTACCTACAAGAACTGTTGGTCTTTGTTGCTTCTCTTATCTCTGTGACAAAATATCTGACAAAAGCAAATTACGGAGTGATTCAAGCTGGCTTTTGGGTTGACGGGATACAGTCTGTCATAGCAGAGAAAGCATGAAACCAGGAGCCTGAGGTGGAGTCTCTAGTCAAGAAGCAAAGAGAGAGAAAAAGTGCAGCTCAGTGATAAAACTCAAGGTGTTCCTGATAGTGCATATTCCTCCAGTGAGGTTCTTCAGCCTGAAGTTTCCACAACCTTCTAAATCAGTGCAACTGGTGTGGGACTCTGTGCTCATCCACATGAACACCTCTGAAGGACAGAGTCTAATTATAACAGTTGCAACGAACAGAGATGGGGTAATTCAATAGCAAAGGTTTATTAGCTCATACATCTAAAGTCTACAAACACCAGTTACAGGGTGTTAACATCTTCCTACCCCCTGAAGAGAACCTGTGTATGGCACCATGGAACTGACATGGAGCTCACATGTGAAGACAAAAAGGTACAATATGATCTTGGTTTTACAACAGAACCAGTAGATTAATAACCCACTAATTCCTAAGTGGATTAATCAATTTATAAGGACGAGTCATCATGATTCACTGAGTTCCCCAAAGCCTCACCTTCAAATATCTTTAATATCTGAATGATGAAATTAACTTTCCCATATATGAAATGGGGCTAGGGAAGCGGGATGGGGGGTCTCATATTCAAACCTTAGTAGGTGGGCTTTTGGCTAACTGCCGCATTCCTGGGTCAACTTCTTTCCACTGAACACATTATTAAGGCTGTTGCATTTTCTGACATTTCTCACATCCTTCTATTTGTGAAAATTTTAAAAATTATTTCAATTATAATACAGTGGTGGTTTTAATCTCCTTATTTAGATATTCCTAGCTTTATACAAGACTAAAGACTCTTTTGATAGTGCTTTTCTCCAACTATTCCTTCTTCATCTTCAAGAAGACCTAAAATTAAAGCAGGGCATAGTGAGTGGTACATGCCTGTAAATATAGCCCTCGGTGTACTAAAGCAGAGAGCTTACTCAGAGTTTGACACCATCCCTGACTACACAGTGAGTTTCCTTCCAGTTTAGGCTACAAGGTATCCCTTATGTTTAAAAAATAAATCCAAAATGTAAGTAAATCACATCTCTTGTCTATTTCTCTTTCCTTTCTCTTATCCTTTCCTTTGCAACCGTATGACAAATATATTCAGTGCATGTTTCTTGGAATAAAGATAGTAAAGGAGAAAAGAGAAAAGAGGGGAGGGGAAGGAAGAGAAGGAAAGACCATTCAGGACATGCTTTCAAGTTGACCCTATTCAACTTGTGGACTCTCCTGATCATCTCTGTTTTCAGTGTAGATAGTTGACCTCCTCATCTTCTACGATTAGTGTTAGTTCCTTGTAGTTTTCCGTGTATCATAAAGCTCTCTATTTTTCATATCAGTCATTTTGGTAGTTGTTGTTTCCAAAGTGCTTTCCATAGTGTTTTGGATTTTAGCATCTTGCATCTTACAATGTGCTCTATATGTTCTATGCCCATATACTTATTTTGACTCCTCAATAGACATTATCCAGGTGAATAACACACAATTGTTAGCCTGTATCAAGAGGCTTTCCATTCAGACGCTGGGAACAACCACATTCGGTTTTCATTTTGTGTGTGTGTCGGGGGAGGGGGTTTCTTTATTGTTTCTGTTTGGTTGCGTTTGGTTTTTGCATTGTTTTGAAGACAGGGTCTTCAATGTGTAGCTCTGGTTATCATGGAACTCATTATGTAGACCAGGCTGGCCTTAAACTTAGAAAGATTTTTCTGCCTCTGCCTCCCCAAATCTGGGATTAAAGGTGAGTGCCACCCCACCTGGCTCTGTTTTGGTCTTTGACATTTCAGATCAATGACATGATAGGAGTACCTTTTATTAAGCCCTGATGTCAGCAACTTTACTGTACCTTCCAAAGATGGCTCTTTGCCTCTGGGGACTGACTCCAGAGATATAGCGGTCCAATCATTACTTAAGTTTATCTCTGAGGAGTAAACATTCAGAGGACACACAGTGAAATACAGGATAGCTGTCCCAGTTTCATCTAACCTGCTGTAATAAAACACCCCAGCCAAAAGCAAGTGAAGAGAGGAAGAGGTTTATTTCCCCTTATACGTTACAGTACATCATTGATAGAGGATCTGAAAGGCAAGACCTTACAACAGAAACCCTGAAGAGATGCTGCTTGGTGGCTCACTAGGCTCATGTTTATCTAGCATGTTTGCACCACCCCATGGAGCAGTGCCTTCTAAAGTAGGCTACCCACCCCCAAACACAGGCCTACAAGGCAATCCAGTCAGCACAACCTCTCAGCTGAGACTACTTTCTCAAATGACTCTAGCTTGTGTCAAGTTGACAGCTACCACTAAGTAAAGCAATGGGCCAATTGTCCTTTCTAAGAAGATAAAACGGAAGGAAATGAGGTGGGGCTGAAACTAGAACAAGAAGCACTTTAAATAAATAAACGTATATTTTTATGGTTTTTTACAGATCCTGGTTGGTTGAGCTAGTATAAATAGTGTTTTGTGTGTGTGTCTATGTGCTTATTGGCTCAAAGAAAAGACTAGTTTTGAAAATTTTGCATTTTTTTCCTATATGTTTCACTACCTCATATTTTTTTGTCCAGATGCTTTTATTTATCCTAAAATATACTTATTATCATAGAACATGAATTAAAGATTCAAGATCTCTAGGATAAAGACTGTGTGCTTGGCCTGCCAAACTTCTCAGTGGCCCAGTACATGCACAATTTTGAGGAAATAAATGAGTGATTAAATAAAGTTTTAAATTGCTCAAACCACACACATATTTTAAAACATCAAGGGCAGTCTTCTCTTTGGCATCTACTTATCCTATTTATATTGGTTTTCAAGTTGATTCTTAAGTTTGGAATTAGAAAATCATTCCTTCCAGCATTCAGCATATGGTGATGTTTTTAATGAAAATTTATTTTTCTACTCCTCATTGTAATTTCTGATATTTTGATTCCTCGTGTATGGTGTCAAAACTGCTGGAATAAACAGAATCATCTCCTTACATGTTTGGAGTTGAAGTTTGCATACATGAGGAGAGCATGACAACGGAGGCTTTTAAAAGGTGTTCTTTTATTATGAAAATCATTAAAGGGCACTTGGAGGGGTATCTCCGTAATCCCAAAGCTTCACACAATAGCTATCAGCCACTCCAGCATGCTCCTCTTCAAGAGTCTTTTCAGTGTGGATTCTCCAAGTCTATGAGTATGAAGCCATTTGCCAGCCAAAACCCAGTGTGAGGGCTGGATTGTGAAACTTAGCGAGAGGTGTGGAATCTACAGATGGGCAGCTAAGACGTTATTCTTATTATTTGTGTCTTCCCACTTTGAAAAATAGTGCTGCTAGGCAAACTCCTCCATGGTGCCATATATCAAGCCAAGAAGGGAAAATCTTGAACCACTGGAGAGCATAGAAGGCAGACAGCTTCTTGGAGCAAAACAGAAGAGAAGATGTTGCCCAGAGCAGGCTAGATCCAACAGAATGCCTGTTGACTGTGGCTTTCTGTGAATGTTAGTATTCACAGTTTACAAATTTAATGATTCCCTACTAGGAAAAACCTACAAGGCTATTCAATTTATAATCTTGGGCCTATCCTATGGAATGTTATCATGGGGTGACTCTCCACATGTCTAGAATAGTATAAGAAGAGGGATATTGGTTGGAAAAAATTCCAGCTAAGTGAAAGCCATTTTCTTGGCAAGTAGAAACTGCACATTTTATCATGTCTTTATTAGAAAGAAAAAAATGGTAGGTTTTTATTAAGGCTCTGCTTTGTAATATTCAAAGGTTACACGAATTACGGGATGCCAACTGTCTAGAAATCTCCATAAAGTTTTCATTTCGGATTAGGTTCAACCATGCTAAACCACCCTTTGATTACCTTCATTAAATCCTAAATTAGATCCCACCCTTCACCCTCAGTTTCCATAAAATCTGTTCTGTTAATTATGGAACTTTCAGGCTTAACCCAGTGAAATACAGGTAGAAGATTTCAGTTATGTGGGTAGAGCAGATGAAGCAACTACCACCCACCATACATAAAAGAATTCTTCCCCAATGTATTCTTGGGTGACTATGTTAACTTTTAAATGTAATTAGACACAGTGTGATATGTTTTTCCAGTTTAGTTCTTGCACATTTTATATAGGTCATAATTATATAACCTATAATAATTCATATTCTTCTCTTACTGTGATATGTTCAAATTCACAGATTTACCTATTATATTAAGCGGTCATCATTTAGGGCATTACATGGCACCCTTGCAGTTACAAACTATTGTCATCTATTTTCTTTATTGTGGGAAATCTAAATTGAGGCTGTCATCAAGAAAAAAATCTCAGAAGTGGAATATTCTTCTGAAAAGTTGAGTTATTCAAACTCTGGCACTGGGAGAAAACAGATATCTTCCATTGAGAAAAAGCATGCACCATGCAGAGTTCTGCTTTTCTGTAGATAGCTCTGTTTTTGGTTTTGCTTTGTTCCCAGTCCAATTTTTTGTTCTTCTGTTCTAGTAAGCCCCCATTTACATAGACTCTAGACTCATTTCTACAAGACTCTCCTCTGCATAAAGATGCCAGAGGACTGGGTACTACTTTAGGATGGGATGTGGAATAATAAATAGTATGGTCCCAGCCAAGTAGCCTCCTTTTGTGGACTCTGGTTCCTGACTCAAGGATGTCTCCCACCACAATCCAGTCTTAGGTGCTAATTAGGGGTAGTCAAACCTCCTGACTGGGGAGAACTTGAACATATTTTAGAAGAAGCAAAACAAAACACTCCAACTACAAACCAGTAGGCTTTCTGTTTTTAAAGCAACATCAATAGATGAACCTTCTCTACTGTATATAACTTATATGAAATTTGGCAATTGTGAGCAAAATGAATAAAAATTAAGATGTATAGTCATATGATATATCTTTGGTTAAACTCCTTTCAGAATGGTGAGAGTAGATAAAGGGGGCAGACAGAGTGGTCTGTTTTTCTCTGGTTCATAAATGTGAGAAGCAAATTTACCACAGACAGTATTTTAACCATCAATTGGTTGTTACTTTTGCATTCTCTATAGAGAGCATCCCAGACTGTCCACATTTGGGGAAGACATGTCATATTTCCCCACCATGGCTCTGCCACTCACCTTTATGATACCTAACCCTTACAGTACAGCACCCCCAACAATGCAACATCAGGGGTAGTAATTACTGCTCTGATAGACACCCAAAATGCAGATGGATTAAAGAGCAGACATTGGATCACAGTGCAAAAAAAGGATGTCAGGTTGGAATCTGAATGTAAAGTGTGCCCAGTCAGAAACCTACAGTCTGTAAAACCTATGACTCCAGAGCCGGTGATGGTCTTCGCGGAGAGATGGAAGAAGAGTTAGAAGATACATTGAAAGGTACAGACTGTGGCCTGGAGATGCAGCTGCATGGTAGGTAGCGTGATTGCCTAGCACGCAAGGAGCCCTGGGTTTACTCCTCAGTGTCACCAAAAAGAGAAAGAAAGCAGCAGATACTTTTAGATTTTCTTTACCTAAATATTTTCCTCCCACCTCATTTTATTTTAACTTCATCAATTAACTTTATTTTATTTTATGTTGCTTACCATCTATTATGGAAACCATTCATGTGTTGAAGCCCTAATCCAGTGTGTCTCAGAATATAATTATATTCAGAGATAGGTCCTTTAGAGAGGTAAACAAAACACAATATGATTATATGGGTGGGCCTAGCCTAGTCTGAATATTACATTACGGAAAGGGAAAATTTGACACATTTTAGAAGGAGAGAAGACAGTCATATACAAGCCAACAATGGAAGTCCCCCCTCTCTGACACACACCACACACACACACATACAGAGAGAGAGAGAGAGAGAGAGAGAGAGAGAGAGAGAGAGAGAGAGAGAGAGAAGAGCTAAACTCCATTAACACATTCATTCTAATTTCCTCCTTCCAGGGTTAAAAGAAAACAAGTTTTCTAGTTTAAGCCACCTGGTCAGTGCTCTTTTGGTATGGCAGTGTGAGCAAACTAACCCGCTGTCAGACTTGCATGATGATGGCATGCTTGGACACCTGATCCCATGCTGAGTCCTGACAAGCTCAGTTGCTTAGGGCGACCCTGTAACAACAGCTCCTGCCGTGTCTTTAGACTAAATGGAGTGGATAGAGAAAGCCCAGAGCACTGTTATTTGCAGTCAAAGTTGAGGAAAGGCTGGCCCCAGGTGGACATTCCACTGAAGGCCCCTACCCCACCTTTCCCTTTGTCTTTGTCAAGTGGAATTTTTTTTCCCCACAGAACATTGTAATAAAATGAATCCTGGAAGCCTTTGGCAGAGACAAGCTCTCCGTTTGGGAGCTACTGAATCAGGGCCTTAACCAAACATGAAATGACAGAACTGTCTCCAGCAAAGGATTAATTGAGCCAACTCAAGGCAAACACAACGTATTTTGGCATTACTTTTGACAGATGGAAATAAAACAAACATTAGCGACTGGATTGTAGCTAACAATATGCAAAATTAAAGAAGGTACCTTTTTCACTCTGTCTGGAAGCCCACTGGCTTTGCTTATAAAATCTGAGAAAGAAAAAAGACAAGAGCTGTTAATCTCGCTATACAACCAGTTAGCACATGCAAACAAGGGGAATTAAAAGTCTTTGCATTCAGGGGAGGGAATAGATATTTGACACATATATTTATTAAGGAGACTGGACTGGAAAATAGCACTGCTGTATTCATCAGAAATGATGTAGGAAACATTTAAATAACACAAGAGAGTGTTCTCAGGCAGCCTGAGCTGCTTACAAAGGGAAATCTAAGGTTTAAGTATTTTTTATTTGAAGGTTAAATTTTCAATTAATTTTTTTCAGCTTGTTGCCATCCCTTCCAAGCATCACTGTTAATTGCTATATAAGGATGTCTGTTTGAATTCTAGACACAGAAACCCGAAGCTGTCAGGCATCGTATGGGCATTAGAGTATTGGGGCAGAAATCAAAATTACCATGTAAAAGCTGAGCCAAAAAATGTCAGACTCGGAGAAGCAAGCAGTTCCCCCTCCATTTTTTTTCCTGCTTGCTTAGTGTCTTAGTTATTTATGATGCTATAAAAAATGTCTAACTTTGGGCAATTTATAAATAATACATGTTTACTTCTTAGTGTTTTGGATGTTGGCAAGTGCCAGGTCAAGACACTGGCAGGCTAGGTATAGGGTACCTGGTAAGGACCAGGTTTCTGTTTATGCACTGGACCTTGAATGCTATGATCTCATCTAGCACAAAGGGAAGAGATGCGTCTTTGCAGGATGATATGCACCCAATTTCTTCATAACTTGACCATCTTCTAAATCCCTTCACTCTCACCGCTAGAATATTGGCAATTCAGTTTCAACATATGAATTTCAAGGACACATTCTGACATAGAAATCAGTGCTTAAAAACTTTCATTCTCAGATTCCAGGTCACAGCTGAAATGAGTGAATTGGAGACAAATAGGCAAGCTTGGGGGAAGTTGTAGCAGACAGTGGATTCACACAGGATAAAGGACCACTTGTATTCTTTAAGGTACAACGTGGGGAACCCTGGCTGTAGCCGTTAGGTTGGGTTAAATAGCACTAGGAACTCTCTTACTATCTTTGTTCCTTCTTTCCTTCTTCCTGCCTGAACTATGGGAAATAAAACTGAGGAAACATTTGGGTGATTAAGCATTGGGGTTGGCACCTACCAGAAGGTAAATTATGCCTGGCACTGTGAATTTAGACAGTTTAGCACACCAAATTCTGATAGAGATGCTCATCTGTGGACAAATGCGGGTCATCCATGTGAGCATGTCTATCCTAAACCCCAAAGAAAGGTGACTCTCCCTCTCCTGGGCTGACAACAGCTCCTCAGTTAGGGGCAGGGCTTCCTAAGACAGGTCTGTCTCCACCTTGGAATTTGTTTGTGACTGGTTCGCTCTTAAACAGATCTCCTGCTGTAAATTTGTGAGTGCAACAGCCATGTCACATTCAGAGGACAGGGTTTCACTGTGTGTTCCCCATTCTCTTATCCTGTACATTGATTTCTCTCTCTCTTCCCATACAGTCTCTGAGCCTTTGGGAAGCAGGCTGACACAGAGGTTTCATCAAGGCTCAGCACTCTACTGTAGTTTAGTCTCAGCACTTTGAGCAGTTCTAAGTCTACATAGCAACCATGACTCACCACAATAAGATGCTTCTCTAACCAAAGTGGGGAGAAGTACAAATCTACAGATAATAAACACAAATATTTAGAAACCAGTTGGACCACATGGCCATTAAGCCAAACAACAGCACTAAGTTTTCCTGGGGACTTTCCTAGCCATAGGCATTGAACACATTAACAGTACCAGGAATGAATTTCCTTCCATTGAGCACACTGATGTTACTCTTCTGATTGTCATAGTTTGGGAGGGTGATAAGAAAATAGACACCCGAGATATCACTAAATACACTAAAATGCACAGAACAGCTACCTAATAATTATTTAGCCCCAAATTTTAATTGAGCTGACAGTGAAAACCCTATATTGGATATAGGAGATAGATAGTCAAATAACATTAATTTAGTATTTGATGATTTATTGATAGCTTAGTTGACTGATAGATGATATGTATTCTGACATGGAGAAGACTAATGCATTCAGCATTCGACGAACAAAAATGATTCTTTGTGTTAAATATGCCAATATGATCCACAGTGTTGGAGCCAAGATGAAATGAAGAACATTGCTGAAGATGAAATGATACTCTCATGGATGACAGTGTCCTAACCATCAGGCTAAGTGCTCTGAATGCTGACAGCATTAATATTGGAGCATATCCAATTTTAAGAGTAGAATTAGTGGTGTTGCTATGAATTGGGCCAGTCAGTATCAATTGAGTGTTGCGTCAAGTACACTCATGCAGCCAAGGCCTACTAAATGTTTGGGGGATGCATAAACAGCCCCGCCAGCATTGAACAACCTGTGTAAATTCCTGGAGAAGAGTTGTCCTAACATCTCTATCAGAGGATGGACTCATCCATAGCCACTTTCCCAGGCATGTGTAATCAGGCATCTGGAGCACACAGGTGAATGATTCTATCCAGCATTTGGACTCATTTCCACAACAGTAACCTGGGGAAATTTGAGTTTTGTGCAAATAGAGACTGCCAGAGGCAATCTCGTACTATACCAATTCCTTAAAAAGACAGTTGCTTATAAATGTGTAAGGAAGAAAATAAGAAGCATTCGGGGTTTAAGTTGATGTCTCTCTCACTTCAAGATGAGAGGACAGGGATTCTGGGAAATAGGGTTCAGGAGTAAGGCCTTTGAGAGATAGCAGGCATATCAATGGCCTGTAGTCTCCTCTGGCTTGCAAGAAGGAGGGTCAGCACAATCAAATCAAAATTTCAGCATTACAGATCTGTACTGTCCACACATAAGAATGAAGAAACTAAGAGAACACACAGAACTCTTGGCTGGAGAAAGGCTGCACAAACAGGACTATCTTCTTGCCACATGGTAAAAGAAGAAAGGCTTGACAGTGGCTCACGTGTGACATCTGGGTCAAGGGTCACCAGATATGGGATGTTGTCAGCAAAATGGTTAATAGTGGGTATCTGTGGCTATTACCTGGTTTGAGTAGTGAGCGTATGACACCCCTCACTCACTATCCTTTACTCCATATCTAAAATAAGATCCCCTGATGACAGCTTACCTACAGGCATTCACTACAAGAAGAGGAGGCTACAGTAAGTGACATGAATGTTCTTGTTCCTGGGAAGGTAGGTTTATTTGGGTAAAATCCTGAGATAAGAGTTCGTTTAAACTTCAGTTTCTTGAGTCTGTTTTTATGCAATTCCTCATGATTTTTTGTCTGAATTCTGCAAACAAGTCTGGGTGTGAAAAGAGAGGTTAGTGATTGAATGAAAGTCTTATTGGACTTGCTGACCCACCTTAAAAAACAGAAAGAGGACACAAAAACATTATTGCATTTTAGAACATTTCTGTTAGGTTAAGATACTGTGTTTGCTAATAGTTAACTGTCTTTCCTCACAGGCCCAAACAACCACCCATCTGTATCCCTATCTCTAAAGATTTGATTTTTCTAGGCATTTTATATGAATAGCATAATGCGCTATATAGTCTTCAGAATCTGACTTATTGTACTTAGCATTTTCTTTTTAAAAATTAGCCTTTCTGAAATTGAAGAAGATCTTAGAAGGTGGAAGGACCTCCCGTGCTCATGGATTGGTAGGATTAACATAGTGAAAATGACCATATTGCCAAAAGCAATCTACAGATTCAATGCAATGCCCATCAAAATACCTTCACAA
>CM053744.1:39884847-39952048 GCA_028658305.1 Pachyuromys duprasi
TTCAGTCTTGAACTTGATGGCTGACTCTTTGACCCTCCCCCATACAAGCCAGGGAGTGACACACTGGCTGGATCCCAGTGGAGGACATTGCAGCCAGCCCTGAGGAGACAGGATGAGCTGGGGTTGGATGGAAGGGGAGGAGGCCCTCCCCTGTTGGTGGATTTGGAGTGGGCGGGGAGGAAATGAGGGAGGGTTGGGGAGGGTGGGAGGGAGTGGGCGGGCTGCCCATGGGATGCAAAGTACCTAACCTGTGATTGATAACAAAAAATAAAAAATAAATAAATAAAAAATAAATAATGACACCAATCGTGGAGGTGACTAGACTGGACTGGACCCTCCAGTAACAGGGTCCATGTCCAATAAACCATGCCCACATATATAAAAAAATAAAAAAATAAAAAAAATTAGCCGTTCTATACCATCTCAATACTCTAGTCATTTACATGGCCCAGTAATACTGTTATATAGATATATCAGGCTATGTTTTCCCATTCATCTGTTGAAAGATATGTGTTTGTACACACTTTTTAGGTATATCAAATGATGCTGTTACAGTGATATTGTGGCCTTCTATATGAATGTTTTTATACAGACCTGACTTTTAAAATCTCTTGGGTAAATACCTAGGAGCAGAATTGCTATATCTCTAGGAGAATTTTTGTTTCTTCTGGAAATGTCTTACCTAGTCATTGATACAGCCTCCTTTTCAATGTTAGGTAGCCTAACAATGTGAGAGCCTGAAAGCTACCTACTGTGTGCTTATATCATACACTTCTGGGGAGATTTAAAACCTTTGCAACCGTGTTCACCATTAAACAGAGTCTTTATTGTACACCTGGGCAGTGAGTTCAAAGCAGTAATGCTCTAAGATCTGTAAAAGCACCTGACAAAGTTGACAACATGAAAGATGATCATTCTATGCCAGTCATCTGAGACTTCAAATTATGGGATTTTGAGTTGTGGCTGGTAAGATCAGGAAGGAACTAAGGGCTAGTGAAAACAGCCTCTGCCTTTGACCTTTTGTCATTTCACATTTCCAAGGTATGGGAACTTCTGTGATGTAATTTGCCTCTGCAAGGGTTAGTTGCTTCATCAAAATAATGTTCATCACCAAGCTCATCTCCCAAGGTGGGGTAGTTGAATAAGAATGGCCCCTAGAGACTCATATTATTTGAGGTACTAGTCACCAGGAAGCAGCACCACTTAAGAATGATTATGCTGTGTGGCCTTCTTGGAGTACATGTGGCCTTGTTGTTTGAAGTGTGTCACTGGGAGTGGGTTTGGGGGTTTCAAAAGCCCAAGCCAGGTTCAGTGTTGTTCTCGTCCTGCTGCCTGTAAATATGGATGTAGAACTCTCATCCATTGCTGCAGTACCATGACTGTCTACCTGCTATCATGCTACCCACCATTATGACAATGGATTAAACTTCTGAAACTATAAGCCAGCCCCAATTAAATGCTTTCCTTTGTAAGAGTTGTTGTGATCATGGTGTCTTTCACAGCAACAGAATACTGACTAAGACACAAAGTCTCCATAGGACTAGGTCACTCCCTTAGGGCTGGTTGGGTAGTTACGGCCTTTTCAATCTAGAATGAGTGTAAACTTCAAGGGAGACTTTAAAGTACTAAATATGTTTAAATACAGCATGCTTCATCTTAGTCACTTGTTTTATTGCGATTGGGATACAAAATTTTGATATATTTCTTTTAAATAGAAATACAAAATAATAATATAATACATGTATATAGTTTCATTAAAAGACACATTTATACTGATATTATTATTAAACCATTAAGAATTATGACTCTGATCTTATGGTTCATTAAACTCACTTGGGCAGGCTGGAGAGATGGCTCAACATACGAAATGCTTGGGTCTCCAGGCACATGCACACTTGCACTTGCACACAAACATGCACCCAAATACATGGGAACACATATACACACAAACAAACATATATACACATTGATACACACATACATTCGCACAGGTATGTGCACACATATACACACAGGCACACATACACACTTACTAAAGCAAAAAACTAAACCAGTTGGAGCATGTAATAACTATTGACACTTAAACATCATTCCAAAGATCTGGCTCAGTGAATCCAGGTAGGAAGAGCATCAGAGATATGGCCTCTTTGGCTTCTGAGATTCTTCCCAGGCAGACCCGAGTTCAGAATAGCTGAAGTGGGGTGGGGGAGATGACACAGATGCCATATTCCCTGTCCCTTAGTTGGAAATCTGCCAGAGGTGTTATAATACTTGTTCCAGGACGTGTATCAGAGTTGTAAGACCACTGGAATTTGAAGCCAGGTCCAAAGACTCCGTTTTATACGTTTTCAATAACATGTCTTCCATAGAGAAAAGTGAACCAAAATGCAGTTAGGAGTCCTTGGGGGAAACTTGCCAAAGGGTGACAGCAATAGATTTTCCTAAGATATATCCAAGGAAGGACACCATATGCCTCTTCTTGCACATGCCCAAACCCAGGCATGGCTTTTAGAAAAATGAAGAAGTTTTTATGAAGAAGAGGTAGAGAATCCAAGGAAAGATAAACCCATAAGCAAGACCACTCAGTTGTCACACACAGGAGAGCCTTTTGAGCAGGTGAAGAGCTCTAGCACAGTCATCAACAATGGGCCCAGCAAGCAAAGAAGCCATTAGTATCCCTGGGATACTCCAGAGCAAGGGACAGAGCACAGAGAAATGTGATGAGAGGCACCCACGTAAGACCACACCCACCCCAAGGCCTGATTAAAGTTCTAACCAACTTGTGGGGCAGAAAAGAGATGCAGAAAGTGCTTGGTGCAAAGGAATGTACTAAAAGACTCCTTAGTGTTGAGAATAAAATGGACATTTGAGAGCCTCTAAGTCTCTCTTTTTACCTATTAAAGAAAACAGAGTCTCAGAAGGAGGTGTGTTTTGTTTTAATGTCTAGAGCTGGCAACCCAACAGCCAGACTCTTAGTTCTTCAACCCTGAAAACTAAACAAACAAACAAACAAACAAACAAAAAACATGGGCAGCACAGAGGAGCACAGATAAGCCTCTATTACTGCTGGAGACTCTTCCACATCTCTGGCCAACACCATTCACTCAGCCTGCAGAGCAAGCAGCCAGTCAGCTCTGTTCAGTGTGTAAGCTCAAGGGAGCATCATTTCCATCTGATTCTGACTCTCATTTTATTACGTGTCTTGGGGAAATTTGGGAAGGTTCTCTTTTTAAAAAGGTTGATCTGGAAGAGATAATTGTGTGTGTGTGTGTGTGTGTGTGTGTGTGCGTGCATGTTATATGCACTACATGTCTGAGCCAGTGGTCAGGTTTCTGAGTATGAACTCAGGTCTGCTATTAGGTGTTCTGCCCTATCACTCTATCACAGGGTTTCTCGTTGAATCTACAGTTAGGCTGGTAGCCAGTAAGCCCCCAGGTCCTCTGTATCTCTTGCTAACAACATTGGGGTTATAGGCAGGCAGCCACATCCAAATTTCGATGTGAACATCAAATTATCATGCTTCCCTAGCAAGTGTTCTGATCCACTGAGCCATCCCTACAGACCTACGAAAATACATGTTTATTGATAACATTGGTTCATCTATGCTCTAAACCAGGACTAGGCAGTGTAAGGGCCAGATTTCATCTGTCATTTGTTTATATAAATAAAGCTTTATTGAAATAAAGCCTTACCCAGGTATTAATACTATTACCTGCAGCTGCCTTTGTGTTTGAGTACTACAAATGCAACAGGACAACTATAGCCCATCACCCAACAATTACTATTTGGTCCTTTTCAGGCATGTTTTCTGATCTCTATAAAAGAGCATCCCCTGCTTAGCGCCTGTGAGACACATATACACCCATGAGTACACATGCACATTCTTGTACAGTGTGCCTATATAGTCCTAGTCCAAAAGAATTGTCTCCTTGTGTGTTTGCATTTTATAAACTGGGATTCAGGCACAGGGTTTAATAAAACCTCCAGTTACTGGGATGATGCCAATCAGAATGCAAAGCTTTGAGAGACACTAAAACATGACTAATCAGCTAACATAGGTTCCATAAATGGTAAATTATCTTCCTAATTTTAACAGATATTAATATTCATTTCAATACTATGATACAAAATACTACACTACACATACCTGTATCTCTTTAAAAAAATCTGACTTTCTCTAAGCATGAGGGGGAGAAGATCACAGGCACACATGCATGTCCATCCATGTAAATGACCTAAAGAGGTTGGCACAGCTGTCCTGTGATTGTCTTATTTCTATCTCCTTCACATGAGTAACAGGGTCATACATAGAGGATCTTTGGTCTAAAAAACAAGACCTACACTTTACTAGATCTTCAGAAAATAATGGTGAGCTTATAAAATCAAATGCATGGCCTAATGTAAAACTAAAACTTGGTATTTTGTTTTTGACATTTAGCCATATTTAACTAGACTCACATGGTATACTGCTTGCTTGCTGCTATAAACAGGGCGACATTTGGAGAGAATCACCTTGATTGTTGATTCCTCTTTTTGTCTTGTTCTTCCTCTTAATCCACTTAGTGAAACCTCAGTCTTCAGAATCATTCTTAATTAAACTACCCTTTTGAAACCACTATCCCCTTTGTCAGGAAAAGTAAAACCTTTGAGATTGCTCTGGACACCACAGTGGGCACAATTTCATTTGAAGTCAAAGCTCCCACACGCCTTCATCCTCTCCCGACCTGGTCCCACCACACAGGAAACCGGAGATAAAATATTGTTTAATCTTCTGCAGACATGACAAAGACAAGAAAAGAAGCCTGTCTCTACCATTTGGCTCAGTCCACACCAACATGCACCTCCTACAGCTCTGCAATATTTCCTCCTGACTAATTATTTGCCTCTTTGATAGTGCTCATGTACATACCCAAATGTGCACATGTACCTGCCCCCTAATCTTGTGTTGGCCCTTGCCATCAGTAATTGGACAAAGCATCAGGTGAACACTAATTAGTGTCAAGGACTAACCTTTAAAATGTCTTCTTGTCCAATATCATTCTGACACAGAATTTGCAGTTAAACATGTTTCTGCTAATGACAGAACTTTTACTTCCTTAAAAAACAGAAATGCCCTATGCTATCACATGCACAGATTGAAACTATGATATGCACAAATTTTTACTTTAGTCAATTCATTTATGCTCTTAAATCCAAGAACAGGGTTGGGATAGCACTCTCTGTTAGTTTCCATGTTTCTGCCTGTTTTCCAGATCTACTCAGAGAGTCATTTGTGTGTTCCTCTTTAAAAAGTAAGGGGCCAATGTGTTTACATTTTAAGATTTAGCATTTCTTTGTCAGATGTTAGAAAACTCCTTGCAAAACCAAATACAAATCTACAACCATACCTTAGGCATCTCAGCCTCAAGCCAGGAACCTGAAGTGCTATATATACAGAAGCAAGAGGCCTTTGGAACATTTAGATTCTTAAATATGCCATAAATATCTACTACCAGAAATATTAATCATGATAAGAATGTCCTTTTCTGAAAGCAAGATTTCTGTCTTTATACTTAACCTACTCACAGAGAGGAGGTTAAAACTATGCACCTTAATCTGGGTTTATTACAATACCCATAATTAAAATGACTTTTATCTGGAGTGCTCAAGGAAGGTGACATTTTTTTCTTCTGACAATTATAAAAACATAACAAAATGACACAGAAAATTTTGAAAAGATACTCTCTTCTAATTCTATCTCTCTTTAAAGGGACAGACAGGAAGAGTTTTGACCAGGATGACCATGTGTGGGAGGCAGAGTTACTTGGAAAATTTACATAAAAGGCAGGTGCTGGGGTCCAACTCACACAATCTGGTCATAATGATTTGGAGTTCACATGCACGGTTGTACCTTTTAACAACAACCAGGGTTCCTGGAATGATGTGTCACAATGTAAAGCTTTAAGAGACATCAAATTCACTCACTTTTTTAGACACAGTTCAAAGCTCTATCTTCCAACTCTGATCCAGGCTCCTGTTATTCTGCTTTATACTTAAATATGCTGCACCTATGACTCATAGCCTGGTGGAATTCATGATACATTCATTTACATTTCAAGTCTTCTCTTAAATGAATTTATTCAGATAGATTCTTATAATACCATTAGTAGGCCAAAGGGCAGGGACATATTTATAGCTTCCACCATGTGTTGCCATCTTGCTTTCTTCTAGTGTTAAGAAATTTACATTTAAATCATCAGATTAAAAGGATCAATATTTACCACAACGCTACCAGTACAGTGTATTTGAATTTATTTTTAGTTTGTTCTGCTAATTTAGTCAGTGTAAAATAATATCTCAAGGTGGATTTAATTTGCACTTGTACCTCTGGTGAAGATTAATATTCCCTCATATTTATAAGTTTATAAATTTCTGATTTTAAGTTTCCTAGAGTTACAGTTAAACTTTTATGACTTTGTGTTAAGGGTAAGAATTATTGTTCTTATCTTTATTATCAAAACAACTAATAACAAAGATCAGACTGAAAGCCAGCAATAAAGGAAGAACAATGTTTATTGCATGTATCAATGATGGTACTCTGGACTAAACTACTTTGGTTTTAAGACAAAAACCTTAAATGTAAACCTTAATGTAAGTTGGAAAAAATGGCAGAAGAAGGGTATTCCAAGCCAGGTTCTTTCTCTAGCAGACAGAGACTGAGTCTGAGCTTTGTATCCATGTAGTTACTGGAGCATCCTTCTTCACATTAAGATCTGGAAGGGGTACATAATGCTGGGACCAACAATGGGAAGTGTTTCACAGTTGTTAACTCAACAACAGACTTGGGTCTCCTTTTGAGGTCAAGTCTCTCTTTCCAAACACGTAGAGTAGTCATTGTATAACTGCTTAAGGCAAGGGATTGTGAAGTTGGATGAGGGGACTCTCACAAGCTGAGAATAGACTTCAATAAGGTACTCCAGTGAGAACTTTCAGACTCCACCATTAGCTGTCAACTACTTTTCAGGCAGGAGGCTAAAAACCTAGACTAAAAGATGGGACGTGAGTGAAAGGCCAGTGGGCTCTCTGAGGAAGACTCTTTTTATTCATTGTGACCGTATCTTCTTTAGAGGACGCTCTTGATTTAGTTATCACAAGCCATTTCAAGCAGTAGTGGTGTAAAACAGCAGTAAGAAGCTGAAGGATGAGAGGAGTGCTGTGGAATGCTATCTTCTAAACATGGCATGGCCATGGCACTCAGGAACTTGATTGCAGCCATGGTTTCACTGTATAAGACTTACATAAGATCAAGTCAACAAAACTTAGTCAACAAACCAAGAGGCATGAAATGGACTCAGTGGGCTATGAAGAAGAAGAGGAAGAGGAGGAGGAAGAGGAAGAGGAAAAACGGGAGTAGAAATGCAATCAAGACATACTGTTTGCAAGAATGAAATGGTAAAAAAAACAAATACAGGATATACTATTTTTAAAAACTCAAGCAATAATAAAATATAAATGTCTGTTTTTGAAAGCTGAACAGGGTAGCTTCTTGGCTAGTCTAACTGATGATTCTTTTCAGCTTACATTCAGCTAATGAGTCAGTTGCAGGGCTTGGTTTATCTAAAATATGATGTGGATGGATAACAGTTTATCTAGATCCTCAAGTTGGTTGTGTTAAAAAATGCCTAAGATATTAGTGAGGTCCACCTTTGGGTGTGTCTGGGCATTTACAAAGTGGATTGACTAGGAAGGGAAGACCCACCCTGCATGTAGGTGACACACCATCACTGGGCTAGTGCCCTAGACTGAGTGGAAAGAAAAATAACTAAGCACCTGTATTTCCCTTGTTCCCTGTTCTGCCTGAATGTGAGAATTCCCAGGCACCTGCCATCTTCCCTATGCCTTCTTCATGGTGAACTGTTTTTCTCTTAAACTGTGGACCGAAACAAACCTCCCCTTCCTTTAGTTGCTTCCTGCCAGGTAGCCACAGCAAGTAAAATAATGAAATAAATTACAAATGTCCTTCTCATGGTCTTTCCAGGAAGCTGAGACTTCTCTCTTCATTTGTCATTTCAATGGAGCAACCTCACTTGAGTTCCCTAGTTAGGCAGCTGGAGACTGTGAACCAGATCTGAGCTCAAGGATTTAAACCAGCTTTGTCATCTCACCACTATGAACATTAGAGAATGGGTGATTATGGAGGGTTGGTAGCTTCTAGTCCTCTGCATCACAGAGCACTTAGGGACATTCCTTCCCCCCCCCTTCCCATTCACTAGCTTCCAGTAACATTCTTCCATGTTTGATCATGGAGAAAAACACCTGTTGACCCTGACATCCTTTGGAGGAGCAACCATCCCCTACTGAGAAATTACTGCTTTGGAAAACTTATAGTTTAGTCTTCTCAAGAGGTTCATTCTGTTGATTAAGGCAAATCCTAAATACAGTCCAGTTTTGATGCATATGAGTACCAGGAGGTACAGTTCCCGAGGAACAAACATGGTTCTCTAAGGATCACGCGAACACCCTAGTATTATAATGTAAATGGGAAACTTGTTTTGTCTTGTGTTTATGGTTAGTCATACAGAAAGTCACAGTACCAACAACCAGTCTCATGCTGATTTGTCAGCAACTGCCGTACTCTCTCTTCTATCTGAGCTGCCTACAACAGGTGCCAAAGGGTTACTTTTAGAAAGGAACTACCCTCCATCTCCTATAAAAACATGCTAGAGAAAAGAGAGAGGCTTTCCTCAGGCTTAGTTACGGTTAATGAAGAAAACATTAATCACTTGAAGTGCTATTTGGAGCTCATGAAACTGAAATGAAGCGCAATATGAAATGTTCATTTATTTCTGAGGGATTTACTTTGTTACATTCAATCACTCAATCCTCTTTCCCTTGAAGTTTGAAGGGTGAAGAACACTCATTTTTAAAAAGGAAATTCTTCTCTGAATGATACATATAACAGCTTCCTTCTCTTGGGGATACAATGGCTGGGGGTCTTTAGTAAAAGCAGGATATCCATCGTATTTTGTTGACATCGGGGCAGAGTTCATTGAAGAATCATCAACAATTGTGCTTCCGATAAGAACTGTGGGTCATTATGGCTTCTTAAGACTGTACCTTCCGCCAGAGAAGCATCTTCTCTGACTTGAAGATTAGCTCCATGACTTACCGCTTAAACTATATGGCTATTGAGTAGTCATAAACTTTCCAGAATTTTGGCCATGTATCTTGTTGGATGAAATTATGATTACTCTGCAGAAAGTGTGTTGAGGCAATGAAATGTGTATGTCTTTGGTCCCTAACTGGTCCTTCCTAAGAGAGACAAGAACTGCAGTGGGTGTCATAGACCCAACCAAAAGGACTTTAGTTTTAATTTTTATTTTACGTGCATTAGGGTAAAGGTGTCAGATTCATTACAGACAGTTGTGAGCTGCCATGTGGGTGCTGGGAATTGAACCTGGGTCCTTTGGAAGAACAGTTGGCATTCTTAACCACTGAGCCATCTCTCCAGCCCCCAAAAGGACTTTTTAAGTCACAGGCAGATTAACTCATGTCTTTTATCTTTGTCCCTTAGAGACACCAGTGTAAAGAAAAGGTTACCAGCGGACTGGAGCACACCCTCCCATCACCATGACTTGTAGATCCTGTACCACAAGTTTTGAACAACCATCTTCTCATTAGAACATCTCCAATGTATTTCCAATTCATTGTTTGTAATTCTTGAAACTGTTCCTCAAATAGCCTTCCTGGGGAAAAGCTAAAGGAAAGGCAGGATTTAGCTCTCCTCTGTGTTTCCCACTGTGATCTCAGAGACACACAGTGACTTTTCTCTGTCATCAGTCACCCTTAAGCATCTGAAAACACAGAAATAAATTCGAGTCCCCATGTCTTTCCTCTCCCATTCCCCAAGCAGACAACGAAGATGAGAGAGAGAGAAAGAGAGAGAGAGAGAGAGAGAGAGAGAGAGAGAGCAGAGACAACAAGAATAAAATAAAATCTAGAAGTCAATCTCTCTGTATCACTAGATAGAGTCTCAGCCTCCAAGTATTCTGTGAACACACTGTGAATTCTTCTCCATATGGTATCCCTTACATTTTTATAGGGAAGACTGTTTTCATCTGAAATGTTTAGGGCCTTAATGTGCTGATTAATTGAATGCTTTATTTAGCAGGAAGACATCAGACACTGCATGCACGGAATTGTAGTTTTCAGCATCGGAATGTGGCAAAGGTTTTTCAAACAAAATTTTAATCAAACATAATTTAATATTTATCTGATAGCTGTAGAGGAGGAATAGTAGGTTTTTCTATTGCCTCCAAGGCATGATAAGAAACAACCATTTCCCAAGACTTATAAGGACAAATATGTGGCTTGCTGGAGCTTTCTCATTTAGATAGCGAAAACGACACAAGCTGCAGTCTTAGTTCAGCAGATCTGGGCTAAATCCTGACTGTAGACGTAGGCGCTGGCTACACTCAGGCAAAATAATCTCCACGGCCTTGGACGGTTTTTAATCTGTAAATTTGATATAATAGCTTTGCTTTAAGGTGGTAATCAGATAATCATTGTAAAGCCCTTAGCACATGCCTGCCCGCCTGCCTCAGAGTACATACTTAATCAAGTCAACTCTATTTTCTCCATTCTTTCCTTTCAATTCTACTTCAACTCCATAAAAAATAAATATGCAGAGGACCAGACAAGGAAAATTACAGAATCCCCAGCAGTTCTCACAGAGAAGACCTTTATGGAGCAGGTGTTAGAAGGTTATGCATAAAGGAAGGCAGAGGGAGATGTGTGGGAGATGATCTACAGTTGTGAAATGCATGCTCTGGAGAACCACATCACGGCCTCCCTGTAGTCAAGGACAGAGGCTGAGTTCAGAGGCCAATGCAGGATGCTGCCATTACTTAGCAGCATGACGTCATAAACCCATGCTTAGGTTACTGCTCCTCAGAGTTTCTTCTACTTGCAAAGGTACTATGAGCCTTTAGCATTTGGGTTCAAGTCTTCACACCCTGGCCTCAAGTAGCCTTACTGCAGCGAGTTCTGAAAAGACATGTGACACCCTTGCCTGTGCTTCATGGTGTGATCCTCGACAAACACTCAGGCTTTTCTCTGACCTCAGTCACCACTGGCCTCAAAAAGCAAAACTGTTTACTAGAGATGTCACCTCAACTACTGACTACTATTAAGCCAGCTAATTGTTTTCAAATGATAGTAAAGACCCCACTTTATATCCTGACCAATTCTTTATCTCATTCTTAGCATCTGTCTCTCAGTATCATTTAAGTCAACAAGTAGAAGATCTTGGCTTACATAGGTGGACCCTCCAGGGATAACCCTCCTTTGCCTGGGTCTCAGCTACATAAAGGTTATTTTGGTTTTCTGTGACTATTTGGTGATACTAGATGGGGAACCTCTCTAGGAAGACTAGGGAATCAAAACGTTGTCCTGAAGTGTAAACAGGAAAGTCTGGGAGTTTTCAGTGATCCACAGGACACTGGTGAGAGGTAAGCTAGGCAGAGCAGAGGACAGCCCCTCTGTATCCTCCGGAAGCTGCACAGGGAAGTTCAGCCAAACAGGGGACTTCTCAAAAGACAAAATGGAGAACGCTTTCCCTTTGAAAGAGGCTCCCACAGAGACCAACGCTTCCTGTATGATGCAGTTGGTCAGGTTGTAGGATGGTGTTGGGTAAGACAATATTGTTACCTTTGTAATGGAAGGGAGGAGATGGAAGAGCAGAGAAAACTAACCTTTATGATGCTGGGTTTGAGGAATATACTGGTGGCGAGAAGGGGATGAAACACAAAAGTCTGCCAAAGTACCTCACTAGCCTGGGTTGGTGTGCAGTCAGTTCCAACAACAGGAGACAGTGGCTATGCACGTGCAGATTTGCAACTCAATGTTCTGGGTTCCATTTTGCCTCTCCCCCTATCAATAGTGGGGTCACGCATTTTTCTTTCATCACATTGAAGCCAGGGATGAAACTACTAATGTTGTAAGTTGATGGAGAGATTAAATGGGACAACATATTTTATCTTTCCCTTCTCCCCATAATTTCCTTTGGTTGGTTCAAATGCTTTGACAAATGGAGGACAACACCCTACTAATGCCCTGCCCCCACCCCTCACACCACTTTTTCTCAATTAAAAAAAAAAAAGCTCTAGTTTTATTCATTGTCAACCTAAAGTTTGACTAACCAATGACGTCTACTAGCTTGCTTTAAAGATAATAGTGGCCAGTGAGACTAAAGACATTATTGAGTGAGGCTTTGAGAAATCATCCGTCAAAGACTGGCTTTCCCACCTAGGAAGAAGGACTTGAGCTCAGTCACAGCTGGCACAAGCTTGGTGCCAGGGATGTTTGCTGACTGAACAACAGGAACAATAAAAATAGAGGCAATTAACACTCACAAATATTTGCACTATGGCTGACAACATACTAAGCTTTTAGTTATCTATTTAACCCTCAAAATAATCCAACACTACTTTTTCTGCCATTTACAAGTTAGCAACCTAAGGGCCAAGACACATGAATAAATAGATGTGCATACAATGAATGAGCTGATGAGTGAATGCATGAATTAAAAGGCCAATTGGAATTTAAAGAGAATTGGGGGTTTGGGAGACGGTAGGTAAGTACATTAGTTTTATATTATTGTTGCAATAGCTACAATCATGATCATGGCATGCATTTGTCATCATACAGTTCTATATGTTAGAAATCCAATACGGATCTTACTGGCATAAATTAAAGTGAAGCAGGTCTGTGTTCCCTTCCAATGGCTCTAAAGGAGAACCTATTTCTTTCCCTTTCTTGCTGAGAGTCTGCCCACTTGGTTTAAGCGCCTTCCTGCATCTTCAAAGCCAGCAACATTAGACCAGGCTTTGTTAATGTACTGTATTTCTATCTCTGTTTTCTGCTCTTTTAAGGACCTTCTTGCTATTTTTAGCCCATTCAGACATAATAATAATAATAATAATAATAACAGTAATTTTGGAATCTCCATCTCCATGTGGGGTGAGACACACGCACACACACACACACAGAGAGAGAGAGAGAGACCTCAAGTATCAGTCTTTCCTTTCTACCTTGTCTAGAGACAAACTTTGTTATTGTTCATTTGTGTGTCTACAAGAGCAGCCAGCCCTCAGATTCCTCCTGTCTCTATCTCTCCATCTCCCCACAGAAACACACCAAGATTACAGACTTATAAGCATCTCATATGGAGACTGGGGATTTGAACTCAGGTTGTCAGGCTTGCATAGCAAGTGCTTTACCCATTGAGCCATCTCCTCAGCCCTGGCCCACCCAGGTAACACAGACTGATCGTGCTCAAGAGCAGTTGATCAACAGACTTAGTGTCATCTACAATTGTATTTACCCTTTGCCTTACAGGATCTCTTACTCATGAATTCCAGAGATAACAGTGTGGACAACCTTGGGGACCAATCTTCTCACCGAAACACGTTTCTACAAGAGATTTCCTGTCATTCATAGGAACATTTTTGCAATAGGAGCAGCTGCAGCATGCCCCTGACTCCATGGCAGAATATCAGGTCTATGATTCAGAATCATAGGAACACGAGCCCACTTGGCTCATCTTCCTGGCATGGCATAGTGGGTGCAGCTGCAGTCACACTGTGTCATGCTGCCATCCTTCTGACACACACTTGCAGTCAGCAATTTGGATGAACAACAGAAATGATGCTAGCTGGTCACATCTAGTGATATGTTTTTATGGTTCTGGAGGTTTCCTAACCTCCAGATGCCCCTTGACCATGAGGGATCATTTTCAAAAGTTCAGAAGAATAGGAGGAATGTACTTTTTGAGCCAAACTTCATGTCCAATTTTTATGTTTCATGTCTTTAATCAGACATGAGGAACAAATTGCAAATTAAAATACTGATGTGCTGAGACGGAGGGTGATTAGCACCAGGTGGCCCACCAACTATGTGACAGAGCAAAAAGTGGAATCTGGGATTGTCTAACCAGCTGATGCTGAGTAAGCCTGATGGGTTACCCATCATCCCCCATGGCAGCACCCTCTTCTGTTTACTGTTTCTCACATTAGAACCTCTCCATGCCCTTCCCTGTACTTTGAATCCCTTCTACTGTTTAAACCCCTACTGCCTCCATGGAGCAACCTCCTGCCACCTTACCTGAGTACCCCATATGTATTTCCTGTCTTCTTCCACAGGGACTGGTGTCTCTGCTATGCCCGGAATGAGCCTCTCTCACTTGGCTTAGCTCAGGAAATTTCCAATCACAACTGTCCTTTTTTCTTTGCTTACCACTCCCCCTATTGATGTCACAACAGCTTTCCCACTCTTGACAACTGCTAAAGTTTTGCTGCTGCCTCAGAGGCAACCAGATACTTTGAGTTGACCCTACTCCACAAGTCGTCTCCTTTAACCGTTCCCCATTTGTGCAGGAGCGCCCCCAAAGCAAATCAGTGATGTACCCCTTACTATGTTTACCATTTTCTAAATTAATATTTTAAGTCCTATTATGTCCCTGTGCTCAATTTTGTGATAAGGAGAGAAATGCCTCCTTCTTGTCAGTTACAAAGCAGAAGACAAATTAATTGGTCTTTGAGCTATCCTTGATGTTTCCACCAGTTGATCTACTTCAGGTAAAAGCAAACAATCCATGTTTGCGATACTGAGAGGCTGTCGCCTCCAGGCTCTGTCCACTACCAACCCAAGGAGCAGATGGAAGTTTTATGCCCAGCTGAGCATTGTTAAACACTGGTGTTTGAAGAGTAACATCCACAGGTCACATCTCAGAGATAAACAAAAATTATCGTTAGTCCCTGTTGACTTCCCCCCTCCTGCCTAACACACTGGAAATGAACATTGCTTCTTTCTAAGGTCTTGCAAGGTGAACAGGGATTGCCATGTCCCCATGGAACTTTCTGGAAAACAGGTCTGTGTTCCCATTTGGGGAATGAAAACATTGGTAACAGATAAGACATATGTTCCAAAGCTGTAGGTAGAGTGGCATCAGAAGCTATATCTCTGCAATCTTAATGAAGATGAGTAGAAAGGAAAAGATGCCTGTGATGTGGAGAGCCCAACACTTACTTGAAGGACTTTATCTATCCTTTTGTGCCCTTGATTTTGGGACACTTGCCTTAGTGTGTCAGGGAGTTCCCTGGGTGCATTTACATGTCACTTGATCTTCCCACAACTCTGTATATAAAAAATTCCATCTTTCAGTCAGCAACTCTCATAGTTAAGGTACTAGAATTTCTTGCTCAAGGCTCCTTCATAAAGACAGAGGCAAAACCCAAATTAGAAAGCAACAGTCTCACTCATTTCAATGTGCTCCTCAGAAAATATCTATTTCAGAATGACCTTGTACCAGGCACTGTGCCCATTAAGAAGCTGGGCCACTGGGAAAAGTGAGCAGCCCCACAGGGCTGGCTTTAACAGAATGTCCCAGCCAGACAGGACACGCTGAGTCTCTGGGGCTGAGTCCAAGGAGGAATTTCCAGTGCCCTGGAAAAATCACTTTCATTTTGGCATTATCCTCTTTCCTAGGGTGAAGGTAATTACAGGATCACTAAACATGGTTTTACTAGACCTTCTCTTTCTCCGAAGTCTGGGAAGGATGCCCCAGAACCACAGGCTTTCTCTCTTGCCCATCTCCTTCAGACATTGCCTTCGTAATTCCCTCATTCAGACATGGCCTTCCCCTTCCTGTTTTCTATAAAAATTCAGATTGTCCTTTAAGATCACTTCGTGTCACCTCCCAGTGGGGCTTCTTCAGTCCCAAAGCCATACTAGATATCTTCTTCCTCAGTGCACCAAAAACTGCTGTCTCCTGTCTGCAAGTGGACCCTTACAAAACCCTTTTTTTTCTACAGTAGAACTGGCAACACATAGGGTAGTTTGCTGGGCTTCAGCTCAGTACTGGGAATACAGCTCAATAGTTGAATACTCATGTGAAGTAAAACCATTCTGCATGGAAGAGCTGGCCATGACCATGGCAAGGCTCAGTTTTCTGTCCTCCATTCTTACGTCTTCTCCTTCTTTTGGTCTGGAATAGACCAAAATTCTCTTTTTATTTTTTGTTTGTTTTCATTAAAACTTGGTGTATCTTTATATAATCCTGCTTTGAGAGAGAGAGAGAGAGAGAGAGAGAGATGTTTTGACCATCACTCCTTAAAACACACAGAAGGGAAGCTCTTCATGTGTCATGATATCTGCTTCCTCAAAGGATTCCAATCATCTGCTCAGCATGGCCAAAGAGGGGCACTCAGTCTCTCAGCTGGCACCAACAGGGACAGAAGCCCACAGAGATAAGCATGCCCAGGACTTTGGTAGTAGCAATGGTCACTGTGGCTGTTTTGTCTGCCTTGTCCATGCACCTTCTCTAACAAAGACATCTGCTTCAGTTCCTGGTTTGGCAAAATGACTTCTGGAAGCTACGTATGATCATTCCATTTTTTTCAAGACAGAAACTAAAGTGGTGCTCATGTTGTGCTGTCACAGAGCTGCGATATAACATGTAAACTAAGGAGTTTATATTGCAAGGCAAACCTATCAGAGACCACCACACAGATATTTCTAGAGCCAAAAGGACAGCCTTTATTGCCAGTGGATGACTATTCAGGGAACTTGTCCAAATCATGCATCTCCAAGCTTTACAGCTTTGTTTTTCATACACTAAAACCACATCCTGGTTGTCATACTTCAGTTAGCGAGAAGCAGAACTACAGAAGCCAAAAAGCAAGGGACTTTCCTGGAACCATGGATCAGGTTTTTGCTCCAGTTTGTCAGGTGTTGAGGACTATGTTCTGAGTTTTAAGGTCATAATGATGTCTCTAACATGGCATCAGTTGTGCTAAGGTCTGGAGACCTGTTATACTGCTAAGTCCAAATACTTGGATCATCTTTTGGCTACCTGCAATGAATTAAGGCATTTGTAAATGTGGTGTTGTCTTGTTTTTTGTTTTTTGTTTTTTATAGTACTCAGCTAATCTCCAGTCATGAGTATATTTTTCTGTATTAGTGCGATGACTGGTGGTCAAAAGCTCCTAATAATTTCCACATTAAAAAAAATGCACCAATCCCTAGCCATAGCGGGAGAAGTCTGAGTTGATTATTAATGGCCAAAAATTTAATCAGCCCTCAAGGAAACACATTCACAAATATCCAGGATGAGCTGGAACTCACAGCCCCAAGCTCAGCAGGCACCTGACTTGACCAATAGATTCATTGTGGATTCCTGATGGCTGCAGCTACTTGCCTCCCTCCTGCCTCAGCCAGACTACTTGACCTCAGCCCCTTGGCTGGACAGAGCTGAGGAACTTTCCCTTGCCTGAATGGCATGCTGCCTTAGCTTCCAACACAGATTTCTGACACCCCTCTGTCACCACCCATCTCTGCCCAAGATCCCATTAGTGTCTGAAATATGGTCATGATCCAGAATGAGCCATGGCAAGCCACAATTAATTAATTAATCAGTTATACTCTATCAGCAAGTGCAGCCTAGGAATGTTAAATAAACAAATTAAAGGCCATGTTTCACTAAAACTCAGCCCAATGAAATAATAATGAGGCAAAGTTAACTGCTCTGAACAGAAGGGGGATATTGTAATGGGCTATACTAGGGCAGTCATATCCTAGCAATATGCCAAGAGGCTACAGCCACAGAGGAAATTGCTATTCCCCAGACTCTCTGCCTCTCCTCAGAAGTGACAGGAACCCAGCAAGTCTCCGCAGAAAGATCCTGTTTCTGCAGCCAGGTAAAACAGTACCCAAATCTTAGTAGATGTTTATCAGAAATCATCTGTCCCATCTCTTTTACTTACCAGAAAGTCTCAACCACCTTGAGCCTATTCAAAAAGGGAGGAGGAACTCATCACTTTTGTCAACATCCATAGCACTTTTTTTCCGACAGCCTAACAGGGCTCAGCCACTCTCCACTGCAGGCAGCTCTGATCTAGGTAGGTCATTGTGCTAAGAAGGTATCATCCCTGGACCAGCCACTTCATAGTGATGGGTTCAATATTCTTGACCTTCACCTACTATAGTTTTGAAAACAGTTTGTTCTCACCAACACTTGGACTAAAGTGTAGGAAGAGGTGGAGCCTAGTAGAAGTTGTTTGATTGTGGGAGCTGGTCATTGTGAATGAGCTCATATTTTTTCTCTTCTTATGAGCTCTAGTTCTTGAATAGCTGAATAATTAGCCTAAGAGTAAGTTGCTATAAAGCAAGGTTGTCCCACCCCTTTGCACATGGTCTGCTTGCCTTTGTGCTTTCCACCATGAGTTTAAAGTCAGAAAAAAAAAAAGCCTCAGTAGTTGATGCTGCTTGATCATGTACTTCTCAGAGTAGAACATGAGTGAACATAAGCTTCCTAACAAATCATCTGGGCTCAGGTAATTTATAATGATAAACAGTACAGTAATTTACAGTTTGGGTTCTATAATCACAATGTGAAATAGACTGAGATGTCACTTTTGAGTGGGGAAATGTCTAAGTCTCTCAGAGGTCCCACTGGGACAGAGCCACTATGCCCAAAGCATGCTAGCTCGTGCATATCTCTATAGTTGTCCTCCTCTCCTTGCTTATTTCATTTCCCTATTTCTCAGTGGGGCATCTTTGATCACATCCTAAAGCAGTCCCTTGCATTCAAAACCATACCATGAGAGAATCCAGCCAAAGGAATGGCTCTTAGACAATGTCTACAAGTTATAGTTGTATGTTCTGACCTTTCCCCCTTTAGCTACTGTTTTGTCACAGATCATAGTCAATACTGGACTACTCTTCTCCCAGGACTCTACCTATCTGATCCACTGGTAGTACAACTTAGAAACTACCTTTGTGACTAACGACACATTTGAAAAGTACTCACAGCAAACCTCTGTGTGCAGGACTGACTGGGGACTGGGGATCCAGCTAGAAGCAGTACAGACAGATGTTGCTGTGACTGACACAAGGTGCAAATATACAACTCAACATGATGTTTGAGCAAGGGAAGTCATGTAGTACAGAACTAGATGGGGGCTGGAATGCTCTTTGCTCTTCGTAGGCCCCAAGGTCAGGGACATCCACGGTGAGATCCTCTACTTCTTCAACTTCAAAGGGAAGATATGGGAAACACTAGTGAAAAATGATCTAGGAGCCCTGGATTCCCTCAGTCCTTCATCCTTTGAGTAAAACTGATCACTCATTCAAGAATTATTCTCTGGACATATCTAGAGTTGTTTAAGAGTTATGTTCCTTCAAAACTTCTAAAGTTTGGATTAGCATATGTAGCCATTACAGAATTCTTGTCTCTATTTTGTTCTTCTAGGACCTTCCATTTAGATCCTAAGTTACCACTCCCCCTTCCCAGGTAGGTCTCCTAACCACTTACCTGGCAGAGTGGTATCACAATTTTCTCCCCATCATGCCATCATGTAGGAACCTGATAGGATTTATCTGAGGCCTACGCTCGGAGCCCAAAGCATGCAGTTTAGCAGAAACAGGCAAAAACTGCTTCTGAAAGTCAAGAAAAGGGTTTGAGAGAACTTGGTAGAGAAGGAGCTAGATGATAACTATTTCACAAAGCCCTTCCATGTTTCCATCTAACCCAGAAGACTCTGAGGAGTTAAAAGGGGAACCTTAGACATGTTTAGATCAAAGAAATGGTGATTACCTCAGTATAATGCTTCCAACTAGGACCTTTCTAATGATGATGGGTTTTCCCTGCCAGTAACAGGCAAAGAATTTAAGTGACAAATGATGATGGCTAGTTTATTATATCTTATCAGGGATATTCCTGGTCAAGAACATCAGTGTATCCACCTTCTCAGCATACCCAAAGATATACAACACACACACACACACACACACACACACACGCACACACACACACACCACGAACATGTGCACATGCACATACACATACACAGAATGATGGGTATTCTGGTTTTTATTATTCTACAGACATCTCTTATATTTTCCTAGTGACTTAGATTGTCAGCTCTTTCCACATAGCCATATACTGATTGGTGTTGAACGACTTTCAGGGTCCCCTGGGTTTCTGTGACTTTTGTGGACATCCTCATAGCCAGGCAGGGCTTCTTCTCAGTTCTTCACAAAAGACTACTGGTAAAGACATTATTTTCTTGTGTTAAGTGTTCTATGGGCATTCATTCGCAGGTCGGCAAACAAAGGACTTCAGTTGCTTCAAGAAGATTTTATAGGAAAAGCCAGCTATTCATGTGTGCATAGTCTATGGCTGATTTAAAGCTGTAATAGCGGAGTGTAGTAATTGAAACTGAGGCCGTATAACCCACACAGCCTAAAGTACTTTTTTGCCTGGCTTTCTCTAGAAAAAGAAATATGCTGACACATGAATTAACTCATCCCTTTACAAAATTCGTGTGGCATGGGACTCATTGTGTTCATTTTACAAAAAAATAAAAAAACAAACAAACAAAAACTGGAACACCAGAAAGGTTTGGTGTTTGACCCAAGCTCATACAATTTCTAAGGATCAGAGCTGGGACCAAAACTTAGGCCGTAGGAAGCAAGTATTACACTCTGGGTGTTGACCTGTGACTTCTTCTGAAAGTGGATCAGAAATGACCCACAGAGGACTGACTTCCCTGTGGTTTGGAAGCCCTGACCCTCAAGAAGAACAGGCTTAGGGGGCCATTGATTAGGAAGATTATCTTACTTAATGCCCCAGAGAAGCAAGATGGATGAGGGTCTGTAAATGTTGTTTGAAAGCTGGAACTGTGTTCCAGCCCTGTGACTGCAGGTGTTTTTTATCTATTAGATTAATAATGTGCCTTAGCATCAAGCAGATCAATTTGTTAGCTGATGTTGTGAGGAAAACAAAACCTTCTTTTTCCTTTTTACAATAGTTTTAATGATATTTTTAATGAGATAGTGTTTCATGTATTCCAGGGTACCCTTGCTATGTAGACCACTACAACTCATCTATATGGGGCTGGGGATTGAGGCCAAGGTTGTATGCATGCTAGGCCAGCACTCTTCCGAATGAGCTGTTTACCTAGCCCATACTCTCATTGTTTTTAAGTCTCTGTCTCATATTGGCTGGAAAATGAAAGGGACAAATGTATCCTAGACTCATAATATAATATCACATTAGCAACTGAGAAGTTGACCTTTCTTTGGGAGACTTCTTCTCCCAAGAGAACCCCCAAATAACTTCCTCTGGTTCTTTTAGATTTTCTTTGGACACCCTCATGGACACCCCCATTAGCACCCCCACATGTTGCTTCCATCCCCTCACAGGACACAATACTTGCACGCAGGTCTTCTCCAGCTGCCTTCAAAGCCGGAAGTCTCAGTTACCCCTAGGCAGTCTGAGTCACCATGTCAGAGGTGCAGCTAAGGGTCCCCCAGGACAAGCACAGCATGAGAACTGAGGGCTTGGTGGGCAAAGTGCTTGCTGCATGGGCATGAGGGCCTGAGTTTAGCTCTTAGAGCCCCCATAATGCCAGACTCTACTGTGCCCGCAGTCTGGGCAGGTGAGAGCAGGAGAGACTCTAGAAGCTGTGTCAGCTCATCTGGTGTATGCAGTTGCACTGACAGACCTCGTCCATGCTTTCTCTGGTTCCTGTTACAAACCAGGTGCTTGGGAGGCTAAGGGTGTCTGCAAATGCTGATTTACCCTAGGCCAACTTGGTATCTGTGGTATCCTCCAGTCAAAGGAATATGAAGTTTCCAGGGCCAGGCAAGCTTCGGATGAGAAATGTCCTCCAGAAAATAATCACAAGTGAACAGGTTGATCACACAGGCATTAATTATCAAAATGAAAACCTAGAATTAAATGGACTGGAATTGAAACCTGGTGATGGAATTTCAAGAAAGTTCTTTTTTTGTTTTTGGTTTTTTTTTTTTTGTTTGTTTGTTTTAAATAACTGGTTAGGTAAACCTTGAAGCGGCATCATGAACCTTGCAGTTAGATCAAGGTTAAAATTCAGGTTTGACAGCTCCTAAATATCTTTGACAAACCTCCTAATGTTCTCAGTCAGAATGTCCCAATGTCAGATTAGAAAAAAGGAAGATGACACTTCATACACCCAGATCCCAGAGTGGATACATAACTTCCATGTACCTGGTACATGGCTTGTTCTACATGAATATTTACTTGGAATAAGTTAATAACTTTTGCTGAGAAGTTTGCAGCTTAATAGGAGAAGAAATTGGCACACACAAATTGTAACCAAAGTGGGAAAAACAAAACTTGTAGACAGTTGGGAACATACAGGGAGGAAGGGAAGGAGGAAGAAAGGGGCAGAAGAGCTCAGGAAACAGGAAGTGACTGGTTTTTGAGAGACACAGTATCTTGATGAGGGAGGGTAAATATGGTCAGACTGTAGTTATTTAAAAATTGGGAAAGTGAGTGTGATGAATGCGTAATGTGTATGGGCTGAAATGGTACCATGAAAAGAAATTTAGATTTATTTTTATTTTCTGTGTACGTGCACCATCAGTGCCCCTGGTCCCCAAGGAGACCAGATAAGGATATCAGATGCCCCAAAACCGGAGTCACAGAGAGATGTGAGCTGCCATCTGGATCACTTAAGGGTCGTCTACAAGAGCAGTGCTGTGAACCCACTCAGCCATCTCTCCAACTCCTACAATAATATATTTTTAAGACTGGAGAGACAAGGCAAGCCTGGTAGAAGAATAATAAATGTGCAGGGTCAGATACATGACAGACCAACCAACTGTACTAACCCTGACTTTTCAGCGATAAATGAGAAAACTGACAGAATAAGCAAGATGGGTATATTTTTCTCCCACAAGGATACTCAAAGGCATCCTAGCAATGGGGGCAGGGGATGCTGAAGGTGATTTTTATGTCCAAGTTTGGGTAGAAGTGAACAGAACAGCAATGAGCTTCTCTGCAGTGAGAAAGCCTGCATTGGCTGTGAACTTACTTCTCTTATGAGGAAACTTGAGCTATGACAATGAAGCTGGGAGAGCCCGCAGACCCGAGGGCAAGCCTTAGCCAAGAACACAGCCCAAACAAATGGGAGCTTCAGCGACACCAGGCCAGAAAACGCTCAGCAAGGAGACACAACCAGAGCCAGACAACTGGTGTCATACAGAAGGCATTCTATTTTTATGCAGGATGAGCTATTCCCATCCACCTATGGAAAGAGAAATTTTAAGGGGTTGGAGAATGTTTTTCCTTTTGTTTTTTTCTTTAGTTTAGGCTTGCTCAACATTTCCTGGGATGGCTTGCCTCAACCTGTGCAACAGGAAACCTTCCTGTCCTTTTGGCATGAGGTGGCACTCCTTACCCAGTGAGAAGGCTGAAATCAGGATCCTCAGGCCCAGGATCCCAAACTGAACACAGAAGATCATCAGAACAGCAGAGCTCCACTGCATGGTGTAGCTGCAAGTCATGGAGGTCCAAATCTTTGGAAAAAACTGAGCCAATCTTGCAGAGTGGTGGTGGGACTTCAGAAAGGCCAAGACAATAACACACTAAGAATCTTCAGAAAAGAGTATGTCGCTCCACACAGGTTCACGTTGCCATGCCTACCATGCTTTTCTCCCCAATCAGATTTTTCTCCAGAGCTGTCTTGCAGTGGCTGCCACTGCAGCCAAAGCAATTGTGTCATTCTAAAGGAAGATAGGCTCCTTGTGAATCCTGGGCAGGTCTCCACACCTACATCCTGGTGACGAAATGAGCCTCCAGGGTGTCTTCTCAGACCTTTCTGTTAGTAGCCACCTAGATACTTCCAGAGAGCCAATGCCGACAATACCCTCTTATGTTTCTATCCGTCGGCTTCCTTATCGTCTTTAAGCTTTATGATATTCATTCCTCCGTTAACCATAATGAGATCATGATTGATGACAGACATCCCGTAGAAAGGGAAATCAAGGAAGAGTGTGAATACTACCCACCATCTCTCAGCTACGATTTAAATTATATCTGCCCATAAAGGGCTGAAAACAGCCTTGTGACAGAAAATGGGGAGGGATAGCATCTCATGCTTTCCCTGCGATGAAGGGTGAGAGACTTGCTAGCTTGTAGTCATTTGTTACAACATGGAGATTGATACACTTGGGTTATGAAATCTTGAGCACAACAGTAGACTCTTGCACTCACAGCATTGGCAGGCAGTTCATCCTTTGACCTGGGTCTGAGGCCACAGAAAACTGGGGGACCTATGACTTGAGTCACATTAAGTGGTCCATGACAACAGCTCTTCCAGACACTTATAAGCAGGGAGCAGTTGGGGGAAGAGAGCCTTTATTATCCACAATGAAGTGTCTCCCTTCATTTGTCTTTGTGTTCCTTTCCTGCTTCTGCGTGGGTAGAAATGAATACTAAGTGGAGGTCCTGAGAAACATTTAAAAGGGATACCTTCTGACCCCTCCTTCTGAAACAAGCATGCTTTACCAAATCCATTTTTCTAGTCACCTTGCTGATTTGGATATTGTATTTCTTAGATTCTTTTTTTTTTTTGAAACAGGGTTTCTCTTTATAGCTCTGGCTGTCCCACACTTTGTACACTAGGACAGACTCTAACTCACAGAAATTGCTCTCTAACTCACAGAGATCCACCTGCCTCTGCCTCCCAAGTGCTGGGATTACAGGTGTGTAACACTACACCTGGCTTGGATATTCTATTTCTTTGTTTAAGCTTCCATACAAAGAGCAACAGACTGAGTAGTTAAACAGGCATGTATGGTCCCACAAAAAAAAGTGACTAGAAAGTCAAGTGAAGTTGGCAACAGAGTTGGTTTCTCTAATGGCTCTTGTGGGAGTGGAGGGTAGAGGGAATTTTGCTCCAGACCTTTCTTTTTCGCTTGTAGTATCGTTTTAGTGTCTGGGCTGCCATAACAAGATGTCAAACATTAGGTGACTTAGGAACAATAGAAATTACCTTTTCACACTTCTAGAGACTAGAAAATTAAGGTGCTGACTATTGCATAGTCTAGCAAATACCTATTTCTTTGGTTTATAACTTATGTCTTCTTCTTCTTCTTCATTCTTCTTCTTCATTTTACAAGGCAGAAGGACAGACTAGAGATTAGAAGATGGATAGACACTTCAAGTGCAAGCCATGCTTTAGACAAGGCACCGTTCTATTCCTTACGTGTCAATTGATGATTTCCACTTTAAATGTCTTCCAAAGTTCCATATGATAAAGACTGCCAACAGCCTATGAACTCTTGGCAGGTGGCAGAACATTCAGGAGGCAGGTTCTAACAGAAGGAAGTTGGGTGACAGGGATATGGTTTTGAAAATTGTTTTGGAACTTGGGACCCTACCTCTCCTCACTTTCTGACCACTGTGAGGGTAAAAGCTGTTTGGCAGCACACATTTCCTGCATGAGGTTCTGTCCTATCACATACCCAGCTCAGTGGAACCAAATTATCTGGAACTAAAATTTCTGAAACTGTGGTACAAAATAAGCCTTCCTTCCTTTTAGGTTGATCATCTCAGGTATTATGTGCCCATGGCAGAAAGCTGACCAGCACATGTGAGAATAAGACCAGTGTCTCTTAGAATATGAGTGACGTGGTGTATTGATGCATGCGAAATTGTCTAGCAAAATTCTGGACACTGGGTAACTAACTTTCAGTAAATATTCTTTTTTTTCATTTTTTTTCTGATCAAGGTAGATTTTATTGAATAATGTGAACCAAGTGGACAAGCATGAAAATGGATAGTTAAAGATGCCACCCAAATCTGAAACTGAAATCCACATGTTTTTGGGATTTGTGTTTGCAGACAATAAGCCTAAAGGCATTTTTATGTGTGCTACACCAGCTGGGTTCCAAACTCCAATGAGAACGTTCTTTTTTTTAAATTTATTTTCTATTAATCACAGGTTATGTACTTTGTATCACAGCCGTAGCCCCCTCCCGCATTCCCTCACTATCCCCCCATCCCTCCCTCATTTCCTCCCTGCCCCTTTCCAGGTCCACTGATAGGGGAGGACCTCCTCCCATTCCATCTAACCCTAGATTATCAGGTCTCTTCAAGACTGGCTGCAATGTCCTCTTCTGTGGCCTAGCAAGGCTGCTCCTCCCTCTGAGGGCAGGGGGCCAGAAGAGTCAAAGAGTCAGCCATTGAGTTCATATCCGAAATAGTCCCTGTTCCCCTTACTAGGGTACCCACTTGGATACTGAGCTACCATTTGCTACACCTGAGCAGGGGTTCTAGGTTATATCCATAAAACGTTCATTTTTTAAAGCACACAGGGCCCCCAGAATTTTCAGCCTGTTGTTTAGCATTGTACACGGGAAGCATGCTAACTCTTAGGTGCTCTCATCGCCTAATGTCATTCCAAAAATGGTAGGTCCCTTAAATATTTTCTGTAACTGAAGAGACATTTAGAGATTCCCAACTCCAACTCCCTGCTTTTTTATTGCCGCTATGACAACTTATCAAAAGTCCATGGCCATAAAATAACACAATTGCATTAGCTTGCCGTCCTAGAAGGTACAAATGCAATATGGATCTTCCTCTCCAGTGCAGAAGCCTGCTTATTTCAGCTGCAAAACCTGAACTGTATTCTTCCATCCATGTGTGGGTGTTCTCACAAGCTCCTCTCTTCTGTTTAACTTCCCGGGGTATTAGATCCCAGGTTTTGGGAGTGTGAGGTAGACAGAAGCAACAGTCCTGAGGGTCGTTTCCAAGGTGAGAAACAAATGGCTCCATCTCTGTGCCAAGTCCATTTCACAGCCAGTACTGCTCTGTAGAACAGGGCTGCATGTAAAGGCAGCTCCCATGGGAACCTCTATGGCCCCATCACACAGCTTTCCAAAGCAGGATTCACCAAAGTACATAGCTCCTCATTCTCTATTATTTCCAGGATGAGCCTACAGCCCTGCTGGGAGTGAGAATCTACACTAGGGTGACTTTGAACAGCAGCAGCCCTGTTGGGAGAGGCTCATCTGCGTATGGAACATGACTTTCTTAATCAGTGTTGATCAACATAGAAATCCATACTGTGCCCAGCGAAGCTTTGATCCAGTACGTAGTTCAAAAGTATCACCTGGAGGATGCTATTTACGTGAACTTGGATTCCCACAGTAAAGGTAGTTTTTCTAAAAGCATACCTTTTCACATGCTCTCCTCCTGCCTAGAATGTTTCTCTTTTCCTTCTCATTGTCTGTCTCTTACTCTTAGCATCTTTGCTTTTGAATGATTTCAGTAAATCTTTTAGGGATATCATATGGCCCCACCTTTGTGCCCCTTGGAATAATGCACATCTTTTTCCTAGTTATTCTCTCTACCTGTTATCTCTGGCCACCTGAGTGCACATACCACACTTCCCCCTGTGCCAATGTCCCCAGCACTCTATCCAGGGTCAGAGGCAGAGTAGACACTCAGGAAAAGTTTGGCTAATAAATCAGCGGATCAATGTCCTGGAACTAGGAAAATGGTGATATAGAGAAGACTCACTGAAAGTGTTGTATACTTTCTCTTTTATGGGGCTAAATGAGGTAAGTCAAATAGATACTTCACCAAAGAAGATATGCAAAGGTCAATAAGCACATGGCAAGTTTTTCAACCTTACTAATCATTAAAGAAATGCAAATCAGATTATGATGAGATACTTCATAACTGATGGTACCTCTTACAAGAAAAGAAAAGTCATCCCAAGGGTTAAAGTTAGAATTATCACTGACCCATTACTATTTCTGGGCATATGTCTTAAGAATTGAAAGCAGGGTATTTGCAAATCTGTGTTCATAACAGCGACCTAAATGTCCATTGGCAGAAGACAGGATGAACAAAGTGGGGTCTATGCAGACAAGAGGGTATAAATCAGCCTTTAAACAGCAACATTTTAATCTATGCTACAACATGAATTAACTTGGAAGCAAAATAAGCCATGTATAAAAGCACAAATGTTATATGACTTCTCTGCATGTAAGAACAGAATGCACAGAGGCAGGAAACAGACCATAGTTACTAGAACTATGGAGAATTAACATTCAGTGGGTGCAGATTTTCAGCTGTGAAGAAGAAAAGGATTGGAAATGGACAATGGCAATAGTTGCATAGCAAGATGGCTGTGCTTAAGACTGCCAAACGTTAAAAATCTCTCTTTTAGGGTCAAAATGTTCATTTTTATGTCTGTATTTTGTATTCTAATTTATAAATCAATGAGATATTTTTATGAGATGATAAATACAATGTGGCCTTCACTGAGGTGATGCTTATGTCACACATGGGTGATACCCTGTGCTGTAGGCATGATTAGTTCCATTGACACACATGGAAACTGAGGCACTGCACTCACTACAATGTACCAAAGCTAATCATCAATTAATCTCTGGAACAAACTCTGATCTTCTAGCTTCCAGCCTGAAAAGGTTCCACATTGTTGACATCAGTGAGGAATTCAACACCATGCTGCCTCATTCCCAGGGAAATATTTGTGACAATATGGACTTATCACCCTCAAAAGAAACGACTCTAGTGAGGAAATTTGTCTCTCTCTGCCCACCCTCTGCCAGGAAACTTCCATTTGATCACACCAAAGATGGGTTTTCCCAATTCACACTTAGCAAGACAAATAAGATATTCCTTTTCCTGAATATTAAATGTTGATGAAGCAGGGAAACCACTCATTCAGAGCAATATGCATTAACAAGCAGAGGCAGAGAATGCCCCTGGAGAATGCCCTTTGGAGGCAGCCTTCCAATCAGTGGAACTTCCCTTCAACTCAAGGGCCAATGGGAAGTTAGGTGGATGTCTCAATGGGCATCTTTGGTGGGGGATGAGGTGACTGTTCTGAAGCAGAGGCCCAGGAGGCTCTGCTCTTGCGGCTGTGACTGCAGCCAGCTCTGAGCCAGCTGGGAGGCCTGGGATTTGCCAGCAGCTGGCTGTGCAGCCGTGCATGGTGGGCAACAAGTTACCAGCCTTGCTGGCATGCACAGTCATGATGAGTGGAGAAAACAAATCCCTGTTGCCGCCAGCTCCTTAGAAGAGGAAGAAGCCATCCCGCCTCCCCAACAGAGTCACAACAAAGCCTAGAAGAATGAGAAATCAGTCCTGCAAAAATGAAATCTGTAATGTCAGCAGGGAAGCTACAGACAGCCATCCATGTGAAGGGCACTACCCTGAGCACCCAAACATTTCAGCCCAGCCTCTTAGATTGTTTTGCTAAATCTTCAAGGATATCAGATGACCCCACCTTTGTGCAGCCTTGGAGCCATGTATCTTCTTCATAGAAGTTCTCTTTACCTGCTTCACACACACACACACACACACACACACACACACACACACACCACATGAGTGTACACTCCATACTTTCCCTAACCCGACGTCTCCAGCATTCTATCCAGATTGTGATACACTCTAACAGTCACGTTAGAGTGAGAACGGGGTACTGTGGACAGACGCTTAGAGAATGTTAGACTTGAGGCTTACACAAGTGAAGGGGCACATGCACGGTCACGAAATCAGAAAGGAATAGAAGAGGAAGGAGAAATCAGGTCCTCTGAAAGCCCAAGAGCCCCCCTCTTATTCGAGAAGCCAGGCTCGGCATCTGATTGAATGTCAGCTGTGGCATTTACTAACCATATGATTTGGGGGAATTTATGTTGGTTTTTCATCCTCCTTGTTCTACAAATGGACAAAGTACATCAGCATTTTAGAGTGGTTGCTAGGATGCAAGGTGGTAGTGATCCTGGAGGTGGAAGGAGGAGATATTTATATAAAGGATCCAGACTGTAGGTCTAGCTGGGCTGATACAAAGACTCTCCTAAAAGCAAAGGTTCCGTATTCATAGGCTTAGTGGACATCTGACGCTTAACTTTTCTCTATGTCTTATGACTTTTCCAAGGGAGATGTGAACAAACATTTGGTAATCCCCCAGATAAGGTACTGATGACAGATCAAAGAAATAATTCCAACCAAATAAAATTTGAGCTAAGTCTATTATGGTTACTTACAGGAGCAAATAACCTCACTTACTCAAAGTTGTGTCATCAAAAACCCACTCCCAGATGGATGTCAACTCAAGAAAGGTGCCTCACTCACGTTCCCTGCAGCTTCTTCACGACAGGATCCCCACTCTCTCAGCAATATTTTATGCTTATGCAACTCTCAGAAGGGCCATTGAGAATCTTCTAAGATTCACAAACTTGAGTCTCTTGAACCCCTCCCTGTCTTTCTGCCAAGAGGGAATGTTTCAATTCACAGGGCAGGGCTATACAACAGCCTGTGTGTTGTTAAAAACTTTACTCTTGGATTGTATAATCTCAATGGCACATATTCCCTTTTATCTACAAAGGGCAGACATGAAGTCAGATTTCAAGTCTTCCACCAGGAGGTGTGGTGTCCAAAGAGACTCAAGGACTCATTGGTGTATCACATGGACTCAGAGATAAAGGCATAGCACCTCTGGGAAATCTGGCACAGAGCAGGTGTGTGGCACAAATGGTATGAAAATGGAAATAAATGAAAGGTTGGCATAAGGCTGTGTTTTTATGGAGACAGGTGGCTGGGCTGTTCAATCTCCATTTACCAAACCTTTTAAGGGAAGGTTCTGGAACAGAGGCCAGAGCCTAATTGGGAATTCGTTGGATGCATCCAGTCTCTTTTGGCTGGCTCCCTCTGCTGACAGAGTCACAGAAGCCAAGTTCCCAGGTCATGTAAGCTTAAGCAAAGACAGGCCAATGGCTGTCTTCTCAATTATTCAACCATAATTGGCCAAGAATGTTCATCTCTGTTCTTGAAAGTAAGAATTGCATAGATTCTCCACACTTGCCAGTTCACCTGGGAAGCTCCAAATATAGCTGTAGTCACTTCTCAGTTGATTGGGATGCAGGAGGAGCAGGGGAGGGTTCTGACAGAAGCCAGAATGGTAGGGTGCCCCTTGGATGGCATTGGATAAGGGATGCCTACTAGGAGAGCTGATGCTTCTGGGTTGGGTATGAAAGCATCATTTCTTCAGTGGCTTGATCTCTGGCAGTTTGAGGATGTGAGGCAGGCTTCTTGACATCAGGAAGTTTACGCCACAAAGGATGGTGAGCAATAAAAACTGCTTAGCAGGGGAACAGAGAGCCAGTTGCATGGAAGGATAGGGGTTCACCCAGTGAGGCAGGCATACAGAATTGGGAGCAAAAGAAAATGTCCAATACTGTGAGAGGAAAAAAAGGTGCAGGGAGGGGCCATATTGTTGGATAGAGAGCCATAGATGCTCTAGTAGACATTATGAGTTGGGGGAGGTGAGGCCACGTTAGTAAGGACCTTGTAGTTCAGTCTCAAGCTTGATGTTGTTGCTTTGTTTGTCCCTTGTTCATGAAATAGGTTCTTGCTATGGCAAAAAGGCCTGCCTCAAACTGGCAATCTCTGCAGCAACTTCTTGAGTGCTCTGAAAGCAGGCATATGCCACCCCATGTGAGGTCTTGGGTTGTGTTCTAAATTAATAACTGCCCAAGTACGTTCGAGCCAATCATGACATGACTGGCCTCTGCCTGCCTGAGAAGTCCTTCAGTTTAGAGGCAGAGCAAGAATTCCAGAGAAAGTAGTAGAGGGACTGACATTGTTATGGTGTTCAAATTCCCAGTCTTATTCATGCAAACATGCACATGTACTGTTATCCACATGTAGACAAATGTTCCCTGATAAAATGACGTAAAATTGCCCACCTTACTACCCCTGTCACACAGCTTCACGATATTTCTTCCTTCGCACAGCAGCTCTACCTCTTTTTTTTTTACAGCTCTATCTCTCTTTCCTTAAGAACACTGCCCTGCATCCATCAGCCCCTTTGACTTTTCCTTAATACCTTTAAGTCTCTTCATGGACCTCTGTCTTGTTGGTCAAAGAACAGTCCCCACTCTACCTGCAACCTTAGTTTGACATCTCCAAGTCATTTCCATTGCTCATCTTCTCACATACAAATTCTGCCACTTCAACCCCATGTCATGTGGCATCTCTGTTAAAAGGTCTGCTGATTCAACTAGTGAGTAGTAAAATTCTGGGCCAGCTGCCCATCCCATCCCACTGCATTGAAATGGCTAGTTTATACTAAAAGTATTGGTGAACAGTTACAAGTACACTGTTAATCTGACTACCTAGAAGACTATAAGTCAACTTTATGGCCCCTTGCTTTATCTACAGGAACTACTGCCCGAGATACGTGCTTTGTTTTGTTTATAAGTCAGGGTCTTACTATGTAGCCCTGGTGGTCCTGGAATTCAGATCAGGCTAGCATTGAGCTCATAGATGTCTGCCTGCTTTGGCTGTTGAGTGTGCAAAAGATTTTTAATAAGTGACTGTCTATCAATGCTTTATATCCCCCTCTGTGAGCAGAAGAGCAAGAGCACACACAGAAACCTGAGAAGAATCAAAGCCCTTGAGAATGTAGGGTAACAGTGATGCTCAGGATAATTCCAGGCTGAGACAGGGAAAAGAAGCTTCTAAGCATTTAGATCAGTAGTTCTGAACCTGTGGGTCTTGGAGGCCAAGAGAGAGGAGGTTAGGTGTCTGTCAGATCAGTCACATGTCAGCAAACATACTGTATGATTGACCTAGCAATAATGATGCCAATGCTACACCAATATTTATTTATCTCTCTTACCCATTCTGTTTTATGGGTCTTGGGTGAGTTGTGGTCAAAAAGGAGTACCACATAGTTTATTCTGTAGTGTAAGCAAATAACTGTAGTCCTTGGATAGAAGACTCAGCCAAAACTGTGACATTTAAAGAGAAAGGACCACGGACATAATGAAAGTTGGAGATCTTGCCAGTGTTGCAGCCAGACCCAGAAAGAGGAAGTAGCTATGGTGAGGGTCCCTGACAGAGAGTGACCAAGATCTGAGGATTGGAGAGACAGCAACCAGGGAGTGCAAATCCCCAGCAGCTACAGATCCCGAGAGCAGCTGAAAGAGTAAAAATAAGTCACAGATGGGCAGGAGCCTGGGAAACTCCAGCCACACAGAGAAAAAAGAACAAGGGCAACCAACTTTTTTAGAACAATAAGATCCTGTCAAGGGTGTGGGTGAGCCTCAGAGAGGATGTCCAGCTGGGGGCTTCCAGCCCTATTTGCTATAGGCTCCAGTGCCTCTCCCTCTCCCCTCTAATTGGTCCTGGCTGGGTACCTTCCCCTTGATATGCTCTTTCTTTGGAATCTTCTGGTGGATGTGTGGGACGGGGTGGACAATTCCCCCTCATTTTCCTTTAACAAGGAGTAGCCCTTCTTAAAAGGGCTCAGCCCTAGTTTTCCGGTTGGTCTAAGTTCCACTAACCACTCCCACCCTGCCTTGTCCTTTTTAATTCTACCCTTAGTTTCACCAATTCTGCAACTGAGTTTTCAACTTGGCTTTTTTAAAAGGCTTACAGGTTCCACTCTTTCTAAACTAACCCTTTGATCTTCTCTACTAATACACCCCTCACACTAAACCATCTTCTCACCACACAAAACCCTTACCCTCTTAACCATCTTAGCATCTTCAGTAAGACTTCCTCTGCTTCTGAGGCCAACGAGATGGCTCAGCAGACACAAGAACATAGTACAAAGACTAGGTTTCCTTCTGGGGACTGACAGAGTTGAAGGGGAAAATCGACTTTCACACACTGTCCTCTCATGTCGGCATACATGCACACAAACATGCACACACAATAAATGAATGTGATTTTATATTCAAAAACTATCTTCTACTAAGTTTAATTGGAATAACACATCCTGATACTAAATTTTGAGGGACGCAAAAATGAATTAAGTCTATTGTGTGACCATGATTCATAAACTGTACAAGATCCTCATTCTCCTGGCTGGATCTAAAGGCCTTGGATTTCTGCATTAAAAATAAGACTGGCCCATGTGCATCTTACAGCTTGGGTTTTTAGGAGACAAAACTAGAGGCTTTGAATGAGTGTTTCAGAGCCTGAGGAAAGAGTACTGATGAATGAAATATGATCCCTTTCATTTCAGTATGTTCCAAAGCATCCCTCTAATGAGCTATGATTCCAACAGGTAAATGAAGATTTAGCAGAAATAAGAAGGAAGTGAAGAAAACAGATACACGACTGAACGGAGAGGCATTTGGCAGCAGTTATGCAGTTTCAAGTTCAGGGTCAGACATCATGCTTATTTCGTCTTTGATCACTAAGACATTAGTTTGCTGCTGGATGCAACCATTACAGGGAAAAACAAAATTCAATTCACCTGCATTTGTCACCAGAGTATTGTGTCTGCTACATAAAAGCAGGAGAAATAAAAGACGCTTCTTATTGAATTTTAATTTTGAGAATGTGGAACCAATTTCTGGGCCTTGCAGATGCAGTGAGCCAAAGCGGAATGAGGGCTTAGTGCTTGACATACAGGCTATTTCTACAACACTAAAACACACATTGGCTGCCCAGAAACAGCCACATTCTGGCCACACCCCTTTCCACATTTATAATCACAAACAGAACCACAATCTTATTTGTGAACCTTTGAGTTATATATTTAAACAGAACAATCTGTAAAGCTACTAAAGTCTCAGGTAAGATATTTTTCCCTCATTCAGGAAAGGAAAAGAAAACTTGACAGTTGGCCTTGGGAAAATGCCTCTCTAACATAAGTCTCTATTCGCAATGGTATCCAGGGAGACTTCTTAGTACATCCCTGTTATTAAAACCAGATAGTCTATCAAGCGAGTTTGCTGTAGTACAACAAAGAAAAGACTGCCCTTTTTTCAACCTTACCCTCCTGGAACAGCACACACTAGTACAAAACAGAACTGTTGGTGAGGGTGAAAAGATAAGAAAGGGGCAGGCATGCGCCTGGAAAGTGTTTCTCTTTAGTTTTGTCTTGGGGTGGGGTGGTTCTCAAAAGAAAGAACCCAGAATCAATGCATTCTTAGCTCAGTCTGCATTCTAGTCTTTGAGCTGTCTCTGGCTTTCCTTGTGGAACAGTGAGCCCACGATTTTTGCCACCCATACTGTAGGAGTGAGAATGGTTACCGCTCTTGCACAAAGCAGGTTAAGCAGAAAGAGCAGAAGGAAGGGGGTGTCTTGTGTGTGAAGGAGACTCTCAAGAAACTGGCCAGTGCTCAGGAACCTGTAGAAAAGGTTCAATGGCTGAAGGCAAGTTAGCTTTCAGGGCTTAATTTTTGATTGTCTGTTATTTGAACCCCTATTCCCTCTGTGTCCTTGGAAAGATACTCTCCCTTCATGATGCAGAGATGTAATCTCAGTATTCATGGAGAGATATCCACATTCCCCCCTTTCACAGGAGTCACAAGTGAAGTATGTCACTGAGGGCTGCCAGTGAGTGTACAGACACACGGATGAGCAGGGGCTGAGGCATGAGGACAGCACTGGCAGTGGGTAGTAACATCGCTAGTGCCAACACTGAGCTCCCAGTGGCCATGGCAGCAGAGGGATCCTAGCACACAGTCTAATGGCAGTCAGGGGTCCACTTAGACTCCCTGTGCTCTGACTTTACTGTCACCTGAGTGTTTCCTACCACTTCCTATTCCTGCGTCTGCCTTTGTATTTTCTTCCTTCCATCTCTCCTTCCCTTTTTTTTACCACCTGTGAAGTATTTTCAATGGACCAAGTTGACAATAACATAGTAAGTCCAAGGCACACAATCACACAGCTTCATGTCTTTGTATCTTCTCTTATAACTCCTTGAGATTTCTTTTTGAAAAATGTATTATTGCTAATTTTGAACACTCTATATCTCTCTTAACTCATTTTCTTATATATTTTTCAGACCAACATTCTGTCTTAAATATTCTATTTCTTTAAATACATGTCTAGTTTTAAATATCTGAAATTTAATAACTTGACATGTGTATGTATCTATACAAATCAACACACACTGTACAGAATACATGGGTAACTTCTTGCTTTAGATAATCTGGAAAATAGATGTAACAAAAAGTTGGAATGTTCCGTTACAACTGTCAGGGCAAATCATAGCTCTCACCTCAGAGGGAAACACAGATAATTCATTCTGAGACAAATCTGAGTGAATATGTCCTGGGACCATGGATTTGTGTAGCTCTGAATAGTATGGTCCAGCATGAAAACAGTTACACACACTGTTACAGTCACAGACAAAGGAGACTCATAAGTCAAGGTGTTTTTCAAGCCTCTTGGTAGAAAGATCATGTAGGCGAGGTATAGCCAAGCTAGGAAATCTCTGCTGTGAGTTTCAGATACTACCTGAAGCCATTCTTAGCTAAGCTAATGAACTCCAAAAATCTTAACCTAAGAGGGAAAAGGACGCTGGGCCAGACAAAGAACATAGGTACTAAATGAGTGTTAAGGAAACTAAAGACAGATCAAGGTAATTTTGACTCTGGATCTACAACATTACAACCTCCCCACAATCACACAGTTCTCATCAGTCAACTTTGCAGAATCTTCAACATAGATGTAGCTTTCTTTAGGAAGTTCAGTTCACACAAAGCATTTACCACAAAAAACAAAAACCTCCCCACACTTCATAGGAATTAAAACTAAAATGAAATTAGCAAACAAGAGTGGTCACCATACTGATAGAAGCATACGGTGTCCTTGAAAGATCCTGTCACAAACAAAAGGAAGAAATAGACAGTGAGAAGGCAAGTTAGGAGAGGAGAGAGAGGAAGGAAAGAGAAGGGTGAGGAGAAGGAGAGAGAAAATAGGAGGCTGAGTAAAAGGACTGGGGAAGAGGGAAGAGGAGTGAAGAGAGTGGAGGGTGAGGAGGAGGAGAGGGGAAAGAGGAAGAAAATGGAGACGAAGGTGAGGAGCAGTGGTGAAGAGGGGGGGAGAAGGAAATAAGAACTGGTGGTCTTGATCAAACAGAAAATGGCTAACTCCACATCAAATAGAGACCCCTGAGGTTCTGCACCTTCAACGAGGGACTGAAGCGCAAACCGGTCACTTCTGGCAAAGGCAGCAGGGAAGCATTTGCTCTAGGCTGCAGGAGTGGGGGAAAGAGTCACTAAAAAGCCCCCCTCTCTCCCTTGAATGTGTCTCCCTGGGGAGGTGTGACTCCTTTCCCTGTAGAATGTGAATACAGGGTCTGAATGTACTCTACCTCAGAGGTGCATAAAATCCAAAGCTGAGAGATGGTGTCTGAATTTATCACCTGCCCCGGGGTGGGGGTGGGGATACATTGAAGAAAAGAGTGTGAAACTTTTTGAGGAAAGAAGAGGTAGTTCCAGTGAGGCCCCTTAGTTGTAAAATTAAAAAGTGCAAAGGAAGAGAAAAACAGCAAAAATTCAATGGTTTCTTGAATGGGAAAGAAAAACTGGAGAAGAAAGTCTGGGTGGAGGGAAATTGCAGAAATTGTCAGTCTTCTCCACATTAAGGCCCCTCGACATTAAAATGATCAAAACAGAATAAATATGTGCACACATAACAGAGACAATATTGAAAGAAATGGAAAATAGGAAAGGGAAAACACTTTGGAAAGTAACAAAAGACAAAGCAAACACACAGGCAGGTGTTTAATTGAACTAAATAGAAATTCTAGGATTTGAAATTTACAATTATTGAAATTTAAAACTCAAGGAATCGTATATAACCGTTATATGAACACACCTGAAGGTAATAAGAATACAGTATGAACATAAAGACAATTTATAGTCCTATTTTCTACATTTTAATTATCATATAAATTATATCATACCACATATATCCTCAGCAACTTGCTTCTCTGCTGTTAAGTGATATTTGGGGAGATTTATTACACAGTACATATCAATTTTCTGCCATGTACCTTCCTCTTGGTATTTGGGCTGGTATCAACTTTGCCACCGTAAATGCTGCTGGGTTGCCTTTCTTGCACCTGCCTCCTTATTCTAGGCCCATAAATCTGGAAGTAGGACCACAACCTTAAAATATAAGATCTATGTTCCCAAATTGGTCTCAGATATGACTGTACCAAGTTGTATCAGTACTTACAGTGCAGAAGGTTTCACACAGAGAGCTCTACCTCATCCTTGCCAATGTTTGCTATTGATGCTAGTAATTGAAATGTTCTCTGCTGGGCATCTTCTCCTGCATTTACTGACTGTTCTTGAATCCTCTTTCATGAACACTAAGGTAGAGATTTCCTTTGCTCACTTTCACCCAGTTCTCCTATCCTTTTGTTATGAGTGAGGGTTGCGTTAGTCACCTCCCACCTACCTCCCAGTCCCTATACTAGCTAGCCAGTGTGCCGTATAGGTAGAAGAGAAATCTTCAATGACTCATTCATTTTTTGTGTCACATGTTTCTTTAGGGAATTATAGGATTTAAAGGTGATCCTATGGGTTTCACCATTGTCTCTGTAATATTATTCTATTCTAAAACATGAATGCCCATTTTCAGGAGTAAAGAGAGCACTAGTAGTCCATGTTATGATCAGCAATAGAGATATATAAAATATCACATCAGATACTCCTAATCAGCTCAGCAGTGGAAGAGAGGAAACAGGTTGGGAGTCTACTATAGAGGCTCCTCGGAAAGGATTCACCCAACAGAGGCTCAAAGCAGATGCTGAGACTCGGGGCCAAACTTTGGGCCGAGCTCAAGGAGTCTCATGAAGGAAGAGAGGGGTAGGACTAGAGGGACATGGAGAGACAGGAACCCCACAAGGAGACCAACAAAACTAAAAGGTCTGAGCCTAGGGGGTCCTGCAGAGACTGATGCACTAATGGAGCACCATGCATGAAGAGGACCTAGACCCCATGCTCACATGTGGACAATTGACAGCTCAGTCTCCTCTGCATCTCTGAGTGAGAGCAGTTGATGATGTGGTTCTGGCAGGCCAAAGAGGAAGAGGATCTAGGCAGTCCTGATGAGAATTAACAAGCTCTGGGCAGATGGCAATGGTGGAGAACTCCCCCTTTCAGTGGACTAGGGAAAGGGGATGAGGGGAAGAGAGAGGGAGGGTGGGATTGGGGCAGTGGAGGGAGGAGGATTCAATCAAGATATACAATGAATAAACTGTAAAAACATAAAAGTTAAAAATATAAATGCAAGGAGCTAGCTGGCTATATGCACAATACTTGCAAACATCCTGGCAAACTGATAGACATAATGAAATTGACTTTGTTTCTTCTAATGTCCTTGGACAAAGCAGACAAAAAAAATGAGTTCAGAGATTTGAATTTACATCCAAGCACTAAGAACCCTTACTGTCACATACCTGAGAATCCAGGAAAAGCCACATGAGGAGGAGCTGCAGAGAAGGCACACTGTGTGCAATGAGGGCCATAGGATGATGGAGCAGAGATTGGATAAGGATATGTGGGGTGTTGGTAAAGACCAGAGAGCCAAAATCAGAGTGCTCTGACCCTCCCCTTTATTGCTTTGTGTTTTGTTGCTTTATTTTCTGATACCATCTTAGGGTTTTTATTGCTGTGTTAAAAACATCATGACCAAAATGTAAGCTGGGGAAGAAAGGGTTTATTCTGCTTAAGCTTCCATATCAGTGTTTATAATCGAAGGAAGCCAGGACAGGATCTCAAACATGGAAAAAACCTGTAGGAGAAGATGATGTGGAGGCCATAGAAGGATGCTGCTTACTGGCTTGCTCCCCTAGCTTGCTTAGCCAGCTTTCTTTTAGAACCCAGGACTGCCAGCCCAGGGATGGCACCACCCACAATGGGCTAAACCCTCCCATAGCTCACTAACAAAGAAGATGCCCTACAGCTGGATCTTATGGAGAGATTTTCTTGATTGTTTTTCCTTTCAGATAACTATAGTTTGTGTGTCAAGTTAACATAAGACTAGCCAGCACAGATTCTCAAATGAAATTAATTACATACAATCTTCGGATTGTTGTGTGTGTTTGTTTGTTTTCTGATGGAGGTGTGGGGTCAGAGAATAAGGGAGGATGAAGTGTTAGATCGTGAAGTTTTTAGCTGAGTTAGAGACAGGAATCTTCGCTCCTGGTTGGCAGGGTGTTCCATGGAAGTCCTTATCTTTTAGGAGAAAACGAATAACACCTTTTGTTCGACTATCATTGTTATAAAGTAAGGTAAGCCTCTGAGAAGAACATGCTTAGTGTAAAGGAATGGAAATTAGCGATGAAAGAAAACAATCATAGACAGCAGGCCCCCAGACATCAACTATTGCTGTCACTCGAGAACAGTTCAGATAAAGAATGTAATTCACAGGGATGTGAAACATCCTAAAACATCAGTAAGCAAACCTATAACCGCAGAGAACAGCAAGAGAGTACCAACAGCCCACCCTGCCTCCCGCGGGTCACCACACCCATGTTCTTGCATTCTGTGGTCCACAGACAACGGGATGGGTCATCTAGAGCCTCTCCAACAGGCTCTGGGGTACACTTCACTCCTAGGGTGAACTCTTGGGCACCCTTAGTCACTCTGAAGACTCCTGGCTGTTCTATCCCTGGGGATCTCTCCCCCACATCATCCTCATAACAAGGCTGTGTTTATACTCCATTGTATATTTCTGTATACTGGTCTGGAGTACATTAAAAAGAAGTGGGTGGTGGTGGTGGTGGTGGTGGTGTGTGTGAGGCATGACTTTGTTCCCCAACATGAAGGCCAGTGTGGAGACAGGACCCAGATGTGCTCATAAACAGAATGTGGGAGGTCCTGTGATAGGGCAGGCTTCATCTCCTGCTACCCAGCTCTCAACTCTGAATCCTTGAGAAGATCAGCAGTAGCTGATTTCTCAAAGTGTAGCACTGCCTTGTCAGTCCTCCTAGCCCAGCCCAACCCAGCCCAGCCCTGCCTGTGCTCAAGAGTAGCTGCAAAAGTCTGCAGCCACTGTCCTCCCTGTATGAAGAAAGCCAGATGTGCTGCTGTGACCTCCAGGAAGTCTCTGTAGATGAGTGTGTGTTTACAGATTTAGGAAGGAAATAGTGATTGCTAACCAGGCTAGGACCAAATCAACAGCCTTTTTTCCTGGTCCAAGGTCAGTGCTCAATAAATCTTGGTTTTATTGTCTCAGTAATGAGCTACAAGAAGGGTGGGTCATTTCTGTCTAACCTCAGATGGATGAGAACTAACTTTGCCCCATGGGATTTAGATGAAAAAGGCAGTTGATCACATGACCTTGGATAAATCTCAACTCTCCCTACATCTCAATTTCCATCCGTGTTTTATGAGCGAACTAGGTCCCTTTATGCATTCATGTCAAGGATTCCACACAATCACTGTTTTCTTACAATCTAGGTTTGAACTTTGCATATATCATGTGACTACTAACCAGACATCCCACATATGCGATTTTCAAAATTAGAGTTAGGGTTTCTACTTCGTACTCGAGTGACAAGAGACATCAAATGAAGGTGAAAAGAAACTGGGCACACACGAACTCTGAACTATGTTTTCTTTTTGAGGAAAATGTTGGATTTAATACCATAATACCTTATGGTTGGGCATCCAATATGTCTCCAATACCTTAGATGTACTTGCAGTGCACTGCACTACCACATGGGTTTTTCTTTCATTATTATTATTACTATTATTTACAATTTATTCACTACAACTTATTTCAGTTGTAACCCCTTCCCATCTCCTCCTGGTCCCACACTCCCTCCCTCGTTCTCCCTTATCCCTCTTCCCTACTACCCGGATAGGGGATGTCCTCTTCCCCTACTGTCTGACTCTGTTAGGCCTAAGGGGGACCCTAATTTCCTGAGGGGGATGAATAGGACTCAGGAGCCCTATAATCGATGGATATCAAGAGGTTTATTTAAGCCATTGTTTGATGTGGCTGCCACCTACAAAACCAGCAAGGAAAAGCAAGGAGAGACAGAAGGCTCAGGTTTTTAAGGGAAGGAGCACAGGAATCTCAGAGGTTGCAAGCTTGGCAACACTGGATTGGGTAGTTAACTTTTAAAATGATTGGTTCATTTTAGGTGCCAAGTCCATCTTGTCCCGCCCCGATATGGGTGGGGAGCTGTGATGTCTGGACAGGTTACTAGGCAACATTATCTCTTACTGCAGATCTAGACACTCCTCCACAGAGGGGAAGAGACCTTTCCCATTTGTCGAGTCCGCCTCGACCAGCAAGGAAAGACAGGACACAGGAGCTCTTCTTCAAGCAGTTTATTCAGGAGTTTTGAACAATCTTCTTCTTCTTCCTCTTCTTCCCTGAGGAGAGCCCGTCCCAGGAATAAGTACCCCTGAACCTGCCAACCCCGGGTAGCCATGTGGGAAGTGCGGATAGGTACACGCAAGAGAAGGCAGATCATCAGACACAGCACAGCCAAATAAGGAGTTATTTATCACAAGAGCACTCGCCTTTGGGGTGGCGGAAGGCGGAAACCGGCGCTATCTTTAAGGCATGGCACACGCAGCTCTCCACACCCATTCCTTTGCAACCAGGTGGGGTCTTGTTTCAATTTACCTGCTCTTCCTCCTGCTTTCTATAAAAGTGCTGGGAGAATTTAGTTTCACATGGGGTATAGAATTTATAAAGAAACCCTTAAAGCTAGTCTGTTCCTTTCAACCCTAGCCTATCAGATCCCATCAGGATTGCCTGGATCCACTTCCTTTGTGGGCTGACTTGGTCACCCCACCAAAGGGAAGTGATCAGGGAGCAGGCCACCGATTTCATGTCAGAGATTATTTCTTTTCCCCTTAGTAGGGAGCCCACATGGAGACTGAGCTGTCTGTGCTACATCTGAGCAGGAGGTCTAGGTCCACTCTGTGTATGGTCTTTGGTTGTTGCATCAGTCTCTGCAGCCCCTCCTGGGCCCTGCTTGTCATTTGGCTTTGTTGGTCTCCTCCTTGAGTGGTTCTTGTCCTCTCCAGGTCCTCAGACTAAAGGTCTGGAAAAAGACTACCATGGACTTTTCAAAGGTCATTCTAAGTTCTAAGGCCTTCTATAGACTTCCTCAGAAAAGAAAGCTGGGCTATGTGGACCTTACATCAGGACTACGAGAATCAGTGCTTTCCAGGAAAACACAATAGGAGTCATATTTGTCATTTAAAATGTTCTCACTACTTGCATTTCCCCCAAAACTAAAATAAATAAATAAACCAAATAAAATTAATAGCAATATACCCTATTAACCCAATCATCCAAAGTATTAAGACTTCAACATGTAGTAAACATCAGAAACATAACCAAGATGCCCCTTCCCTTATCTTTTCCCTCATAAGTTATAGAGGCTGGAGCAGAGGGATTTCATAATTACAGGCAATTTCAATTCTGGTGATAAACTCATGCTGGGAATACTTGATTTATATTTAGATCTCATTTATCTCTCCAACCATTGATTCAGTGAATTAAAACTCAAGAAAGCATAACCCTTCTCGATGTTCAGTCAGTTTTGGTCACCAGGTCTCACCTCCAAAACTTTGTGCCAAGCTTCCTGCCCAGAGTACCCCACTACTCATTCTGCCTCCTGAGAACTCACACATCTCACCACCACTAAGCACTTCATTCTTCTTATGCTGTATCCACCTCACTCACTGGGTCTTTGCCCAGAGGCATTAATTCCCAGGTTCTCCTGTGTATTGTTTACTCAGCTCTCAGAGCACCTCAGCTCTTGTTTGTCTCCTTGAGGAAATCAGCACCTGTCCAGTGCGTCTGTCTCTCACAGGACCTCCTTTTCATATCCTTTCTGGGATATCATTTGCACCTGAGCCAGAGCAGAAACCCTACTTGAACCTGGGACTAAGGTTCACCCTTTTTGTTTTTCAAAAAAAAAAAATTGCTTTCTAGCTAAATGCCTTGCTCAAACTAACACAATTATTGATAATTCATCTTTATAGCATGGGGTGGGTGGGCATAGGGAACATTTCAATGACAGTTTGGATAATTACCTTTCTAGCAATTTCAACTTTTGCCCTTCACAGAGAGCTTTCCTCTACCACCCACCTAAAGACCCTCTCCAATGGGCTCTTTTCTACCATCATGGTTTCTCATTATCTTAGTTTTTTGCTTACTCATTGTTTTCAAATACATGGCCTCCTTACTCATTAACTCCTATTACCAATACATATATGTGTATAAACATATACATATGATTTCCTGAGCTAGACCCCACCTCCTAAGATTCTGTACCCTTCCAAAATAATGGCACCAGTCAGCACGCAGGAGCTTCTCTGTGGGTTATTTCCTATCCAAACCCTCAATAGATAAGTGCAACTTTCTGTCTCGTCCACTCTTTAAGTCTCACGAGGTCAGAAAACCCTTGTATTTTCCTTTCTGTGCACTGTGCTCCATCCCCTGTAAGCACCTTGCGAATTAGTGATGAATGAATGAAGTAGCCCATTAATACGTGCTTGCCAGGGAAGTAGAAGATATCTCCTAAGTCAGCCCTCTCTGATAGAAATAGAATGTGAATCATGTCTTTAATTTTAAATCTTCTACTAGATTCATTTTTTTAAAAAAAAGAAAAAAAAAAGAACAGGTGAAATCCATGTTATTTTATTTCATTGAACTCAATGTATTCAAAATATAATCATTTCAACATTAGTCTAAAAATACAATGGGTTTTTTTTAACCTTGATTTTATCATCCTCTGCTCTTGCAACTCAGTGTCTTCTCTAATTATGCCATATTTCAGTTATATGGTGAATTTTTATCAGAAATACCTGGCCTATATTTAGGCCTCGTAAACTGACAGTTGAAGAACTAAGATTCACGACTTCAAATTGTACCAAATGTAGTTATAGAAGTTTTCCAATGAATCAAGTAATGATTTTTAAAATTAAGTTAAATTCAAATGAAATCAAGTGGAAGCTTCAGTACCCCACTCTAGTCTCCCCAGTCTCATTCCTGGGGACCTGTAGGTCAAGCATGGGCAGGAGCACTTGAGATGACAGTGCCAGGCTGAATCAGAGCCCTAGAGCACTGTGGATTAATTTCAATGATTCATTTGCATTCTTGGGTCTGAACTAGTCACTTTTGCATCACTGTGGCCAAAATACTTGACAGAAGAGATGGCTCCATTTCAGAGGCATACATCCATTATGACAGGGGAACAGGGCGTTCCACATCCTAGTTGCCAGGAAGCACAGATAAGAGGAAGTGGCCTTAGATAAAAGACCTCTACAGACCCATCCCTAGTAACGGACTCACTTTGTCCAGCTAGACTCTACCTCCTAAGGTTTCCATATCCTTCCAAAGAAGTGACACCAGCCTTGAATCAATCAGTCAGTACCCAGGAAACTATGCAGGGTACTTCCTATCCAAATAATAGGAGGATCAAAGCCTAAGTTTTAACATTGAACGGTCCAAGGGCCTTTCTCATTTGCTGCCTACGCCTTCATCACTTGCCTCTCTGCCTCTTAATAACGTCATCGCAGCCATCATCTCAGCCTCCTCATGATTACTCACACTCTTTAAACTCTTCCACCTTAGAACCTTTGCTTCCACCCAGCCCTCATATCTCTCCGAGTGGTTATTAACCTTATATCTTTCTGGTCTCGGTTCAAATACTATCTCTCCAACACATCCTCTCCCAGAAACTCTACTTTGAAGAATTTATTTCTGTTATTTTAAAGTGTGTGTGTGTGTTTGCATGTGCACATTAGTATGGGTGTCCAAGGAGGCCAGAGGCATTGAATCCCCTAGAGCTAGCATTACAGATGGTTGTGAGCTATCCAGTGTGGGGTGCTGGGAAGCAAATGTAGGTACTCTAGAAGATCAGTAAGTTCTCGTAACTGCTGAGCCATCTCTGTTGCCCTCAGAAAGTCTACTTTGATTCAATGGTCCCACAAAACAGGTACTGACACATCAAATTCTCCTATGCTATGTCATGCTCACCAGCCTGGTCATACAGAGGGTATTTTCTTTTCTAAGATGCTTCCTATCTCACTTATTCCTCCTATAAAATGTAAATCCTATGAGAAAAAAATACTTGATAGTTGTACACCATTGCAGAAAAATTCCTCGGTGCTTGATTTGTTGACTAGATGAATAAATGAGTAGGTAAGGGTTCATTGATATCATGTAGTAATATTATTACCTCCAGGTGCTAAGAAGATGAGCCAAAAGGAACACAAATAGAAAGCAGTCAAAGGAGGGACTGGAGAGAAGACTCGGTAGGTAAAAGCACTGTCTATCTTCCCAAAGGACCAGGGTTCAATTCCCAATGCCCATATAGCACCCCACAATCGTCTGTAACTCTAGTTCCAAGGAATCTGAAACCTCCACACCAATTCACATAGAATAAAAATTTAGACGAAAGAAAGTAGTCAAATGAACTAGAGAGCCAAAGGGTTTTCATCAAACCCTATTCACTTTTTATCATGCATGCTGCCTTCAAAGGCTGTTCAACATAGACTTTAAAAGAGGGGATTAGAATACTATAAAACATTCAAAATACAAATATTTCAAACATCGGATCATCCAGGCTGCTAATGACTGTGAGGTACTCCCACTGTGCGGCTAGATTCACACCTGGATTTTGCCTATGTGAAACACACTGTGTGTCAGGTTTGCTTTGAGGACAACTGGCCTCCATTCCCACCGTATCTACCAGAAGCCCCAAACTGCAAATGGTGGTGACACATTCATACTTGTTAGTCTGTGTGTATATTTTTGTTCTTATAGCAACAATCATGACATTTTAAAGTGAAATAATGAAGTTAGCAAAAGGGCTAAGACAGTGAATCCTGACAACCTTAGTTCTATCCCTAACACTCACGTGAGAGAATAAGCAAACTGAGATTCCCTAGACTGCCCTCTGCACTCCACACACATGCTATGGCACACATACACACAGAGAACTAGATGTGAAATCTATGATATAATAGCTGGTAATTATTGCCCACAGACATTTTGTATGTGTACATGTTCTCATATGTGTATGTGAACATGAGTGTACAGGTACGTATGCATATACTGACAAAAACATGCAGAGGCCAAAGGTTGATTTGGGGCATCTTCCTCAATCACTTCTTCATCTTATTGTTTTCTTACAGAGCCCTCTCACTGAGTCCAGAACTCATCAAGTTGCCTAGACTAGCTGGCCATCAAGTCCCAGAGGTCCCTCCTGTCTCCACCTCCCCAGCACTGAGATTGCTAATCCCTACACCAAGCTTTTGATGTGGGTGGGAATCAGGTACCTACGCTCACACTGTAAGCACTTTATTGCTTACAATAAATTGCTCCAGCCCTTCATGCTAACTTTACAAATGCTCATCATCAGATGTACGACTAGCCATGTGAACTAAATATTATTATGCCCATTTGACGAATGAGGAAACTAAGACTCAACTATGGTCATACCATTGTTATGTGACAGAGTCAGAATTTATCTGCCTCCAATCTCCTCAGAAGTAAACTGTTTCTAATGCCTGCCATAGTTATTTGAAACTCCTTGTCATAACATCTTCCAGGGGCAGGAGGGGGGAGATAGAATTAATTCAACAAGCCAAGTTAAAACCCATTCATTTCCAAAATAAATTCACAAGTTCATTTGCAGATATGTAGAATCTTGTAGCAATTACGTTGCCTCGGATTTGCTTAATGGAATGACAACCCAGCAAAGCAGCAGTGGTGCTCAGAGGGCCTTTTATTAACATTTTTTTCTCTCTATAAATCCACTCGCGAGTCAAGTTAATGATAACAAATCATTAGTGGGAAAGCACCTTCCTGAAGCTGTACATTTTGGTCTTGACCTTGGGATCCATAAAGTCTGGCATAAACACATTGCCTTAGCTTCCCCTCACATCAGGTGTGACAATCTGGAAGAGACTAATTCAGCCCAGGCACTATGTTGACAATCATTTGTTTTTAAGTGGCACACATATTTCATATTCTCAATGTGCAATCGACCTGCTTAAGTATTGCCATTAATATTCACAATGTGGCTGTGACAGAGACGCATACTGAGAGGGCTATCTGCATTTCAAGTTTTCTAAGGAGGAAGAACTAGGTGTTGTTCAGTGAAGGCTGCGTGAGTAACACAGAACAAGAACCCCTTCAAACAAGCTGAACTGGAAGTAGAAAGTGTATTGCAACAATAGACTCAACTCAAAGGAAGGCAGTGTAGCCGGGCTTCAACCACGCTGAGATGAGAAGACTGAAAGAGCTTAAGAATACAGGCCGGTACATCCCAGCCTCTGCTTCCTCACAAATAATCCTAGGCCTTTGCGTCCCTCCTTTTCCCTCCCTACGGCTTCTGTTGCTCCACCTGCTCACACACAGAAGACCACCAGAGCTCTGGAGTTTACTTACTTCCTTTAAAATAACCTTCTGACAACTGTGAAGTCCAAATTATCTGGGAACCAATCAAACTGGAATAGTTTTGCTCATGGAAACTAACGTGGTCCCAGGAGCCAGCTTTACAGGGAACAGCTGTGAGAAAAGGTTAGGAAGGGGGACACAATGGATCGTGAATGAATGGATGGACACCTAAGAAGGTATCACCTGTTGATGTGATTGCCCTTGGGCTACCCTTCACACTCATGGCAATCATTCTTAGAAAATTCACTGTTTCTCATTTCGGCTTGTTTCTCAGTTCAGGTTGGATATGAATTCCACAGTGGCTCAGGTGTTGAAGACTTTTTTCTCAGCCACTAACAATGCTTCTGTTTTTTTTTTTTTAAACAAGTTTCATTTTACTTTCATTTATTCAAAACAGGGCAGGGAGTAGAGGAGGGAGGAAGGGTGGGGTTGGGAGGGAATGAGGGAGCGGGATTCACCTGGGATACAAAGTTAATAAAATGTAATTAATAATAAAAAATAAAAAAAGAGTACCTTACTCCTGGCCCCTTTCAGTCTCTCTCCTGCCACCTGACCATATGAGATGAGAAGCAACTTTGTCTCACACTTCCACTGCTGTAATGCTCCTCCTGTGCTCATGAAACCAAGTAACTAAGAGCTGAACCATCTGAAACCAGGAGCAAAATTAAATGCTTCTGTCCTTACGTTGTTTATGTTGGTTATTTTGAGATGAGCAACAAACCCTAACAGGTAATAGATGATCGATCGATCGATAGATAGATCGATCGATAAATCGATAGAGAGATAGATAATAGACAGATAATATATAGATATAGATAAATGAATACATCTGTGCATGATCTCAAAAATCTGAACTTTAAAATACTCATTAAACTGAAACTTCTTGAAGACTGACATGATGCCGCAAGTGAAGAATTCCACAACACTGAACTTTTAATTATGAACCAAATTATTTAAAATATTATATGAAATTACCTTCAAACTAGGTTTAAATAAAAATATGAATGAATTTCATGGTTTGATATGAGTTCCCTCCACAAGATACACATGCGAATATCATAACCTGTGTGCAATATTTCTAAATGCTAGGAAAAGAAATCCCTCTCTAGTCTAAACTACTTTCCATCTATAGCATTTCATATAAGGAATGCTCACCCAAACCATGCTTATTTGGTCAATAAACATTGACTAAGCAATTGCTCACTAAGTAACAAGGGTCAGCTTTAAAGGAAGAAGCACAGTGAATGGAAGGTCTAACAAGCAGCTGTTAGGACCAGTGGAGCAGCCCAGTGTGGTAGATCCCAACTGTAATCTAAGCTTTTGGGGGCTGAGACAGTGGGGATAGGATTCAAGGCCCCATAGAGAAACCTGTGTGTGTGTGTGTGTGTGTGTGTGTGTGTGTGTGTGTGTGTGTGTGAAAGTTACTATAACGGCAAACCATGAGCGATTGAGGAGTGGAAGTATAATTCACCCTTCACAGAGTTGGCTAGGTCAGGATAGGAGAATGGTTATAATAAAAGTCAAGACTGCATTGAGGTTTCAAAGGTAAATAAGAATTAAGCAGGCTTCAAAAGAGCAGAGCAAGTAAGAAATAGAGGTATACGGATACCGTGTTATCACAAAGCAAGAATTTGAGAGCAATATAGGAATTGGAGCTGAAAAGATGAACTCAGAGGCTCTTCAGCTGTTCTAAACACTAGCACAACAGAACCAAGGACAGCCGCCAAGAAGGCAAATGTAGTAACAGTGGTTGATTTTACAGTGTCCCTTTAGAGACTCACACTGTGCTTCAACTTAGTAAAGGTTGTGAGAAGTCCTGTAACCAATGAATAAAAACACCAGGTTAAGTGTGCAAAGGGTTTCCCCTTTGTCCTAGACGGTGAAGCTCATTCCAGCCTACCTTGTGAATCCTCATTAATTCGGTTTGAGAAATTCTACTGTGCAGCAATGGGGAGCCTGTGAGACTTTCAAAGAGTGGAATGAAGTGACTCAATTTGTACGCTAGAAATGGCCTACTGCATGCTGTAGAGACCGGAAGAGAGGCATGTAAGCCAAGATGCTAGGAGACTGGTTAGGGGCCATCGTAATTATTTGAAGACATGACGGGGGGCTGAACTGAGGCCATGGCGGTACGGATGTCGACTCTGGGAAAGTCATGGTTGCCTAAGATCCTAATACAGATGGCTGTCCTATGTCAGGCTCCATTGAGGGAGTTAACAAATGAGCATGAGAGTGAACCCTATTGTGAGAGCTAAGAATGGAAGCACTAGCAGGGGGCATGGCTGGAACTCTCTGGCTTCTAAAGGATCTGTCCTTTTAGTGAGGACAATGGCCACTCTGCCCTGGAAAAGCAAGCCTGCCCTCTGGGAAGGCGTCCCTCGTCAGGATCACTGGCCACGTTTGCAGATCAATCTGCTTCCTCAGAGATGCTGTCTTGTTGAAGCAGAAGGCTACAGAGGGCACTCAGAAGGGCATCTGGATGCCAAAATGCAGTATGCCCAGTCTTCCTCACATGCTTGGAGTAAGTGCTTACTGTACGCTAAATTGTTTGGTACTTAAATGTCCTTCTTCCAGTCTGTTGGTCATCAATTGCCATCAAGCGAGTCATCCCACAGCTAGAGTCCTGAAACAGTACTCCTCAAAGTCTGGTGGGGTAACTGAGCTCACAGGGTATATGTTCTGTTCCCTGCATGGTGTGCGTTTGTCATCTTTCTATCGCTATAACAAAATTCCTCAGTGAATTAATGTCACAGTTTGGAGGTCTAAGATAGGCCAGTGACAAGGCAGTGCATCATGGAGGGAGAACATAATGGAGCAAAAGACTTTTGTCAGGCTGAGGAAACTAAGCAAGAACGCTGGGCTTCCACGGCTTCCTGCAAAGGTACATCCCAGTGACCTGAAGACTCCTACCTAGCTCTTAAAGGTTCTCACTCACCTAATGCTTACTCTCTTCTCAAAGTGTGATTTGAGAAAATACTTACTGTTTCCTCATCCACGAAATAGGTGATAAAAGCTGCCTGGCAGAACTATTAAAAGGATTTAAAACACAAAGAAGATTCTGCACATAGGAGATAAATTTAAAACCACCAACATAACAAAGCAAATATACCCACATCTTTCTGTTCCTTGCCTCTCTTAATTGGTAAGTAAAGATATCAGTCTCTATCATTTTAGTTGGAATGTGCACAGAGTAGTGTTTTTGGCATTATACTTCCCATTTTCCATCACTGAGACTTCCCGCCTAGGCTTTGTCTTTAGCCTTTTTAATTGCTAAGATATTCCATTACATGCCTGCAAGTCATTTACATGAGCCTGCTCCCATTTGCGTTGAAGTTATTTCTTATTTTCAGCTCTTTAAATTACACTGATGCCTACGTCTGAATTGCTCCCTTCTAAAAGCCATTCTTTTTTGTAGCAGTTCCTCAAACTGTTATTTGGTGGTAAAGGTATGTAAAAATATTTATGACTCTTGGGTGCACTGATAACAGTCTCCCAAAATACATGTACCAGTTCCATCACAATGCCACCCACACTGGGTTTTGATAATTTCTTTTGTTTTGTTTTGTTTTGACTTTTCTTTGATAGGAATGAAATATATGCTCTGTCTTCTGTCTATGTCTTAAATTGCCTGCATTATATTGTGCAGCTAGCAATTTACAGAGAGCTCACTCCATGTGTATACTATATTAAATATTTTCCAGAGGTGTTTAGAGTTACAAAACAATGGTTTTTTTTTTCCATTTCTATTTTTAATGACAAAAAAGCAGATACTCAGAGACTTTGAATAGTGAAAGATCTGGGCCAAGTTTGGGATATCATTAAAAAAAATAGTTACTTACTCTGAGAAGTTAATAATTTTATTCATTCAGGGAAAACATTATAAGAGCCAATAATTTCTAAGCCAGTGAATTTGGTCATCAGTAAGAGAGGGTAAAGTATATCTTTGGGCAGAGTGGAATAACATACACACATCCATACACACACACACCCCAAACATATATTGATACTCTTTGCAGTGCTATTTTAATTATATTATTAATTTTATTTTATAACTGTTTACTGACACATGTATGTGTTTATCATGTTAACTCTGTCTGATGCTAACAGAGGTCAGATCAGAGTGTCAGGTCGCCCTGCAACTGATAAGAGAACCACCATGTGGGTACTGGGAACCAAACCTGATTCTCTGCAAAAGAAGCAAGTGCCCTTAACCACTGAAAGATCTTCTCAGCCCCTCAATGTTATTTTAATTCTTCGTAGTATTTCTGAGAACCAACATTATATATAAGTCACTGTTTTCCATGTTGGGTGGATAAAATGTAGCCTTTATCCAAGAGAGTGAGAAGAAAAAAAAATGTAAAAAAAAAATGTACTCAGAACCAGAACTTTCTAGAGCTCACCCTCAAGGTAATTCCACATAACAGGGATCAAAGAACCATGAGCTCACACCCCAATATAGACAATGCTGTGAGCTCATGCAGTAAGAGAGCCTTGGGCTGTCCCAGAAACAACAGAAAGGCTCCAGCCTTACACTGCTGAGGAAGAAGGAAGAATCCTGGGTATTAGCTTTGTAAGAAGGTTCTAGCATTTCCATCCCAGAAATGCCTCTCCACCACACACACGCAAACACACAAATGCATCCAGTTTTGTGTATTACAGTCAGCAGCCACCCTTAGCCAAACTCTCGGGGCCATTCAACATTCAACATTATAGTGTGGATGTCTAAGGAGCTTAACTGATGCAGAACTAACTGGAGAAGAAGATAAACTGAGATACAATTAAGTGCTAATTGGGTGGGCCTGAAGCTCAGTCAGCTCTCTCAAAGGAACCAGATGAGAAAAACATGCCTGGAGCACTTATTTTCAAGGACCACTCATCCTTGGAAATCCCCATCTATTTGGTCTGGTGGGAGGTCCGACTCTCAGGAACCATCAGGTAACTCCCATCTTCCCTAAGACTACCATGAGAATCTCTTAAATTAGGGGCTCACAAACTAACATCAGGCCACCATAATCACCCAGGACCTTCACAAACCATATACATATACATATACATATACATATACATATACATATACATATACATATACATATACATATACATATACATATACATACACATACACATACACATACACATACACATACACATACACATACACATATACATATACATATACATATACATATACATATACATATACATATACATATACATATACATATACATATACATATGTATACATATAGGGTCCACAGACAGAAATGTTTTCTTCCCCAACTCTGCCGTGGTACTATCAAACACTCCCCTGCTAATGCTCTTATACCTGCCTTTGTGGACCACAGCTCTGAAGGTCAAGTGAGCTTCTAGGGAGCGCCACATACAACCCAGTAGATCAGAGCAGGCACAACTGCAAGAGCTCTAGCGTCTTCTCCCAGAGGCAATGACAGTTTCGCCAGTATACAAAACCCTGTAGACTTGCAGGAATACTGAGTGAAATGGATGTTTAAGCTCTTGTGTGTGCCAGGTGCTCAGACAGCTCTGGAGATAGGAAGAGGATTCCTGGAAATCACGGGCTTAAGATGGACTTGAATATATATTAGAGTTCAATTAAAAGGGAGTACACAGGGCATTCTGGGACATTTAAGAAGTTTGAGCTGAAGAAAAGGTTAGAACTGAAAAAAATACGTTTATGGCACAAAGAAATGAAGGGGAAATGACTAACTAATGTAGGAAAAAAAAATGAAAGAGGACATATAAGGTCCAGACTAACCAATGATGATGAAGAAGAAAGGGACTGAGAAGGAGGAGAAGGAAGAGCAGGAGGGGGGAGAAAATATGATAGTGGTGGTGATGATGCCAACAACAACAAATAATGATGAAGATGATGTATGGTGGTTATGGTAGGGATGCTGATGACGATAATGATATCAGTTCTCAAAAACACTTAACGTTAGAAAGAGCAAATGAGGACACTAGAAAGCAGCCCATAGTGTCCTGGCATGCCCTATAGAGCCCTGCTGTGGAGATGCTGCAGGTAAAAGGTTTTCCTCTGTACATACAGCACCTGCACTGCAGGCTGCCAAGCTCTGAAGAAACCCATCTGCCTTGCGCTGTATAAGGTAACCTTTCAAAAGCGATTCATTTTATTTTTAATTGTATGTGTGTCGGGATTAGGGGTGTGCACAAGTGAGGGAAGATGCCCCATGAAGTCTAGAAGAGGCTGTCATAGCTACAGTTGCAGGCAGTTGTGAGCTACTGACATGGATGCTGGGAATGATACTCCACTCCTCTGCATGTTAGAAATGGGTCCGGAGTTCAAGAAAATGGCCATATAATCTAAAGTAACTCATCAATTGCACAAGGATGTGTAACCATGTAAACCAAGTAGGCAGGTGACTCAGCATGGTCCTATGTGTCACTCTGAGCATGGTTGGCTAATTCAAAGGCCACAGAGGAAAAGGATCCAGGCAGTCCTGATGAGACTTGATAGACTAGAGTCAGTTGGTAGGGGCAGAGAGCTCCCCCTTTCTGAGGGCTAGGGGAAGAGGATGGGAGGAAGAGGGAGAGGAAGGGAGAGTAGGACTGGGAGGTGACAAGTAAGGAGGCTACAATCAAGATACAAAGTGAATCAATTAAAATAAGTAAATAAAATCAATGAACAAAAAAATGACTTAGCAAAGTACAACTTTTGAAAACAGGATACAGCCTTGAGTATATATTTTGATATCAAGAACTGCTGGTCCAAGAGAAATTCTTCCAAATGGATTCCTTAGAGTTGTTTAAATAAAGTTTTGTCTTATTTTGCACTTGGATAGAAAAGACAGTGGCTTCTATTTATATTTCCAATACATAAAAGTACTGCACATTAACAACAAAACCATCTCTCAAGCCCCAAGTCCTTTCCCTCATGGTTTCAGTTCAACAAGTCATGGTGGTTTATCATTCCTGCATGTGCTTTATTCTTCAGGTTTAAATGATGGACAAGTTATACTGTGAAGTCTGGATGTCTTGTCGCCCATATTGGCTCACCTTCTCCTGCCTTGTACTTGATCTACTTGAGCACGCCACTGTCACCTACTTGGTATTTTCTACTGACCTACTGAACTTTCTCGTTAGTTTCTTCTCTATCAATCTGAGACCCACAGGATGTAGATGGAGGATATTTTGTGCTTTTCTCAATGGAGCTAAAAGTGGGAAGGAGTTGCTTAGAGGAAATAACTATATTGACTGGTCAGAAAGCCAGCTTTAGCATCTGACCTCATATCTTGCATCTACTATATTCCAAGTTCCATGAGACAAGGGATTTCTGTTGGTTTTGAAACAATGATGGTACAAGCAGCTAAGACAATTCTGGTCATGAACTTGATAATCAATAAATTTAATGTATCTGTTCCCCTCCACTTTCAATCAAAGTGATCTAGCCCTGGGTTCAACCAGCACTATTTGAAAAAAATCATTGTCAGGAACAAGTTCTGTCAAGTTTGAGAGCAAGAAAGTGTTTGTCTTCTAGCTCTATATCCTGGCAACTGGGAGCTACACATGTTGATATGACCATGAAGTTCTCACTTCCAACATCCAACATTGACCCTGAATAAAACTAATCCAATTATCAGAAATAAGATTTGTGTTCCTCAGTAATGACATTGATCAGAGACAATTAAGGGGTCCAGACTGTCCTGAATACCATTTCATTCTGTTTTCCATCTTTACCATTCTTAGCGTGGAGAGAGATGTGTGGAGGAGGGAAGTTAGGAAATAGGAAGCCTTCAAAAATATCAGTATCTAAGCTATTGCTCATTCTGGTTTCTTCTCTGAAAAAGAAGGAAGAGAGGGAAGGAGAGAGGGGGAGAAATAAGGAGGGAGATAGAGAAAGAGAGAGAGTTTGAATGAAAAAGACAAAGAAATTTGAGGTTAATATGGTACCTAACACTAAGAACCTAGGGATATCAGGCTTAAAAAAATACAACAGTCTTTGGTCTTTATAGGGATGATTGCCCACCCCTTGTTATATTTTCTATAGCTTGAAAAGGAAAAGAATGTCCTAGGCAATCCTGTCCTGATTGCCTAAATGGTATGGAGGGTAGGCTATGAGTCCTCCTCTCCAGTGCAGTGCATGGTAACTCATCAGTGCATGAACTGCATCCTAGCAGCCAGGATGGGGACAAAACAGGCAGCTTGGCACAGGGAGAGGGGCACAGCTGTCCCCGAGCCAAGGAAAGAGCCCAGCTGACCTGGTGATCCCCAGGCATTGCTCCAACATAATTCAGTTTCACGAAGAGGCTGCATCCCTGTCTCAAGACCAAGCAAGCTGAGTATTCAGTACTCACCAAAGAATAGCTCAATAGAACTGAAATCACTTAGAACTTTATTTAAACTGAACATAAGAAGAGAGAGAGAGAGAGAAAGCCAGACCTTCAACATGACAGCCCAGTGCTAGCAGCACAATTCCAAGGTCTCTTCCTGCAGAACACATTATTAAAAGCCCTACTGAGGTGTGAGGCAAAGTGGGACACAGTGATGTTGCAAATTAGCTATGTATTTTATGTTTTGAAAAGGGCATGTGAACTTCCCCACCCTGGTGTGCCCTGGAGAGCACTGAATGAGAAATATACGAGTTCTCCTAGTAAGGAGCGTGTGACCATTCCCAAGGACAGAAGCTAGACCTTCCCTAAAGGGGAAAACCATTTCCTGGAACACATTTCCCATTAACACCAGATCTGAGATTTGATGATATGCTCCAGCTGAACGGAGAATTCCACAGCACTGAGGGATTGGCTTGAAGGAGGTGAGTAATTAGAAAAGGCAAAGCATGCCTTGCACAGGCTTGTACAGAGGACCCAGGATGAGCGCCTTGGTGGGGCCTTGGGAAAAGACTATTTGATTGAGGCAATGAGGAAGGTTCGACAGGTGCAGATACAGAAAGGCAGAGAGGAGAAGGGTATAGGGTAGAAGAGGGAAAGAAGGACAAGAGATGCAAAGAGAAACATTTCTTTGGGGCCATATGTTTCTCCCAAGTCTCATGGAGAATTCAATTCTTGCTGGAGATAAAGAGGAACTACAGAAAATATAATCTCTTTTTCCAGACGCAGTCATTTATTTAACATACAACTTCCACTGTATACCTGGTTTTGCATTGGTCTTCAGGATGCTCAAATTTTGAATGCAAGAGGCCTATGATAAAATAGATACCATTCTCCAAGTCCTCAAGAAGGTGTCCACTGCTTCTGGCCTATGAATTTCTCCCTATAGGTGTTTTAACTCTGTTCTGTTCTACAGAAGAGAGAAATCTAAAACCCATCTGTGATGCTTAATCTTGACTGTCAACTTGACAGAACTTAGAATCACTATAAAAAAAAATTCTGGGCCTGACTATGAGGGATTATCTAGATTAGGTTAACTGATGTAAGAACAACAACTCTAAACCTGGGCATTGCAATTACATGGGCTGGAGTTCAAGACTGAACACAAAGGAGAAAGTGAGCTGAGCACAAGGCTACTTGTCCAGACCTCTGCTTCCTGACAGTGGACATATGTGACCAGTCATCACCACCTCCTGACACCATAACTGTACTTCTATAATGGAATATACCTATTGGACCTAAAGCAAAACAAATCCTTCTTTCTCGACTTTTTTGGTCAAGTATTTTGTTGCAGCAATAAGACAAATAACTAATATACCACTTTTCTAAGACTCCATTTCAACTGAAGGTTCAGATGTGATGTTATTTTTTCCCTCGTTTTTTTTTGTTTTTTGTTTTTTGTTTTTTTGTTTTGTTTTGTTTTGTTTATGTGTGGAATTATATCTGAGTCAAGCCAGAGAAGAGGCAAGATTCAAGGAAGCATCTTCTTTGCTAGTGTGGTTCAGGACAGAAGAGGATGTGAAGGCTTCTTTCCTGAATCCATAGGCCACTTTCCAAGCCTGCAGTGTCCCAGCAGCAGCCAGAGCGGCAGCATTGTTAGGGCCTTGGTTCTCGAGTGCAGAAGGCACTCTGTCCTTCTTTACTGGAAACGACTCATCCAGTGAAGCTGGTATACACTTAGTCACTCATCCTTCAACAGGAAATAAAAGCCGTAAGATCATTTATCACCCTCCATGGCTAAATATTCCCCCAATGGCTCTGACCATATGCATCATCACACTGTATTTTACTGAATGAATATATGTTATATAAACGTTTCCTCTGAGTTGAAATATTCCACTCTAGGAAGAGACTCCTTAACACTCAAGATGTAAACAACTCAAAAGTGGCAGGAAATCTTTAAAATTTACCAGACTCCCAAGGGCCCTCCTCTCTAAGGTGACATGGGCAGTAAGGACTGCTGACCTAGGGAACTGCTGGCATGGAGTTCTGTGGAGAGGTACAGAATTACGGCTTTCACTGATCAGGTTCAAGGCTGGGTAGTTCTTTCAGTGCTGCAACTGCCCATCTGTAACCCCTCACTTATACTTCTGTAAGTCACCCCAATAGACTGTCTCATCAAATTGTACTGCTGTGGAATCATTTCCCTGGTCTATCATCAGTTCCCTAACTGAGGTGCATAGACATTTGCTTACATCTCCCCAGGAAAAGTCTCAAAACAAGAATTACTAGGTGACAACAACCACAGGAGCATAGAGCGTAACAAAAGAGCAAAATAATTAGATGAGATTTGAGGTTTTATTACCTTTGCCTTTTATATCACTTACTTAATTATACGCTTCTAAATGCAATTTTTAGTAATGTGTATGTTTAATAACCAGCTGGCAAAAATTCCTGAAAGGTTGACAGTCAGCTCTTGGGAACTCACATGAGCCAACTCCAGCATATCATAGATGTGCACGTACCCCAGCGGTCACTGGTCCCGAGGGCCTTGCAGCTCAGTGTCTTCTGTGTCTCTGCTTGGGAGCCTTCCTGGCAACAGCAGCCTGAATTGGCCACAGCAATAGCATACTGAAGAACCCAGGAGTTAATGCCTGAAAAGATTCTTGGCAATCTAGCATTGAGAAGCAATAAATGAATGGGCACACACATTCACACATACGCACGCACGCGCGCGCACACACACACACACACACACACACACAATGGGACAACTTTGATCCATGTTACCTCAGCTTTCAGACAACCCTAGAGATTGCATCTAGTTGCTGGTAACAGTGACCTCGCCGTTAATGCACCCTGCACAGCTGCACACCCTTCTCTGTTCCACATTTCCCCTGCTCATCATGTCTTCCACAGGCAGTCTCCAAGTAAATTCCTCTTGTCTCAGAGTCTGCATTAGGGAATATCCAAACTAAGTCAGTGTGACATTCACATTGCTAGTGAAGCAAAGCATCTGGAGTTAGGCATGGTGAAAGCGCACACTCCAACATGTTTTAGAATTTCATGTTTAAATATTGATGGGGCCTGGCAATTACTGAGTGCCTGCTGTGAGTTTCAGGTGGGATGTTGGACACTGTACATTGTTGTTAGGTCAGCATCCAAACAAGACACACACAGGTGGAGCAATGCTCCTAGAACACTCACTAATAACAATTACATCATGTGGGCATTTCAGATACTATTAGAGGTCTCTTGGCCCAGTTCCCTTATTGGTCAATTAAAGAAATGGGAGTGTGAGATGAGGAAGAAATTCATCAAAGGTCATGTGGGAAAACAGCATCAGCTATGTAACTAGATGCTAGTGTATTGATGGACAATAGAGGGTGCTGTCCATTTCAGTCATTGCAATGTCCCAGTGCCCTTTTCCTTGGCAGCACGTGAACAAGCTTGTGGTCATCTGTAAAAGATTCCCAGGCCCTTCCCAGGACTATGAAGTTGACTCAGGTAAGGGATTTTCTAAGTGAGAGTCACTGAGCAATGTTAGAAATTCTGAAGTTTCAACCATCAGTCACAATAAGACTTGATGGAATAAGATCCCGAGGAATACCTGAATTCATTATGACCACTCATGCAGTGGCATTGTGTGGTCTCTATAGGAGTGGGGGCTCAATCAAGAAGGGACCACCACCCTCTAAACATTGGCTCTCAAGGAAATCAGATGTCTGGCACCATGCTTACACCTCAGTCTGGACACCAGAATAACTCTCCTAACTGCCATCGAAAGCAAATCAGATGTCTGGCACCATGCTTACACCTCAGTCTGGACACCAGAATAACTCTCCTAACTGCCATCGAAAGCTGCAAAGGCACAAGAAAGCCTCACTGGCATTATCTCAGCAATGGGTGGAAATGTGCTGTCCATGATGCTGCCCAGAGTTCTCATGAGAGTCTTATAAAAACCAAGGTCATTGAATCCATTTCCATCAGGCTTCTTAAGGATCAAAGCTATTCACTGATATGCCCATATTCATGTCTTTTTAGGAGACCTGGGCTTTGATTCCTGATTTTGGAAGGTGAACCTAAAGGATTCTCACTGGCCCACTAAAGAATAACAGAATGCTACTCACTATTAGGTAGGGATGTCAAGTTCACGGTGTGTTCAAGGACAACAACTGCTCCAGGACTTTAATGTAAGGTACAAGGTCAAGGGCAAAAGCCTTATAGGCAAAATGAATTGGTTTTGTTTTGTCATTGGGGAACAATAGACTTGTATGACTGTATGAAATGAACCCCATTTCAAAGTGAGACCAAATCCTACACCCATCAAAAGTAAGAAAAAAGTGTCCAAGGCAAGCAGGAGAATTTTCCCAATAACTCTAAGATCTTGGAAATCAAAGCCCATTCTATAGGTCAGAAACAGACTCTTATATTGTGCCCTGTTTAAAACTATTTAATCTATGCTTCTTATGTTTCTTTCATTCTTCTCCACCCCCAATCCCTTCCAACACCCCAATACCAGGTAGGACAGAAAAGGAAAGTTAATGTGGAGAGGAGGCACAGTTTTCTCAGCTAAGATAAGAATGGATATGAATGTTGAGGTTTCTTTTGGAAAGTCCAATCTTTGTTTCAGGAAAACTCCAACTTCTTATCAACCGAAATTAGGAGCAGCAGTGGAGGAGGAAACACCAACAGCCTTCCTCTTTCTCTGAGTCCTCTACACTCTCTCTTGTTTCTGGCCTTTGTCCCTCTCCAGAGGGAATAAAGTATCTGCAGCTGGCAAAAAGCCCCTCTCAGAGCCCGCATGAGGCAGATAGTTTGCTGCTGTGGAATCAGTGATTCAGATTGATCAAAACAAAAACGTGTTTACATCCACAACACTCATGATACTCAAGTTTTATGACTAGAAGTTAGACATCAAACATTATATGGGAAACAAAACCAGAGAATGGAAGCCAATGGGCAGAGCCACTTAGAATGGAAACCACATATCTTTAGACAAGCATACTTCTCTTTCATCTGAATAAAGTGGCCCTTTCTGATACAGTACTTCTTTAGTGAACTGCATGGCCAGGAAAGGGAGAAGACACTTTAGTCTCTGTCGCTTCCTTGATCAGGCTTTGAAGGATGAATGGATTAGAGTGGGGAGTGATAGTGGATGGAGGAACGTTAGACTGGAATCATCAGGAGTAAATATATGTGTTGTTTCTTGGATTTCTAGACAGGTGAGCCTGGGAAATCTAGCGGGGCTTGGTATGTCAGTAGAGAAGAATGACGGAGGGGGAAAAGAGAGGCGAGTTCAGAAACACCCTTGTATAGATAGATTACTACTGGTTTTGATGATCAGCACTCTGTGGTGAGCTTAATAGATGAATCAAATGAACTACGGCAGGGTGTTAGGTTCTTTGGAGGCACACTGCAAGCACACCCTGCAGACAGGGCAGTGATGGCCTAAGGCTATGTAGGGTGGAAAGCAGATGCTACAATCTAGTTAAAAAATAAAGTAACTATAGCCTGAAAACCAACGCTGATACTCTTTCCGTGGAAGTCTGCATGTTCCCCCTTCTCATGAAACCGTGGTAATTATGTCACAAAAGCCAGTAGGACAACACCATAGAAAATCCTCTGCTAGATAAAGATTTCAGGTGAAGAGAGAATTGAAACCTATTTTTTTCTAAGTATGTTGCCTGTAGAAAAATGCCTGTCCATCCAAAACTCAATTTCTGTCTTTTTAATTCAAGTGCAAATGGATTGAAGGCTCAGATAACAACATAAAATTGGTTAATCAACTTTCATCCCATATTTATATTGCAACAGGGAGATTTTACAGTTTTCTGCAGCTCAGCCTGCTATTCTGTGAAAGCCAGCCAGCATTTTATGTCCCCTTAAAATTGCAGACCAGAGTCCCCTCTACTGTCCGTGACCCACTGCTCCCCTGCTAAGCAGTTCTGGCCTGTCTGGACAGGGCCAGTCGGTTCTGTTTTCATTCTGTGTGCATAAAGCTCTGTAGGAATAGGTTTTATGTTTTACTGGAGGAAGGAAAAAAATCATTTTTTTTTGTGCCCATCATCACATCACCACAGAGGCATGCCAGGGAAGTCATAGAATGAGTAAAATTACTGATAATATTTTAAACTTAATTTTCTGTGTCAGGCAGACCCACACCATGCTCATCACAGGCCTGGTTAAATCTCTCTCTTGGCTTCCTATTGTTCACAGGCTCGGGTTAAAAACTTACAGCCTGACACACAAGGGCCTCTGGAATCTGCCCCTTCATCGATTTTCCTAGAAACAATTTTTTTGGAACCTGGGAGGTGCCTGTCACTGCACTGCAACTGAGAATACAACTGTGAAAGGGACATCATCCCTGCTTTCATGGGGTTGAATGAGGAAGACAACTCCTCACCCCCCCACACACACACACACCGCCTCCAAGTAATGAGATGGGTAATGAGTGAATAAAATTACATTTAACTACACAGTGACAAAACAAAAGACCCAGAGAACAAGAGGGAGGGGAAGGGATGGAGAAGGGAGAGATGATCCTTTTTCTAAAACTGAGGTTGCCAGGCAGCGGGAACAGCATCTGTGAAGGCTTGGAGGAAAGATGAGGCTGAAGGGTTTGAAAACAAAAAGAAAAACAGCAGATTGAGACTGGAAAGCCACTGGCAGGACCTGAGGTCTGGATGGACAGCTGAGGCCAGTCAGGCGGCTCCTTTGTGGATCATGAATGACACAGCATTAGGTTGCACTGTGGAAAAGGAACTGGAGAAGGTAATAGTAGAACAATGTCAGGCCTCTTTGGCTGAAGTTAGAAACATACTGGAAATGGAATCAGCAGAGTACATGGATGAACTGAGAAGCAGTTTGCATCTCCAGCACCCCTTTCTTCCTATGTCCCCCAGCCTCCCATTCCCTGAATATCTCATAATTTTCACTGACTCAAGTCACCTATCCTTTCTTCCTAGCGAACTCTCTCTTTATCCATTGGGAAGAAGCTCACTTGATAAAATGCCAGCCACATAGGCTTGAGGACCTGAGTTTGATCCCCAGTTTAATCTACAGGAGAACCAGGCAGGGTATTGAGTATTTGTAATCCCAGCTCTGGAAAAGTGACACAGACAGACCCCTAGCCTTCCCTGACCTTCCAGTCTAGGCAAAGTGGTGAAAGCCATGCCCGAGTGACCGGTCCTGTGTTGGAAACAAAATGGCTCCCAAGGAACAACACCAGAGACTGACTTCTGGCTTCTTTTTTCTATAGAAGTGTACTCATAACAACACAATATATGTGCACACCTGTGCACACATGCATACACACACACACACCCTGATGAATATTAATAAAAAGACAAAGACATAAACAGACCTGAGTGTTTCAATGTTTGTATTTAGGGAAGTGTCCCTAACTAATGCTGAATGAGCAGAGTAAGGCCAAGTAAAGGAAGTGAAGAGTCTGGCTTCAGAAGGAACCCTGAACTTCTTCCCCAGCAGATCTAACACTGTTCATTTGTAGAACAATTATTCATATGTTTAGGAAGAAGAAGAGGAGAAGGAGACAGAGGAGGAGGAACCCTTCCAACTCTGGCATCAAGTTCTATAGGTTTAAAAGTCATCTATAAAATTAAGATCAACAATAACATGATAATTAACAACCAAACCAAATGTACCCATTCCCTGGTGCTCAGACCTGGTGGGAGCAATGAAAAATACAGTGTCCTAACTGAGCTATCTTACTTATGAGTTCTGTGTTTTCTGCATCACTGCCTCTAGCTACCTTTCACAATTAGTTTGGTTTTTCCCATACCATATAATGGTCTGTACCAGTGACGCAAAGTTTATTGTGTCATTTGCACTTTAGTTTTTTGAAAACTATAAGCACACGAGTACAATTAATATTTAAAAACTAAGTCCTCCCCATGTGACATTAAGATTAATGATATTTGCTTATTATTGGATGATCTGCCTTCAGTAAGTGGCATGAGTAAGGACTACCTCTCGATCTTAATGTATTTATTTTCATAAGCCAAACAGCTATAAACAACATCAAAGGCAATTCTCCAGAATGGTAACAGGTTATTAGCTTCTTAAGCCATTCCCTAATGGCTTGTAAATCTCTAAAATACAGAGACTTCTAAAATAATAGGGACATGGAATCCCCTCCAGCCTTGGAAAACCAGTCATTCCTTAGGGATCTGAGCTCTTGCAGGGGATCCAGGCCTGTGTTTTCTCCTGAAGATTCTCTAGGATTGCAGAATGAATTTCCCCCAAACCCCTTCCATTTTCACTACATTTTCCCACTCCTGTTCCAGGGTAGGTATAGCCTTGGGCCTGATTACATCATAGATACTTGTGAACAAGAACTAGAATGCCAGACACCCATAGCAAGCCCAGAGTCTGTGCCTCCGGCTCCAGATCCCATTGTCTATGACTGAGTCTTAGACACAGCTGGTTCCTCAACATCTTTCAGCGTAAGAAGAATATAAGAAGTATGATGACCCAACATTCTCGTGGGCAACATTGTTCTGCCTCCCAGCCATAACCTGTGAAGATGAGAAGGGGTGAAAGAAGAGCAGGAGACAGACTGAAGGTGGTTGGTGGGGCAGGGGACAACACCAGAAGTTTGGCTTCTCCACCTGTGCAAAAGTGCTCACAGTCATTCAATCACACAGACAGACAGAGACAGACATGGACACAGACAGACAGACAGACGCGCGTGCGCACACACACACACACACACACACACACACACACACACACACACACAGCCTACTTGGTTGACTCGCACCAGAACTTAGCAATTTGGCTGAAGTACATGGCCAAGGAGTCCCTGGGATCTGACTATCTGGACTCCCTAAATGGCAGGATCGCAAGCATGTACCACCATACCACAGCATTTCACTCAGGAGGCTCTGGAATCACCTGGCTGTTTTTGTATTTTGTTTCCCCCCCACCCACCCACACACACATTCTACAAAGCCTCCTGCCTTTGTGTTTTGTGCATGCCTCTTCTTTAAATTTTCAAGATTTTTTTTTGCAATTAAAAAATAATTAGATTGTTTTCCCCTTCCCCTTCTTCTCTCCAATCTTTCCCAGGAACACCCCACCTTGTTCTCTCTCAAAGTCATGGCCTCTGTATTTAAAATTGTTGTAATATACGTACATGTGTGTGTATATATACATATAGTCCTAAATATATAAATATAACCTCTGTCTGTCAGGTAACTATAGGTGTTTTTTTTTCACACTAACCAAAACCCAAACAACAACAACAACAAAAACCCATCTTACAATAGGTGAAGATCATTACAGAAAACGACAAAAGATCAAAATGTAGAGAACAATTGACCATCTGGTGCCCAGTCCAACTGACACAATACAACTGCACCTGGAGCTCAGGATGTAGCAGAAGAGAAGGCAGAAAGACTGTAAGAGCCCAAGGAGCAGGACACTTGCTGTGCATGCTTCTTGCCCTAGACACTTCTCTTCCTTCCTTGCTAAAACTTCTTGGGGAGAAAATCCTGACACTGTCAAAATAAGAGAAGGGTCTCTTTTTAGCTCCATACCCCATTTTTTAATTGGATTACTTCGTTTCTTGCTCTTTAACTTCTTGAGTTCTTTATATATACTGGATATTAGCCCTCTGTCAGAAGTAAGATAGGTAATGATTCTTTCCCAATCTGTAGGCTGTCGATTCGTTCGGATGACAGTGTCCTTTGCTTTACAGAAGCTTTTCAGCTTCATGAGGTCCCACTTATTGATTGTTGATCTTAGAGTCTGTGCTGTTGGTGTTCTATTCAGGAAGAAGTCTCCTGTGCCAATGAGTTCTAGGGTCTTTCCCACTTTTTCTTCTAGACGGTTTAGTGTGTCTGGTTTTATGTTGAGGTCTTTGATCCACTTGGACTTTAGCTTTGTGCAAGGTGGAGAAAGAACTTTCTATAGCCAAACTTTGGGCACAGTGCAGGGAATCTTAGGATAGAAGGGGGAGATAGAAAGACTTTAAAGGGACAGGAGCTCCACTAGGAGGCAACAGAACCAAGAAATCTGGGCCCAGGGGTCTTTTCTGAGACTGATACTCCAAACAAGGACCATACATAGAGATAACCTAGAACCCCTGCACAGATGTAGCCCATGGCAGCTCAGTCTCCAAGTGGGTTACCTAGTAAGGAGAACAGGGACTGTCTCTGACATGATCTCAGTGTCTGGCTCTTTGATCACCTTCTCCTGAGTGGGGAGCAGCCTTACCAGGCCACAGAGGAAGACAATGCAGCCAGTCCTAATGTGACCTGATAGGCTAGGGTCAGATGGAAGTGGAGGAGGACCTCTCTTATCAGTGGACTTGGAGAGGGGCATGGGAGGAGATGGGGGAGGGAAGGTGGTCTTGGGAGGGAATGAAGGAGGTGGCTACAGTTGGGATACAAAATGAATAAATTGTAATTAAAGTTAAAATCAAAAAAAGAAAGAACTTTCTGAAGAGGACTTCATTTTCCGAAGAATTAAAACCAACAGTTGGCAAGTAGGACTTCAGAACTAAAAAAAGATCTGTACAGCTAAGGAACAATTGGTTGAAGAGTGTAAGAGAATCTTTGTCAAGTATGTATCTGGTGGAGGACTAATATCTAGAATATATAAAGAACTTTTTAAAAATGTCAAGACAACAAACAACCCAGTTAAAAACTGGCTGTGGATATAAACAGGACTTCACTAAAGACAAAATAAAAATGTCTAAGAAATATCTCAAAAAGTGTTCAACATCCTTACCTATGGAAATGCAAACTAAAACTACTTTGAAATTTCATCTTATTCCAGGAAAATGACTAAGAGAAAGAAAAGAACTGATGTGTATATC
>CM053744.1:39952548-39969156 GCA_028658305.1 Pachyuromys duprasi
ACTTGGGGAGGGTCATGTGTGGAGAAGGGGGAGGGAAGGTGAGATTGGGAGGGGAGGAGGGAGGTGTTTACGGGGGGATACAAAATGAATAAAGGGTAATTAATAATAATAAGAAAAGAAAAGAAAAATAAGATTCATTCAATGAAGACAAACTGAGCATGAGCATGAAGGCATGACGACTTCATCTCTGAAAGTATGAGTCAGTAAAGCAACAGGGACACCAAGGTATCTCCTTGATTCTATTAGCAGATGCTGCAGGTCGGCCTGGTTACAGGACCATGGTTGCCACAAGCAACTAAGGAGTGTCTTTTGTCTAATTAAAAGGCAGTTGAAGGCCTGTCTTGATCTTGACTCATCCTGTTCAACAAAGCTTGAGACTTTGTTGGACACTAAGCTGATGCGTGACAGTAAAAAATATTTGCTCATGATCCATAAGTAAGGAGACATGATTTACTTTGTGTTTTTGTGTGTGACAGCAAGTGCTAACCACTAAGCTCTATCTCCAAGCTCTTTTTTTCCACATTAAAAAGCATTTTTCTTTTCCATATTTTAAGTTTTGCGGCTGAACCTTACCCATCTCTGAGAGCTGGCCTTGAAATCACACTGCAGCCCAGGTAGGCATTGGATTTAGCATCTTTTTAGCCTTCCAAGCAATGAGAATACAGGTCTGCACAAGGAGCCCTAGTTTAGGTACAGCACTTATGATCAATGACTGTTTGACTTTGGAAGGCCACACTTAGGCAGAAGGGCCAACATCAGCTGCTGCTTAGAGAGAGAGAGAGGCAGTGATGAAAGTGTTCCAGTGGTCACTGAATTTTTAATCAGAGTCAGCACTAAGACCAGTGTTAATCAAAGATTGGTCACACTTTAGTGTGACAGATATAAACTACTCCTTCACATGCCCTATGCTCCACGATACGTATTAGAAAGAAAACAAAATCTAAACTAAAACTTGTCATGCCTATAATCTGATGCTATTAAATGATTATTGGAGAATGTAGCTCCAAAGCAAATTAGGAGTTCTCAGATGCATTCAGTAGTCCAGAATAGAGAACATAGTGTGGAGCTGGGTTAGAAATGGTGGCTCTGGTTGGGGACTAGATTCACATTTTAGCTTTGTAGAAGGGCTACAACCTTTGGTAAATTATTTAATCCTGAGCTTCAATTAACCTGCCTGTCGATTCAGTGACAGTAGGAATATTCTGTCAATTATCTTCAGTATGAAATAAAATAATGCACGGTAAGTTCCTGTGCTTTGTAGAACTAATGTTTGAAAAATGTGGTCTGCTTTTGTTAAGATATAGTATCATCCAGGTTAGTAGCACTGACAATGGTCAATATCCATCATCAAGGATGTTGGAGGTAGAAGGCTGCCTGTGGCTACTCTAGGCACATCCCGTAAATAATTTTGGACAAAGAGGCAAATGGAACTCAGAGGGATGAGATCAATTCCCCAGTGACCTTACAGCAGAACAGTTGTTTGAACATGTTCATCTTGACCCCTCTGCCGTTTTCCTCCTCTGCCCTCCTCATGTCACAGAAAAGGATTGCAACATTAGGTTAAAAGACCAGTCTAGTATTAGTGAGGGACTTAATTAACCAGTCAGTTTTGCATCCTAACTAACCACCTCTTTTCCAAGTGCTCTGTTCTCTGGTTGAAAGTCTGTTGAGAATCTGGGGGTGAATCAGGAAGTATCCTAGCCAAGATGCTGGGAAATGGAACTCACAATTGCCCTTGGCTTACAATGTGGGTGTATAATTCTTCAGTAGTCAACTCCATACCTTCTAAATGGAAGGTGAACCATCTCTCTTGTGCTGCCAATGCCTTTGTGTGACGTGGTAGCCCTTGTTTCGTTTTGGCTTTTTGTCTGTCTTGTGTAAGCCTAAGGGCTTTACTTTTCTGCTCTCACCACTGACAAGTTCCCACAGCACTTCACAGTTTGTGTCCTGCTTCCTACAAAAAGCAGTTTTTACCCTTGGCCTTGCAACTCAGATGTAAACAGCAGGGATTTATCATTGAAAGATAAAGTCATAATTACTCTCTCTCTCTTTCAAATACATAAACTGAAGCTCCAAGCCGCAACTTGTTTGGGGTCAGATGGGGAATGGGAGGCAGGACTTGGATGATGAAGAGCCTATGAGGAAAGAAAACTCTGTCCTCTGCATTGGTTCTTGCCCACCCTCTTGATTTGGGGTGGAGTGGGAACACGAAAGAGAAAACACTTGTGGGACTCATTCCCACACACCCCGGAAGTGCATCCCTGAGGGGGGAAGGATGGGTGAACGGTAAAGCAAGGAGAAAAGAACTCTCCTGGCAGAATGAATAGTTTTCTTGGAAAACTGAAGGTGGTCATTGCTTGCACTTCCAGTGTGCTCTCTACAAGCAGTCCCTGGGTGAGCACCCAACAGGAGGAAACTGAGAGTGAAACCGCTGAGGTAAAAGATTTCAGAGCTCAGAGACTTCTGGTTGTAGCTGAACTATGGTTCTGCTGCCCCCACATCCCCCCCTTTTTTGCTTTGTATATTAGCTTTGGGAGCCTCAGCATCTCAAAATGAGGAGTGAGAGAAAATCTTGACCCCAGTTGGCAGGTTTCAGAGAAGGTGGTGATGGAAATACTCCTATAGATGATAGTGAGTTGGAGGATCCTATGAGGATGTAAGCACATCCAATTAATTCTCATTGAGAGCTGCTCATAAGCCTGTGATGTGGCAAGCTGTAGTTCCTAGAAGATGCTTAAACAGAGAGGAGAGAAATAAATATTAATGGGAATGAATGAATTAGAGAAACGAAAGAGATGTTAAAGGACAGAGGGCAACCAGAGAATGAATGCAAGCCTCAATTCATGATGGTAGTAGTTACCATTAACGTGCTTAAAGATGCTGCCTCTCATGGGATTGGGAGTGAATGATGGAGGGGCCTATGGCTGGGATGCAAAGTAAATAACCTGTGATTAATATAAAAAATAAAAATTATTTAAAAAATATCCTGCTTCTCTTATATTCTTAAACTTTGCCAGCAACAATGCAGGTATGTGTTTATATGTGTTTCACAAATGGAGAAAAGTAAAGTTGGGGAGCTCTAAGGATCTTCCCAAGGTCACACAGCCAGGACACCAGAGAAGACCAGGACCCAGTGCTTCCAAAGCCTGAAGCCTGTGTTCTCTTTAGCAGCAAGTGTTCTTTCCTCTCCATCATGACTCAGGAGAAAAGTCAATTTTCCACGGTTGCGGTTGTTTGCTGAAAGGAGCAATTCCCTTTCCTCTATCTCTAATTTTCCTCCAACTAATTGCAAATTAGTGGTAATTTTCAAATGAAAAGAGGGATCCAGCATGCCATCCATTTGTGCTTACCCAGCAAGACCCTGGACTTGTGACAGCTCTGTAACCATGGCAACCCTGCCTACAGGCCTTTCTGGGATCCTTGGCAGAGCTGTCTGGGCTCTGGAGGTGGGGCCACTGGCCCTCCAGGTTAGCCTCTTCTGTTGCTTGAATGCCTCTGCAAGGACAGAGAGTCTCCATGGTTAAAAAGAAAGAAAAAAAGAAAGAAAAGAAGCGCTATTCTTTGTATTTATTGCTCCCTTTGATGTCTCCTGTTTGGGAGGAAGTTGAAAATTAAAACAAAAAGAAGAGGAAGATGAAAGTAGAAAAAGAAATCTCAACTAAAGAAACTTCATAGGGTATAAAACTCCTTAAAACATGGAGACATTATCAACTTCCTCAATTCACTGCTGAGTTGTTGGGTTAAGTCCCTTGCTTCAAGGCCCTGGAATACAGAGGACCCAGATTCAGTATCCCTGCTATGTCTTGTTCACAAAGGAAGAGTAAGGAGAAGAGGTCAATTCTTTCTAGCCCGGATCAGAAGGGCCTCCTCAGTGGGAAATCCCAGACCTAAAAGGGAGTATCTGTGCAAATCACTGTACAATTAACTTGAGATTGGGTATTGCATAAGTGTTATCCATAGCATACATTTGTTGAGGACCTACTGTGTACTTTGAGGATAAAAGAATGAAGGATCTGTTTTCCTTGATGTTAAGCAGCTGCTGACTAGTGAGAGCGATGGGTGTGTGGGTACTCAGTGCTATCTGTTTTATGAGGTAGGAATAGGGTCAGGATGATCAATTATACTTGTAAATGTAAGAACATCTGAGTCTTAAGAAGAATTAGCAAATTGTTCAAAGAAGTAAAAATGAATCCCAGGCAAAGTGTATAGTAATTAAAACGGGCCAAATGGGATTTAATATATTTTGGTAATTCCAAGAATGGCTACTGTAATAAAATACACTAAATTCCAAAGAAAATGAATAGAGTACTTCAGGTATGGCTTAGAGAAGATGGCTTAGTGTGAAGCTCAGAGGATGTCTGGGTAAGAGACATTCTGAATGAATGTATATAGTTTGACATGGGAACAGTAATGTCAAGGGCCCCAAAACCTTAGGCTCAGGGACGCGGCAAAGCCTTGCTCAAAAGACTAAGTTTGAGTGTTGACAATGTATGCAGAAAATGTTCACCATTGCTTTCTCCCCCTAGGTACTTAGGGCCTGAAGACTGTCTTCACAGAAACTCTCCTACTGAAATTAGCTAAACCTGTCCCCTTAATCCAGCTGTAAACAACAAAGCATGCCTCTTTGTTTATATGTTTATAACAATTCCACAAAAGTGTTCAACTCTAATAAACACACTGAGCTTCCAGGTGCTTTGGTTTTTCCAACAGCCAGTCCAGTTTGTGGAAGTGTAGTTTGGAAAGTGTTTGTGACACAACATAAGAACCCGAGTGTAGCTCCCCAGAATTTATGTAACAAAGCTGCACATGCCTGTAATCTCAGCATTAGAAGAGCAGAGAGAGGTGGGGCCCTGGGGCTCATTGGCCAGTCAGTCTATCCAAATCGTGAGTGAGTTCCAGCTCCCATTAGAGATCCTGTCTCAGAAACTAAGGTGAGAGCTGTGCATGTTAATTTTTGTCAATCTGACACAAATTGGGATTATCTGGGAAGAGAGAAACTCAACTGAGAAGAGGGTTCCAACAGTCAGTGGGGGTATTTCCCTGAGTAATGACTGATGTAGGGGGACCCAGGCCACAATGAGTGGTGCCACCCCTAGGCAGCTGGTCCTAGGTTGCATAAATAAGCAAATTGATTGAGCCATGAAAAACAGGCCAATAAGCAGTGCCCTTTTATGGTCTCTGCTTTAGTTCCTGCCCCTATGTTCCTGTCTCCAGGTTCCTGCTTTGAGTTCTTGCCTTGGCTTCCCTTGATGATGGGTTGTGACTTGTAAGCCAAATGAGCCCCTTCCCCCAGGTGGTGGTATAAATGAAATGGCCCCCATAGGTCTATGCAAAATAGCATTATTAGGAGGTGTGGCCTTGTTGGAAGAAGTGTGCCATTGGGGGTTGGGCTTGACGTTTTAGAAGCTCAAGCCAGGCCCAGTGTCTCTCTGTCTTCCTGCTGCCTACCAATACAGATATAAACTCTCAGCTACTTCTCCAGCACCATGTCTTCTGCATACCATCATGTTCCCTGCTATGAGAACAATGGACTAACCCCCTGATCCTGTAAGCCACCCTCAGTTAAATGTGTTCCTTTATAAGAGTTGTTATGGTCATGGTGTCTCTTCGTGGCAATAGAAATCGTAACTAAAATTCCCCAAGTGATTCTTAAGCATGATGTTTATCACAGCAAGAGAAAACAAACTAGAACAAGAACAACTGAGGAAGACACCCAATGTCAGCCCCTGGCTTCTAACGGTGTAGTCAAAACCATGTGCATAGACCTCTAAACCCATACACCCAGATACCCAGATACACAGACACAAACACCCACAGAGACATTCACATACAGGGAGGGAGGGAAGGAGAGAGAGAGATACACATACCGGAAAGTCTAGTCTGGCACTGACTTGAATTTGGGTCTCTATGGAATCTTTTGTTTATTCAAAACAAGACAGAGGACTGGGGCTGACATCAACAGCACATTGTCACAGTGTGACCGGAAAACTCATAAAAGCCAAGCTAAAGCCACAGCTTTCTAGGTTTGGGGATTGTAGGAACTGCTGGCAGCTTCATTTGAGCTGCCAGTGACTAGACAAGGAATTAGAGTGTTGGCAAGAAATCTGAGCTGGGTCCTTTCTGTGGAGGCTGTGGGTTTACACTTGTTGGGAGAGGGGGTATCAAAGTGATGTGAATGAAATTAGAACATGGAGTAAAAGGTGGGAGTACTCATGGAGGAGCATAAATCCTAGAGCTTCCAAAACCTAGACTATACCGGTGCAAGGAACAGATGATGAATGCACTCAAGGTCTGGCTTTTTCAACCAGGAACTTCCTGGGCTGTAGCCTTAATTGGAGCCTGCCCCACCCTATCCCAGCTTCCAGTTTGAGTTCTGCCACCCACTCTAAGCTCCATTCCACCCTTGTCAACTCTGCATTTTTCTAACTGAGCTTTAGAACTCGCTAAATGGAATGCAATTGAATAGCTTCTAATGCCTGTACAACGTATCCAAAAATCCCAACAAGTTATGCCACATTCTCATCTCTAAGAAGTTTCTCCCACCCTTTCCCATAGTCGTTGTTTTCCAATGGCAGCCACAGTAGCATGATGCTTACCCTGGTTTTGAACTTCATGCAAATGGAATGTCCCTCTGTGTCCTCATTTGTTCAAGTATCTTTGATGTGGCTTCTGTCCACTGGCTTTTGTTCTTTCCTCATCTTGGAAAACAATCAGGGGACTTGCCAGAACTCATCATCCCCCTCTCCAAGTTTCTTTGAGACACATTGTGCCTTGGCTGAAGCCATTGTTAGATTCATCAGGCTCTCCCTGATATCAGCACCCTGTCTCTCCCAGTGCCATGCAGGTGAGTTAGAGAGCATAGTGAGCAGGAGGCATGGAAGGGTATAGGGATTTAGAAAGCAACACCTTAGTGGATCCACAGTGTCCAAACTGAATGGCTCAGGCTCTGGATCTCTACCACCTTCTCAATATCATGCTGTTGTGTCTTCATATGGGAATCAGAGTGAGAGGAAGCTGGAAATTTCAATTGGGTTCCTGAAACTAAAAGTGCTCAGCTTTTGCTTAGGATGTGCCAGGTTAAAGGGACACAGAGACAGGCACCAACTGTCTAGCAAAACTTAACAAGTGCCTTGTCCCATTCCCCAAAGAAAATGCTAATTTTAGCTATCATTTTGGGGAAGCTTAGTAGACTTTGTTTGGACATTGTTTTAAGTGCTTTGTATAAACTTCAGTTGAATTCTCACAATTCTGACAACATATGAGTGATGGAGGACAAAGAGGGGTATGTGACTTGAAGCTAGTGGCCATGATGGAACTCTATCCAGGAACTTGATGGTTTGCTATTGGCCTTTCCTGGTAAGACATCTTTTGAAGCATGGCCCACATCTGGGTAGGTTTTATGTTAAAACCTATATGGGTTTGCCCAGAATGTATCCACTGATCAGAATGTAAGATTCTCTACCTCAAAATATGCTTAACAATCAGAGGTCTAAGCTTGGTTCTTTTAAGTAACAAGAGAAAAAAATCAGCAATGAGATTTGTAGCCAAGCAAGCAATCAACTGGAACAAATCTTTCTTCGCAAATGGGGTTTATACTTAAGGAGAATAGTACATGCACTGAAGAGCCACATTAAGGATTAATCAGAGACAGAGTGTTCCTCCGGCATGGCATTCAGGGTACTTGCCTTGTATTTGCATTAAAAACTAGGATCAGGTTTTGGTAAAAGCAGATGACAATTGTAGCCTGCTACGTGATAGAGAAAATGACGTTTTCCAGAACATCCTCATTAATGATTTCAGTTGCTCTATGGAGGAACAGAAAGAGGGTGCCTTGGAGTTTAAAGCCCATTTCATACATTGGACCCTCCAAGAAGCCTGAGTGGTGCTAGCTGTGTCCTCCTTTCTACTCCTCCCCTCCCCTTCTCTCCGTTATCTTTAGAAAAGACCCCCTGTACCTGGCCACAGACTCATCATGTAGCTGAAGAGGACCTACCTTGAACTTCTGATCTTCTTACCTTTATCCCCCTAGTGCTAGGAACTACAAGCAAGTACCACCACATTCAGGTTACTGGATGCTGAAAACTGAGCTTAAGACTTTTTGTGTGCTGGGCAAGCATTATCCACGCTGAGCTACACCTCCAGTCTCTAGCCTGTCTTATTTTTGTTAGTGGTGCTGTTTCGTTTTTGTTTTTGTTTTTTTAATGGGAATGTTCGTACCTGCTCTAGGCTCCAAGTCTTCATATGCACAGGGAATTCTTATAGTGAGTGACAGACCCTTTAGATTTTGCCATTAGAAAGTGAGAGTCATGCATGCTTGCAAATTTCCTTCAGTGCATCTGTGTATATTTAGCAGTCTTTGCTACTTCTCTATATTCTTTGGATCTATCCTTCTGAAATCTCAATTACCTTGCTTATCCAATGAGGATAACAAAGTCAATAGAACTCCTCAGGGAATAAATGACTCAGTGTAAATATGCCCCAGCAAAGGGCTGGTGTGTGGGAAACTCTCAGCTCACCTTCAGTCTCTTCCCCCTTAACACTTCGATTAGTGTGAACTCAGAAAACAGGTTCCTCAATTTATCTTCTCTTTGCTGAAGCCCACAAACCTGTCTCCTGGGGATCTTGGAGAGATCCTGATAACTTCCTGCCTCTTCCATCATCATAATTCTCTGCAGTTCTCTGCAATAAACCTGCTCCCTATAAAATTCTACACAGTAGGTTTCTGGTTATAAGACTGCTATTTACTTATTTATTTATTTATTTATTTATTTTTAAATCAAATATAAGAAAATAGGTACCACTGCCTTTCAGAGGCTGGATATTATTTTAAACATTAGATTTCTTGAATGTAGATGATAATAAATAATTACTTATTCAATAAACCAATGATATTTTCATGCTCATATCTGTCACCCAAAGAAGTCTCAACCTATTACCTACCCACTTGACAATTAGGAAACATTTCCAGGATGTTTAAGTGAATTTCAAGTAAAAGACACCAAAAAACTAGCTGGCATCTGAGACCTGGCCTGTGTGTGTCCAGATCTTTTCATGGCTTCAGAACATCCCCATAGAAAGTCTGCTCTTGGGGGTTTTCCTTGGCATCATTTATTTGCAGATCCCAGCCTGTGGCTTAAATCTGGATTCACGATGCACTCTCAGGTCTTCCATGAGTTGGGTTCCTAGAATTTCATTAGGCTGACCTGTAATTGTTGTGGTAAATGTTTACACATCTATAAATTATTATTAAGCAAGCAAGGCAAGGTCAACCTTTATCTTTGAAGGCACTAGGAGCAGACTCCTCTGGAGATTTCCCAGCAGACAGAGGGGCTGGGATCTGATTAATTATGGACTGTGTTGGTGTCATATTGACAACACTATTTCTTGCTGTTAATTTTGAAGTCCCAATCGGGTCATCTTTCCTGAGCATGAAAAATTATCACCCTTCTACTGATTGTTTTGCAAGTGATTTAATTTTAAATCACTAATGACTATTGATAGCTGATCTTTATACTCAGGCAGAAGAAGCTGGACTTTATTTTACTATACTTCTTGTTACTAGGCTGGGCAAAGCCTTTATTTCCAACTGAAGGACATTGCATACTAATTGTTTTAAAAATTGCAATAACTGTGTTTTTTAATGTGTAAGTAAAAAGTAAGTAGTGTAACTAGATACTCACTATATGTTTGAAACTTTTATTTTTGTGTTAGCTAACATAACAGTTCTGTGAATCATTGTCTTCTTCTTCATTAAAGACAATTGGATACCGTTTATATCCTACCACTGAGGTGGATCTCCAGATTGTTTGTTTGTTTGTATGTATGTATGTATGTATGTATGTATGTATGTATGTATGTATAAGTATTGTTTAAAGTATGAGTCAAAGTTTTGCCAAGTTATTCAAGCAGGCCTGAAACTTCCCCTGTAGCTCAGGCAGACCTTGAACTTGTGACCTTCTGCCTCCATCTCTGGAATTATAGGCCTATAGTGCCACTATCTATGGCTTATGAGGTGGTTTTATTGTTTTTAGTAGCTGACAAATAGTAGGACATTAGACTTCTCCAGAGAAATAGAACCAACTGCATGGGGGACGGATGGATAGACAGATAGAAGATAAATAAGCAAGAGTTATAAATAGAGAGAAATCTGCAGAAACTAATCTATTATGGATAATTTACATAGTGAATGAGAGCAAGAAATCCCATAGTCTGAAAACTTGGGGGACAGAAGACCTCATGGGAAAAAAAATCTTCCGAACTTACAAGTTTGAGGATGAGGGGAGCCAACAGTGTTATCCCCAAACTAAATCCGAAGGTCTAAGAACTGACAGGGCATCCGGAGGGAGGAGAGGATGGATTTCCCAACTTAAGGAAAAGAGGCCAAATTTGTCCTTCCATGTTTAGGTTCTGTATAGACTGTCGGTGGTTTAGGTGGAGCCCCCTGAATTCTCAGTGGTTTATGTGGGGCCTCTGAAATGTGTGGTTTCATCTTCTTTATTCAGCATACTGATTCAATTGTTAATTTTTTCCAGAAATACTTCTGCAGATGTACTCAGGAACGGTGTTTTACCAGCAGCCTCAGCATCTCTTAGAAGTTATTAATAGGAAGGAAAGGGAAGAAAGTTATCTACCCTTTGGAAAACTAAATTGGAAGTGCATATTTCCTGAAGCCCTAAAATACTTAAACAGAACCCCCAATAACTATCACCCCAAATTCTGCAACTCAAAGCCTGGAGGTCCCCTCTTGTGCTTTGGGGATATCTGGGTCTACTCTCCTGGTTTTGTTAGTTAGCCTGAGCCTGTGTGATTTTTAGAGGGACCACTCCCTCACCACTTCCAGGCACGTAGGTAAATTCTTACTGTGACTCTATCTATTTCACAGGGAATCTGCCTTGGTAGTGAAAGGAATGCAAGCTTGAGCTTTTTATTTCCTTTCTCCTGACTATACCTTCTTTGTCCACTTTACCCCTTAAAATCTAAATGATTTTGTGTTTCAAAACATGGAGAGTCCATCAGTAAGTGAATATTTAAGTGCAACTCCTAGTCACTGATGTACAGTGCAGGGTTTTGACATTTAATCTCCTAGCAATGACCCTTTGCCCAATCCATCTCCTACTGTGTGTCTATCCTTTGAACAAATACTGACTGAAATAACATCAAGTGGATGATCTGAAATTAACTCTCAAGACACTTGGGTTATCTGGCAGGTAAGATCCTTTAGGGATGGTGAAGCATTGTCACAAGACTGTAGAACTTCATTGTGACATAATTTATCATGATTATGTACATTCTAGAATAAGCCAGAGTCTCACTTTTAAAGATGATGTCACATCAGTGTACTGTAGAGCTGACCACTGGTTAGTGTATAGGGACCTAGACCCCTTTCTGACTGCCTGTGTATAAACATCCTACTTGAAATACACGTTCTAAAGAGGGTTACTCAGCAAACCCCAGTCACTACCATCCATGTCTCTGGCTTACTTACCCATCATGCCAAGGATTATTCAGTAGCTAGCATCTTGTGAAATCAATGCAAATATCACTTGAAAAGAGTCTATTTATTTCATTAAATAAATATGCCAAACTTTCGCTTAAGCCTATCTATTTACTTGGTCAGTTTACTCTACATAAGTCAAATGCCTGGCTTAGTAAGGAACTTCTTCCTAGGCCCTGGGGTCAGTTTTACAGAAAAGTGGCAGTGACTAATTCCTGGCCTGAGTTGATCCATGTTGTTATTTCACTAGATGTTTCCTCAATGTCAGCTGGTCCAGGATTGTATCCTACATCTTCATGGCTACCTCCTTATCTGTGGTTTCACTTTTCTTTTTTTTAAATTAAATTCTTTATTAATTACACTTTATTCACCTTATATACCTCTGTAGTTCTCTCCCTTCTCCCATCCGTCCAAATCCCTCCTTCGTTCCTCCTGCTGCACCCGTGTCCCTCCCCAAGTCACTGATAGGGGAGGTCTTCTTTTCCTTCCTTTTGATCCTAGTCTATTAGGTCTCATCAGGAGTGGCTGCATTTTCTTCCTTTGTGGCCTGATAAGGCTGCTCCCCACTCAGGGGGAGGTTATTAAAGACCAGGCCAATCAGTTCAAGTCAGAGGCAGTCCCTGTTCCCATTACTATGGAACCCACTTGGACACTGAACTGTATTGGGCTACATCTGTGCAGGGGTCCTAAGTTATCTCCATGTATGGTACTTGGTTAGATGGCCAACCCTTGAGCAGAGTGCAGGGAATCTTATGAAAAGAGTGGGAAATAGTAAGATCCGGAGAGGACAGGAACACCACAAGGAGAGCAACAGAACCAAGCAATCTGAGCACAGGGGTTTCACTTTTCTTTAGTCAACCAAGGCCCACTGCAGTCCCATAGTGTTCATGTGTATGTGCCTGCGAGGCCAGAGGTGTTGGGTATCTTCCTCAGTGGCTCTCCACCTTCGATTTTGATATTTGATTTGTCATTTGGAGGTCATCTAGTTGTCTAGGCTGGTAGGCTAGGAAGCTCCAGGAATCTACCTGTGTCTTCATGGCCCGCTCTTGCAGTACACATTATAGAGGTGTACTGCCCTTTATATGTGGGTCCTAGGAATCCACACTCAGCAGTTGAGCTATTTCTCCAAGAAGCTGCAATGTCTTTTGCACAAAGGGACAGTCTAACAACCTCCAAGAACCCTTTAATATGTACATGAAGGGCAGCGACTAACAGATGGGGAAACTGAGAACTGGATAGTGTGAGTTACTCAAGACCTCGTGTCTGAACCACTGGAAGTACTTCCGGAGTTTGTGCCCATCCAGGATTTTCCTTTCCTCCCTCCTCTTTGGGCGCTCTTCTGTTTCAAGATGCATGGCTTTCATAGTCATGAGAGAAGTTTAATGCAATTTTGATTCTGAGTTAAGTATGTTCTGCTTTTTTCCTCTTTCTCATAAAAGCCGGAAGCAGTCAGGTGTGTGAATCTTCATCCCAGAGTAACCTCTACTCCTCGAGTCAATGACAGCGCCTCACATCTCAGAGGTCGGGACAATCAGAGCAGTGAGCCCAGGATGTATTGAACCGCAGCTTGTTGGTAATTATTTCTCGCCCTTTTCAGCAAATGCCTATTAGCTGGTTCAAGGTTTGCATTTGCAGAAAGCTCTGTGCTCTGCATCTAATTCCGCTCACCTCCTTTGCCTCGGGTCTAAACCTGAGTGCTGCAATCAAGCCCATCACCACCACCAGTCTCTTCCATACCCTCCTACACCTCCACCCTGCCAATCAATCACCAGCGGTTTTCTGCCCTTCATAAAACCTTCCTAGTGCTTTCTTCCTCCATTGCTTTTATTTTTCCCTTGCTGCATTTCTGCATTTGCTTCATCCACGAATTCACCTGCCATATTTTCTCAGCATCCTGCCTGACAGAGAGCCACCTTCCGTGCCCCATCTAATCCATTGTCCTCAGCACAGTAAGCAAACTTTTTGAAAATGCAAATGCCTCACTTTCTGCATAGGAAGTAAGGGTTTATTGTTGTAACAGAAGCCACATGGAGAAGTGATTAGAATGTATTGCTCTGTGATCATCCTCTTGTATCTGTGTCACCCCAGGATAGAATACAAGCTCATTGAGAACAAGAATTGTATGGAATTTACACTCATAGTCTAAGCAAAACACACAGTGCCTCTAAGCTTAATGAGAAGGTTTAGTTGTGAATGAAGAAAATTAGCTAAGTGAAGATGGGCCCCGAGATCCCAAGAGAAAGACAGAAGATAATACCAACTTCTAGATCCGAGCCGAAGGAAAGTAGCTAGATAAATACCAGTCCAGATGCATGAGGATCAGATACTGGGAGTGGTGATGTTAGTGATGATAGATCAATGTGATGGACAGAAAGACAGCCATAAGTTTCACTAAGGTCAAACTTAAAGACCTAGATGTATGTGAGCCCTAGACAAGATCATGCCATGTCACTATTGCTTACAGTGCTGTGCTCCTAGGAACTTGCTCAATCTCTGTGTGTCTCAACTTCTCAGCTTGCTGAAAGAAAGTTAAAAATGAGAGAAAAAGCCAGTGGCAGAGACAATGTGTTCCACTTAATGTCTAAGCAATACACATAGTCTCTGTATTCAATCTCCATAGCTGGATAACTAAATAAATAAATAAGTACATACATAAATAAATAATCAAGTTGAAGAAGAGCACTTCTTTGATAGAGAAAAATGGTCCAAGGAAGAGTATAGTTTCTAGAATCAGACAGGCCTGTGATTGAATTTCACTTCTCTCCTATACTATCTGCATGAAGTTGGGCAAATTATATATTATGTATAAGTATCAGGCCTATAGTTTGCAAAATAGGCAATGCCAACTTCATGTGGAGAAAAAATAAAGAAGTATAAAGAAGGCTATAAAGAAGGTAGCTCATAATAGATGGGCCATGAAAAGTGCTTGCTAACATTTTCTTAAGGAAAACTCCAGACTCCCTCCTTGGAAGTCTCTGTCCCCACCTTTCAACTAGGGATCATGGTTCATCCCAGAAGCCATAGCCCACCCTGCTTGATGTCCGGTCTTTACTACCTGACTTCTTCCTGGCACTGCACACCATTTCCCCTTGTTCTTCTACCTCCTGAAGAGTGAAGAGCAGTTTTATATCTGTGGCTTTGTGTAAGCTCTTGACATATGTTAATGTTTGCAAAACAGACAGGGAGCTCTTCCCAATATGGGCCTGGAGGCAATAAATAACTTATTTTACAGGGATGGTTCTGTCTGCTTCAAGTTATAACTTAACAAAGAAAACAGTCCCCTCTGTCTCTGATGGCTTGAAAGCTGCAGGTGCCATTGCCTCTGGGTAAGAACTCTGCTTGTTCAGCCGGGGAAGAAGCCTCTATCAAAGGCATCTTTACCATGTGCCTGGCATTGTGCAAGACCTCTAACTCATATATTACAGATGAGGAGGAGAAGTTTAGCAGGCTTAATTACCCCATTCAAACAGTAAAGAGTCAAAGTCAAATGTGAAGGTAAATGTGCTAGATTCCCATGCCTGTGTTAATTACTCATCTTCATGGTCATGCTTAGTGTATAAAAAGAGAGGAGCAGTATTATGATTCTTGTTAAGAGAAGTATTCGGAACACTTGATTTTGGTGTAACATGAATTGTTAATAGGAAAATAGAGGTAGGGTGCCAATTGAAAGCCCCCTTGGGCTGGTCGGTGATTGGGGAGCTATAACTTCTTCATCCTGGAAAAGTGGAAGTTTATTGAAAAACCCAGATGCCTTGAGATTTCTTTAGGAAAATTGTCTGTCCAAAATATCCAGCAGGGTATCAAAGCAGATGCTGAGACTCATAAGCAAACTTTGGGCAGAATGCAGGGAATCTTATGAAAGAAGGGGGAGATAGAAAAACCTGGAGGGGACTGGAGCTCCACAAGGAGAGCAACAGAACCAAAAAATCTGGGCCCAGGGGTCTTTTCTGAGACTGATACTCCAAATAAGGACTATGCATGGAGATAACTTAGAACCCCTGTCCAGAAGTAACCCATGACAGCTCAGTCTCCAAGTGGGTTCCCTAGTAAGGGGAACAGGGGCTGTCTCTCACATGAACTCAGTGGCTGGCTTTTTGATCACCTCCCCCTGAGTGGGGAGCAGCCTTACTTGGCCATAGAGGAACACAATGCAGCCAGTCTTGATGAGAGCTGATAGTTTGGGGTGAGATGGAAGGGGAAGAGACCCACCCCTATCATTGGACTGGGGGAGGGGCATAGGAGAGAAGGGTGAGGGTGGGATTGGGAGAGGATGGGGGGGTTATAGCTGGGATACAAAGTGAATAAATTGTAATAAATTTAAAAATTAAAGGAGAAAGTAAAAAAAAAAAGAATCCTGTCTAGATGACCCACATTTACTGCTTGATTCCATTAAGATTTGGGATTTTTTTTCTTAAATAAATTAACTAGAATACTGGAGTGGACTGGCAGAAGGAGCCTGGAGTGATTTTGCTTTTGAACACTCATTGTCTTTAGAAGCTGGATGTCATAATATATCATTTTCCGTTCCTTGAAGTAGAGCCTGAAAGTGACCCTGGAGAATCTATGTCGGGAGAAGCTGAAGGCTGACTCGACCACCTTCTTTTATTTTCCATTTGAACTCTAGGTTTTTGGGACAAAGGCTGGATCATAAGAAGTTTAAAATCCTGGAAAATAGAGTAGGCTACACCCTAAAGGTGTTTAAGACCCTTTAAAGTTTGTATTTTTTTGATCTAGGAACTGAAGCTATTCTGTGTTATTACCATGATGGTGGTGGGAATTTGTCAAAACTTACAAAGATGGACACTAAAAAGGGTAAATTTTACTGTGTGTAGGTTATATTTTAATAAAAGTACTTAAAACAAAAAAATTTATAGAGATGTAATGAGAATTAGAATGATATCTGGACCCTCAAGTTTCCATTATAAAGACCATTGTTACTGTGACTGTATTTTGTCTTACATAATTCATTAGGAAAAATTTATGACTTTAATTCTTAATGAGCATTTCAATTTAAGACATTACAATGTGAAAAAGTACGGAAAGTCAAGTTTAGAAACAAATTCATATTTACTTTAAAAACAAAACAGGTTGACAAAAGAGCCAAAGCATCATTA
>CM053744.1:39969656-39985968 GCA_028658305.1 Pachyuromys duprasi
GAGAGAACTTTGGAGGGAATTGCGAATGTTTTATCTCTTTCTTCCAGCTATTTAACAAACATGTACACATCTGGAAGACTTCTCAGCTATACCTTTAAGGCCCATAGCTTTCAACTGGTAAGTATGTTTAAACTCAAAATGGAAGCTAAATGTCCCAAGGCTCCTCTTCTGTCATCCCATGGCAGCGACTCTGAAATAAGCCACCGAAGTGGGACAGTGAAACCAGTCAGAGAGTCTGCTGAAGCCAGAGTAGGCTGGGCTGTGGCTGACCATAGCTTGAGGCGTTTGTCGCAATAAGGGGATCACCTCATGGACAAGGATGTGTGCTGTAGGCCTTTTCTGAGCTAAAATCTTTCAGAAGTACCTGCCAAGAGAAAGGAAGGGTCTGGGTGCAGTGTGTGTCATCCTCAGATTCGGGTGGAATGCAGGCTGAGACTGAGTGATCAAAACATTCTAATTGGTGTGCTTTCAATGAAACTAGTTCATAGCAGAAGAGACAGAGATAGGGATGAGTAATAGAGGGACTACTGGGGTACAAAGTGGAGTAAATGACACAGGTCGGACAGAGTTTGAAATCCCAAATACTGATCAGAAAAATCAAGCCAAGGGGGCAAACCTTTCTGGACAACAACTGTGAGTGTGCGATCTTCAGTGTGGCTTGGCCAAGCGAGCAAAAAGGAAGGGAAGAGAAGCTGCATGCCAGAGCCATGCTGGATGGCAGCATCCAGCCAGCTCAGGGCCCCGTGACCTCTCTGGCTGGGAGAAACTGCGACACCCAGAGTCACCAAGGTGGCCTTGAAAAGATGGCTGTGCAGAGACATGGTAGAGAGACCCCAGGGATTCTGGCAGGCTCTGACTCACTTGCCCATCTGGCTTTTCAGCCCTTTCCGTTCAAGGCTCTAGAGCTCTGGTGACACATATCAAAGTCCCCACAAACCCCAAACTGCGTGGAGTCTTATGTGAAACATGTGGAAGAGCAGGAAGTGCAGGAGTTAGGAAGTCAATCCGGATTCATCCTTAGAGGCGTGGGGCCTCTCTTGACTAGTCCTGGCTCCTTTGCCTCCCTTCAGGAACCCACCAAACCTACGCGCTCTTATGTCACAGGTTCCGGTCTGACGTCACAAGGGCCAGATCGTCCTTGGATTCAGAGTAGCGGGCACCCGCTCACTTTTTATTTTGGTGGTGTGTGGATCTGTTGGTCTCACAGTAACTATCCTAAAAGAGAGGGTTTTCTGCCCAGCTCGGCTGCCCATCCTAGAGCCCGCCTGATCTGCGCCATCACTCTCCACCCTCCATGGCCTGGAAGCAGCCCCTGCCCTTCCAACATCAGCAGGTTTCTCCAGGAAGAGTGGATCCACTGGGGCGCAGAGAGGACACCTGCCATTTTCTCTGGTCCACTGACCTCTACGGCACCCCCAGGAGACGGTATGATTTCGGGGTTTTTAAACCTTCAAAAAACACGAGGATGCCTCCTTCAAGACGAAATCCCTTTCTCTTGACTGTTGAGTCATTGAGAGTGGTTGAGGCTGAAGACCCACTGACTTTGGGTCACCTGTCTTGCGCAAAGACAACAGAAGTGAGGGCCAAGGAAAAATTTAAGCAAGGGGGGAAAGCAGAAGAGATGATGGATGGGGAAAAGGAGGAGGAGGAGGAACAAGAAGAGGAGGAAGAGGAAAAGGAGGAGGGAGAGGAAGAGGAGGCAGAAGAGGAGGAGGAAAAGGAGAAAGAAGAGGAGGGAAGAAAAGAGTTGGGGGAAGAGGAAAAGGAGGAGAAAAAAGAAGAGCAGGAGGGACTGGGGGAGGACAATACAGAGAAGGGGGAGAAGGGTAGTTGGTGTCTACTGGAGGAGACCAAAGGCCAAGACAATAAGAAAAGAGCATCTAGCAACGATCTGCAAAGAGCAACATCTAGAACCTTGGATACCAAGGCAGAAATGATTTCTGTGAGGCAGATTTATGGGCCTCAAATGGGAAATCCACATTCCCAGGACTTACCACAGTACCCAGTGGTGACTGCCCTGGTGTATCCTAGGATGGCCTCCCATGGCTTCAGTTGCTCTCAGAGCCCTGGCAGAGATCATGCTGCTCTTGGGCAGGCTTGTAAGTTTGCACTGGGGTACCCTGAGCCTGTCTCAGCTAGCTGCTCCACCCTTAGGGAGACTTTTCCGAAGAAAGAATTAGAGCTCCCCGGTCTGCCAGGTTCTGCAGATTCTCAAGAAGCACGGAAGGAGAAGCTAGGGGGAAGTCCTCAGGCCACTGCACCGGGGAGCCCTGCTCCCGTGTCTGCACTAAGAACAACCCACAAGAGAAAGGCAGCCGCGCTGGAGCTTCTGTTGCCACCCACAGGGCCACTGCCACTCCCAGCGCTGCTACAGCTTCTGTGGGGAAAAGGGGACCTGCCCCCACCTCCCAAGATTCCACGTATTGACACACAGAGAGAATCTGACACCATAAAGAACATGAAAGGTCAATCCATCCATATCTCAGATGATAAAGAAACCCAGGTGATGTCAGTCCATACTGCCCCTCAGCCTGTCCTGCCAAGACCCCCACCTCCTGCTTCAGGGCCTGCAGGTTCTCTGTCCGTGTCTTCTGATGAGGTTTCCAGCCCAGCTCCTCCTGCCTCCACTCCCTTGTTACGCCAGACTCCTGGGCCCCAAATCCCATCTGTTCCTGTACCTTCCCTCATAGCAAGTATACCCACAATCCCTGTTTTTCCTCCAGCTCTCCCTTCTGACTCTCTTCCTCCCTGTAGGACCAGGCCCTGTGTGGAGTCGCCACCAGATGCAAAGAAAGATGCTACCGATTTGCCCCAAACTTTGGCTCCTGCCACTTTTCACCTCCGCAGGCCTGGCCCTGAATGTTTGTCTTTCAGTTCCTCCTCCTGTAATAGGGAGTCCTCAGCCCCAATGTGCATAGCTAGTGACCCTCCTTTCTCTTTTCCTGCTACTTCTCCAGCCCCTTCCCTCAGGAACCCTCCCATCGTCTTTCCTACCACAGCATCCCATGCCTATGAGGACATGAGCTGGGAGCCATCGGGGCCTGCAGTGATGGACATGGATACCACGCCCCCTTCCGAAGCATCTATTCTGAGCTCACCCACAGTCAGCAGTGGTAGCCCCTTGCCATTTGCTCCTAGCTATGGCTGTGTGCAGCAGAGGGTGGCTGCATTCAGGGCCTCCTGCCATACTCCTTTTAGGAATAATCTGTATACTCCTAGAACTGTCGATGGCCAGAAGCAGGAAGTGTTTCCCACTGGTGATCCTGCTGTTTGGATCCAGGCTGGGCTGGTACCAGCCCTTCCTCCCATGGTAGCAATAACCCCTCCTTATGCTGCCAGGGACTTTGAGTTCATGGATACCACCCCACCTTCTAAAGCTCTCATCATACATTCTTCCCCTACCTCTGACCATGTCTCCAACACTTTAGCTCCCCAGTCAGTTTGGGGGCCCACAGCTTGCCCCAACTCTCCGTCCACCCCTGCATTTATGAGGAACCCATCTACTTCAACAGCAGTGGTTGGCCCAACCTCACTAGCTGGCCAGCCTGCTAGTGGCAGCAAAAGTCAACCAAGATTTGCAGGCCCAACCTCCCCTGCTGACCGTGGCAGGCGTTACGCCACTAAGCCGCCCAATACGAAGCGCCTATGTGTTTCTGACACTGTCACGCCCACTTTGAAGTTTACCCTCAGCCCTGGATTGGGCTCAGGGGACTGCAGCTCACCACCCACCAACTTCACTCAGAGCACAGCAGTGTTGATGAAACCTGTGGTGCCACAGAGTGGAGAAAACTGCTGGGGCGGCATGCATATGCAAGGATGCGTGTCCACACCTCGCTACCATATTGTTAAATCGAAGGGTAAGGGCAGTAGGTCTACTGTTGAGCCTATCATTCTCAAGCTTCGCCGCTCATGTTCACCCACACACAGTGGTGCTGCTGTGAAAGTGAGCGCTGGAGAACACTAGAAGAGAGAGGTGTGGCCCTCCCTGGCCTGACTCCCACCCAAGAGCGCTTACTCCAGCCCCCGACTGGCCTGCACAACTTTTGCTATTTACAAAACTGTGTATGCAAGTACAGAATTTGACATATTCACTCTGCAAAAGCCCAAAGACCTGTTGACTAAATGTAGTTACTATGAATTTAGCCTGAATGTTTGAGCATACTGATTATTTTCCTACTGATTATCCTGAGTAGTATTCTGGATATTCCCAAGTTAGTTTATTCTCATGTTGAAAGTGTTTGTGTTATTTTCGGTTATTTATTAAAAATGAAGCTGGTTTTGATATTTTTGTAAATGATTTTGTATTTATGGCATGGCTGAATTTCACACACTATGTATTTTATTTTTTCAGTAATACTGAGGTGATTTTCCACTGAAATTGTTAACATAGACAGGAGTTTGAGGAAGAACACCAGAACTGAAGTTCCACTCAACCAGTAATGAATTTTCTGGGTTTTTTTCCGCCACAGTTTTTTGTTGTTTTCCCCCCTTCCGGTATCTCCTGGACTGGTTTCCTAAGTCATCCAAAATTGATAAGAATGCAATTGGGTATGGACAGTGTTCCATAATGCAATTGGTATGGACAGTGTTCTATAAGAAGACTTCTATTTCTAGTTTTTATACAATGCTTTGTGGTTCTCTCCCACAAAGTAATTACATGGTAAGAGTCTGTATGTGGGCAACTTTGCCAATTTCCTATTAGTAACACCTTAAATGAGCAAAGACCTATTTGCGATAATGCATTTACAGATTTCTGTTCATGGATCCACATTTGTTTGCTTTCAGCTTGAAGGAAGGCTAAACATCATGGCAGCAGAAGGATGTGATAGGAAGCTTTTAAGTTCATGGTACCCAGGAGACGGAGGAATCAGTAAGAGTGTAGGTCCAGATATGCTCCTCAAAAATGCAACCTCTGCCACGCCACCTACTTACTCCATGAAAGGCACCATCTTCTAAAATTCTTACCACCTCCCAAAATAGTGCCACCAATTGGAGCCTTTAAGAGGACATTTCCTACACAAACCCAAAGACCCAAATCCCTGGTGTGGCTGTGTTTTGGAAACGCTGCCTCTTTGCAATCAGTTAAGCTTAAATGGGGTCATAAAAGTGGGGCTCTAATACAACAGCACCCTTCTGAGAAGGTACCAGGAAGTAATGGTTTCCTCCTCCCCCACACCGTGAATGAAAGAGAAGAAAAGCCAGGAGGACATAAAGAACAGATACCAGTGAGGAGAGAAGCCTCATTAGAAAGCAAACCCAAGGATACTTTTGTCATGGATCTGGGGCTGTGTGAAAAAGAATGCCTATTATTTAGGACACTCAATCTGGGGCATTTTGATAGGAGTGTCTGGGATGACTAGCACACTAGACCAAGGAACAAGAATCAGAGTTCTTATCTGAGAGAATGGATGAAATGAAGAGTTTATTTTTTCCATTCTATCCCATCCCACCTCATACAATGCCATGATGTCCATGGCAGTGATAGATGATGGCAGCAGTCTAACAGGTAGGAACTTAAACTCCAAGGCTGGCTATCTTGTTTCCTGACTGGCTATGCCCCCAAAGTTGTGGGGACTGTCCTCTCATTCTCTACTCTCTCCCTGGCTATCTCTCCACTCTACCTTTCCTCTCACTGCTTTTCTCTCAAGATACACACAGTACCAAGTATGAAAAAAATGGAGAAATTATAGCCCTACCTTTCTGAATAGAACCCACCTAAGACTTGAGAGATCCCAAGCAGTTATATCTTAACTTCTAGGACCACCTTCAGCTTTGCATGTGTGGATCTGACCCATTCACCAAACCAAAGCCCAGGAGAAATAAGATACATAGCAGACCATGATTGGGGTCCCAGTGGCCTACCACTAACATGTAAGGGACAAATCCAAATGGCTCTACAAATAATTGTCTAACTTCAGCTCAGTCTTGTTATAAGGAAACAGTTCTGCAAGTCATGTACACTTAACATGTAAAACTGCAGGTACTCCTTTTCAAGTGAGTATGGGGCATTTCTTATGTTAGCTGTCTATTAGGGAACAAACTCATCTAAATACATTTTGAAATGTCAACATTCGATGTATGTTTGTGTTCTTGTTCTGAACCAGGAGAATGGATATATACTACAAAGGTGGTCTATAGGGTTGGTTTACATGGTATAGCCTGGGTAGTCCAACAGTAGCTGCACAAGGGAATCCAGCAGGAGTGATAAAGCCCAGGTTTCCACAGGTCATAAACAGCATTCATGTTGATGTTTAGCTTGAGATATCAATCAAGCCCTTTTCTTTTGAGTGTTTTGCTTAGATTGGTCAGAGAAGGTGTCCAATGAGAAGAGCAGTGGTTAGTTCTGAGAGAGCATTCTAGCCTGGCTTTTGTGTAAGTTTTTATTTCCTCCTGCTGCTGCCTTTCAGGGGTAGGTTCTGTTGTTCCTGTTCTACAGATCTGGAAACTAAGGAAGGAGTTTCTTGGAAGGGTCACCTCTAGCTGAACAGAGGGCCTGGGTGTGACTGAGGGGTTTCCATTGCCCCAATGCTCCCGTTCCAGTATGGGGCTTGTTCCTCGAATTAAAATGTAAATCAAAGCATGAGTTTTGTGTGCCCAGTTTGGATAATATTTACCTTTGAGGAATGACTCTGTCTGCTATCCCAGCAGGCTCAGCTCCACCAGCCACACTTGCTCTTAACGACGGCCAGGGAGCAGGATCATAAATATTGCAAACGATGTGGCTTGAATGAAATGCCCTATGAACCATAATAAAACCCCCGTGATTAATTCCAGGATGTGCTCTGCTCATATGAGACCTGCAGTGGCTTCCCTGATGAGATCAATACAGCGTGGCCGAGTGATCCTAATAGAAGTGTTATTATCTTTTAATCTTCGGGAAAACGCCAACTTCTCGAATCCGTCACTGGGCCGCCTTCTTTATTTTCTTGGTACAACCTTGAAGGCAGTTGTTTTCCCTGAAATGAAGATACATTAGAGTCTTTTCAAGGATTTATCAATAGTAAGACCTGGGCTGTCTTTGCAGGGCCCACCGCTAAAAGGCACATTTGTATGCGGCGAGTCAGACCTGGTCGCGGTGACCTTTGCTGTCAGCTGCTATTTTCCCAGCAGAGAAATGCCTCTGGAGAAGTGAGTGGTAAAGACAGATATTCATGGGAAGGAGACAAGGAAGCGAGAATGGAGAGAGAAATAACATCACCAACAAATAATCAGGAGGGTTTTAGGAAGCCAGGCATGTCCCTTGTTTAGGACTCTGGCAGCAAAAATGGTCTCCATGGCCCCAGCAGGCAGCTGTAGATTTTTTTTTTCTGTTGCTTCTACAGGTCTCTAGGGACTGGAGCACAGTAATACCAGCTGCAAGCCTAGTAAAAAAATAAAATGTCACTGTCCAGAAGGAGTATTCAGGCCCCCCCAAAAAGAAAGACAAACATCTCCTAGTGTTATGCCTCCAGGGTGGTAGGTCACAGAGGACCACAGGAGACAGGTTACCTCAGATCGGGGGCTTCCCTGTCAGCTGAGCATCTTTCCTGGAAAGAGAGGTAAGCAGTCCACGCTTTTTGGACAGATGTGAAAATGCACTCACCCATGGTAACCTTGGCAAGCCTTTTCACTTTGCACAGGAAGGGAAACTGAGGCCCACCACAGGAAAGAAAATGAGCAGTGTGTCACCCAGAATTACGTGGAGGACTATGTCTCCTGGGAGTCTGCCAAGGGCCCTCCAAGCAAGTTTCATGATGTCATTTGGAGATTTTAGGGTTCTCTCCAGTGTTCTAAGCTTCTGAGACCTGTACATTATTTCTGCATTTAGCCAGCAGACACGTGGGAATGAAGCACGGAGGGCTTCTGGGTGGGGAAGAAGTAAGGAGCAGGAAGTGTATCTTTCATCTAGCTCAATGGGATAGAACTCAGCCCTGTGGCTCTGCCTAAGAGATGTTGAAAGGTATGACCCTCCAGTGTACTACAGAAGGCAAGAACAGAAACTTGTAAACTACTGTGCCTTGCTTCCATCTATAAAATACTAAAATGCATGCTGCAGACTAGATCTTAAGTGTCCCCTGAAATGTCCTCTATATTTTGTCCCAATGTGGTGTGAGAGTAGCTTGCTCCCCAGGGAGAGCTAGTGAGAAAGTTTGAACACTTAGAGCTGGAGCTTAGTGGGGGAACTTTAGACCATTGGAAAGGCCTTGAAGGAAATAGTTTCTAGTCTCTTTTGTCTCCAGGATACATAGTGAGCAGTTTTGCTCTTTTATGCAAGCTCAATTCACCACAGGTCCCAAATCTATGGAGTCAATGAATAGCCAACAGAGACCTCCAAACTTGTGAGCCACAACAAACATTTCCTTTATATATAGTGATTGTCTTGGAAATGTGTTACAGCTGCAGAAAGCTCCCATGATAGAGAGTTAAATAAACCTAATAGATTTGCCACAGTGGGGACTACAAGGAAACAAAATATTAGAGAATGTCTGACAAGCAGCAGGAGCAAAATTAATGTTAAAATCAACTAATGCAGGTTGCTGGCAAGAGCAACCTGCCTCCTGTCCCTACCACACTGACCTTGCCTTCTTCCCTTTGTTTTTTTCCATTGTTCTGAGACAGACCTGTGCTCTGATCTGAGAGACTCCAGAGATTCACTTTTGCCACGCCTGCTTTGTTCACCAGTCACATTGAACTGCTTGGTGGTCCATGCTTCTCAACCCAAAGTGTTGACAGCAGCTGGGTACCTTTGAAAAGGATGCTCATAATGGCAGAACTGATAAAGCAAAGAAAGGGATTGCGCCCAGGCTTGGCTTCTCTCCAGAGTAGCATTATGAGATTCTAGTGCATTCTCATGCCTCTCCACTCCTTCCCCTCATCTCAGCAGGATCATATGCTCCTTTGCCACTGGCTGAGACTCAAGAGACACCATAACAGTTGTGTGTGGAGGAAATCCATATACTTAGATCATGACACCAAAGGGAAACTAGTTTTCTGAGATGTTTCTATCCCAAATCATCTCTCTGCACCCCATGGAACTTTTAACACTTAGCAGATGGTCTCTGAATAAGCTCATCAGAGAAAAGGGCAAGCAGGACAGGTGACAAGCAGTGGTAAAGGAAGGGTGGGTCCTTGTGTAGTGGGGTAGCAGTATCTTGGCCATCTGTTCTTACTTTATTGAAGTGCTTCCAGTTTTATGGAAGAGCGCTTTCCAGTTTAGGAGAGCACTTTCAAAGAGAGTCAGGCCATGCTGAAGGGGGATCTCATACACATGTCCCATTCCCTGTCTACTAAGCATTTACCTGTGTAGGTACTTTAATTCTGCTATTCTTTAGCCCAGTCATATCCTTGCTTATATGAATTCTTTCTATATTACTCAGAGTTTTATAGACCTGTCAGGATTCTTCAGATGCTCTAGCATCCAGGGACATGCTCTTTCCTCCAATGAATGCACATATTTCTCTTCTCTACCTTAAGGGAAGTCTCAACTGTTCTAGGAGATGTGTTAATGCATATCTCTCTCTACCTTGCTATCATTATTACTGTATTAGCTACAGTCAGCTCATCTGCAAATGCCAAAAAGTTTACTGGCACTTTCAGATGATAGACCTCATAATGACCTTTGGGGGCCCAATCACCAGCCTCACCATGTAACAGGCAAGGAGATTAAGCCATGCTGAGGGTAAAGAAATTATTGCAGGTCCTCCAGTCAGTAAGCGCTGCATCCAGAGTACTCCAGATTCTCATGGCCTCCACGGTAGTGTTCTTATACATTTAGATAGTTTCTGTATAGCCCAAGATGACCTTGAACTTGTCACCTTTCTACCTTAGCCTTCTAAACACTAGGAAATACAGGTGTGGATAGCCATGCCTGTTTTAAGACCACCACAATATGTCTTCTTTAGGGCTTTAGAGTTAATATTCCATAGGAGAGTTCTTTGTCATGTTGTCTAAGGCACAATATGCAGAAAAGATAATGGGATTTGGAATCAGAGTCATTTGGAACCATCCTCTGGGCTTCAGACCATGTTTTGGGTAATTTACTTGGACTTTTTGGCCCTCCATTTTTCTTCTGTGAAATATAGAGAAGTATGTGCGCCTTAGGGTTGGATGTGGTGAGGCTTAGCTGATATCAGGCATGACTGATATAACACTGTTTACAGTGTTAGCTAATATTTACTAAACACATGTCTTCTTATGTGATTCATATGAATTAATCCATTTAACTCATATAATTTCAGAAAGTGGACTGGCTATACTAATTTCAGATAAATTAGACTTAAGCCCTCAAAAATGTTATGGAAGGGGATATGGGGGAAGATGGAGAAGGGGCTGGACTGGGAGTAGAGGAGGGAGGAGGGAGGGATGGAAATGTAAAGTGAATAAATTAAAAGTTATGGAAGTTCAAAGGTAACGCTTAATAATGGTGGGAAGGTCAGTATTTCAGGAAATCACATATATAAGTTCACACACACATGGGCACACATGAATTCAAGGCATACATGCACAAATGTGCAGGTACACACCCAGAAGAGGGAGAGAGAAAGAGGGAGGGAGAGAGAAAAAGACAGAAAGAGGGGTACCTAACAACTGAGCTTCAAAATATGTTAAGTAAATGCTGGCAGAACTGAGGAAAGGAACAAACAATTAAAAATTAAATATGTAGCTGTCAAACCCCATCAAGAAAAGAAATAAATGATCCAGATTACTAAAATCAGGAATGAGAAAAAGGACATTGCTACCCATCTTAAAGGAATGAAGCTAGGTACATTCGAAGCCACTCTATTTCAGAAACTGGGAAATATTTAAACAATATTTGTAAATTAGAACCATATTCTCCATCCAGAAACATCAGACATGGACTCCTTTTAAATTCAGTTGAATCTCTAGCATGAACTGTATTGTGGGTTACAAACAAGTTTTGATAAATGGAGGATAGATTAAAATTGTACAGAATATGTTCTTTGCTAAGCACGGAATGAAATTAAAAATTAAGAAAGTAATCTGTGGAATTCATAAATACAGAAATTTAATATGTGGGGGTGGGGTGGGGCTGAAAAAATGCATCATCGTACCTGCTGCTCGCACAGAGGACTTGGATTTGGTTCCCAGCATCCATGTTAGAGAGTTCACAATTGCCTTTAACTTCAGCTCCAAGGGATTTGGTGCTCTCTTCTGTCTTCACTAAGCACCTGTGCTCATGTGTACACATATACACATTCATACACACACACACCACAAATAAAAATAAAATTTTATATAATATGAAGGGAGGTCTGATTTGTTACTAAATAACTGGTGTTCAAAAACAAATCATAAATAGAATTATAATACACTTTGTAGTTAATGGAAGATAAGATGTAGCATACAAAGACTTACAAGTGATAATTAATCAATGCTTACATGGAAATTTATAGTTGCAAGTATATGTAGACATAAAAGAGAGAGCTTGCAAGTAAAAGATCTAATACTTTACCTGGAGATAGTTAAGACAGACCAAAAAAAGTAAACTAAGCTGAAAATGAACTAAGCTACCTAATGATGAAGACTTTTTCTCTTTTTTTATAGTAATTTATCACACTTTATTCATTTTTTAGATTTTTATTTTTTACAAATTATTCATTTTATATCCTGATTGAAGCCTCCTCTCTCAACTCCTCGCAGTCCTATTCCCTTTCTCTTCCCCTGCTCCCTCCCCCTAATCCACTGAAATGGAGCGCTCTCCTCCTCTGCCATCTGCCCATAGCTTCTCAAGTCTCATCAGGACTGCCTGGATCCTCTTCTTCTGTGGCCTGGCAAGGCCTCATTGCCAGGGGCAAGTGATCAAAGAGCAGGCAACCAAGTTCATGACAAAGGCAGCCCTGCTTGCTTTACTCAGGGATCCCTGGATACAGAAATTGTGGTACATTTACACAATGGAATATTACACAACTATTACAAACAAGGAAATCATGAAATTTCAAGGCAAATGGATGGAATTAGGAAAGATCATCCTGAGTGAGGTAACCCAGCAACAGAAAGACAGGCATGGTATTCACTCACTTCTAAGCGGATATTAACTGTATACTATGGGATAGACATATTAAAATCTACAGACCGACAGAAGCTAAATAACAAGGAGGACCCTAGAGAGGATGCTTAAATCAGAATGGCAAACAGGATAGACACCAGAAGCAGTAGAAGAGAGGGAACAGGATGGGAGCCTACTACAGACTCTTAAAGTCTCCACCCAACAGGGCATTGAAGCAGATGCTGGGACTCACAGCCAAACTTTGGGCAGAGTGCAGAAAGTCTTATGGAAGAAGGAGGATAGAAGGACACTTAATTGTTTTCATTCAGGCTATTAAGTAATTCTGGGCCAGATGATTACTGTACACATATTTTGAGACTGGAGTATAATTAGATTATTTCCTCCTTCCCTTTTCTCTCTCCAAATTCTCCCATATGACTCTCCTTGCTCTTTTAAAATTCATGACCTCTGTTTTATTACTTGCTATTGTTTGCACATATGTATAAGCACATACACACAAACAGAGAGAGAGGAGTGGTAGATATGTCCACTCTCCTTACTTCTATGCAACATTGGACTTAAAAACAAATTCCATTTAAAATATTATCAAAATAAATAAAACAAGAAGAAAAATTTAACAAAGCAAATGAAAACTATAAAAGCAGGCAGAAGGAAGGAAACTTTCAGAATTGGAAGTCAAAAGTACAGAATAGAAAAAAGTAGGGAAATAAATTAATTCAATAAAATGTTATCTCATCTGCAGGACCTATAATTTTAACAACTATCTATTAGATAGATTCAAATTATTAAAATGATAAATTAAATAAAAAGTGTATAAAGCTATACTATTAATAATTTCAGGTTAACAGTACAAAAAGCTTAGGAGAAATAGAAAAACTACTACAAAGATACAAACTACTTAAACTGACTCAAGGAAATGAACCAGGTCATAAAAGAACTTTAACAAATGAGGTTAAATTAATAATAAATTTTTTTAAACAATTGCCCAAGTTCTGATGTTTTCATGGATGAATGCTACTAGATGTTTAAAGAATTAATAGCTTTTCTTTTAAGAGCAGAGATGTTCACTCACATCCTTTCTATAGAACACCAGATTTAAGTTACACATTCCACTTTAAAAAGTATCAAAATGAATACAACACTGAAGAAATAACTTAACAAAACAAGTGAAAATTTTACTTAAAACTATAAAATGTTAAGGGATAGTAGAAATCTATCTCTATTGAATGGTAGAAAGAATCGTTATGAAGGAATCTTTCAATTATTCTTTTATGGGCTTCTGGAAATGCTGTTAAGACCATTCAGTGTAGCGAAGAAAATGTCTACATGTAAAAGAAGTTGGGCATCCTATTTCACACAACTTACAAAAACTAACTGAAATATCTAATGTGGCAGCTAAAACTATCAAACTCATTGAAAGAAAGGTATAAATCTCAAAACATTGTATTAAGACGTTAGAGACATTTTAGAAAATATTCTTGTAGTCCCTTTACTGAGTAGGTGGTAGAGATACCTATGTTTCAGTCATCCTATTTCTAGGAATTTACCAAGGATAAATGCATGTATAATCATAAAATGTACATAAATTATTACAGAAGCTTTAGTCATCATAACATAGTAGTGTACACAATATAAATGTCCACCAACTCATGAATGGACAGAGTGTGGTATATCTACTCAATGGAATATTACTCAGAAATATAAAGGAGGAGGATGCTGAAGACATGACTCAGTTTATAAAAGTTCATGCCACACAAGGCCAAGGACTTGAGTCTCCATATTAAATCTGGACATGTAACATGAATGTCTGTAATCTCAGCATCTATGGAAGCCTGTGGTCCAGCTAACCTGGCATGTGCAGTAGAAAAACAGACAAAATGATCATGTCTCAAACAAGGTGGATGGCAAAGACTAACACCAAAGCTGTCTTTGGACATCCACATGTTTGCCATGGCATTCACAGACCAGAATGCACGAGCGCGCGCGCGCGCACGCACACACACACACACACACACACACACAGCTATACAAAAACAAAAGTTACATGACATGACATGAGTAATATTTGAAAACGCTATGCATAGCAAAAGAAACCATTCACAAAAACCCATAAATTATATATTAGGTTTGCAGTAAATGTTCAGATTAAGCAAATATGTAGAGACAGAATATGAATGAATAGTTCTCTAGGCTGGGAAGAGTGGAAGACTTGTTGAGGAAATGATTGCTAACGTTGTATAGATTTGGGGTTGTGATGGTAATCTCCAATTGTCAACTTGACACAACATAGAATCACATTGGAAGACGGTCTCAATGACTGATTGTCTATATTGGGCTGGCCATGTAGGCCTAGCTGTGTGTAGGTGTTGTCTTAATTAAGTTAATTTATGTAGGCAAACCAAGTGCACTGTGAAAAGTGCCATTCCCTAGGAAGAATTGCTGAACTGTATAAGAGTAGAGAAATCAAGCTGAGCACAAGCAAGCAAACAAGCAAGTGAACATGCATTCATTCTCTTTTTTTTTTTCTGATCTCAACTGTGAAAATCATATGACTTGCTATTTAAAGTTCTTGCCTTGACTTACCCATTGTGATAGACTGTAAACTGGAATTAGAATACAGTGTTTTTTCCCATTTATTTCTTTTTGTTGGAATATTTTATCATGGCAATAGAAGTGAAACTAGGACAGAGAGGTAATGAAAATATAAAATTGATTATGATGATGGGTGCACAATGTACAATATACTGTGAACACCTTAAAAGTATTTGAACTTATAGCATAAATGTATAAATTATATAATACATAGGTTATATTTCAAGATATTTGTTCTAAAACAGTGACTAGATATTATTATTATTGAGTGCATTTTACTGAGAAGTAGATTAAGCTTGGAAAGATTATGAAACATGTCCATGGAGCAGAGTGACATCAAAAAGTATCACCATGAGAAACAACAGCTATAATTTATCTTTAAGATTCATTCAGTGGTCAACAAAACAGAAATTAAACAAAGAAACAATATCTCTAATAGAGGTCATGAATCAAATGGACCTAACAGACATCTACAGACACTTACACCCAAACACAAAAGAATTTACCTTCTTCTCAGCACCTCATGGAACCTTCTCCAAAATAGACCATATGGTTGGTCACAAAGTGAGCCTCAACAGATACAAGAAGATTGAAATAATCCCTTGTATCCTATCTGATCACCATGGACTAAAGCTGGACCTTGACAACAACAAAAATAGCAAAAATCCTACACAAACATGGAAACTGAATAACTTGCTACTAAATGACAGCTGGGTCAGAGAAGAAATAAAGAAAGAAATTAAAGTCTTCCTAGAATTCAATGAAAATGAAGACACAACATGCACAAAATTATGGGACCCAATGAAAGCAGTGTTAAGAGGAAAATTCATAGCACTAAGTGCCTTCAAGAAGAAATTCGAGACATCTCAGTCAAGCAACTTAATGGCTCACCTAAAGGCCCTAGAAAAAAAAAGAAGCAGACTCACCAAAAAGGAGTAGATGGCTGGAAATAATCAAACTCAGGGCTGAAATCAATAAATTAGAAACAAATAAAACAATTCAAAGAATCAATGAAACCAAGAACTGGTTCTTTGAGAAAATCAACAAGATAGACAAACCCTTAGTCAAACTAACTAAAAGGCAGAGAGAAACCATCCAAATCAACAAAATTAGAAATGAAAAAGGGGACATAACAACAGACACTGAGGAAATCCAAACAATCATAAGGACTTACTTCAAAAGTCTATATGCCACAAAATTTGAAAATCTAAATGAAATGGACAATTTTCTTGATCGATTCCGCTTACCAAAGCTGAATCAAGACCAGATAAATCAATTAAATGGTCCTATATCGGCTAAGGAAATAGAAGTGGTCATCAAAAGTCTCCCATTCAAAAAAAAAAAAGCCCAGGAGCAGATGGTTTCAGTACAGAATTCTACCAGACCTTAAAGAAGAGCTAACTCCAGCTCTCTTCAAACTATTCCACAAAATAGAAACAGAAGAAACACTACCAAACTCATTCTATGAAGCCACAGTCACCTTGGTACCTAAACCTCACAAAGACCCAACAAAGTAAGAGAATTTCAGGCCAATCTCCCTTATGAACATTGATGCAAAAATACTCAACAAAATATTTGCAAACAGAATACAAGAACACATCAAAGGTGTCATCCACTATGACCAAGTAGGCTTCATCCCAGGTATGCAGGGGTGGTTCAATATACGGAAATCTATCAATGTGATCCACCATATTAACAAACTGAAAGAAAAAA
>CM053744.1:39993516-40042148 GCA_028658305.1 Pachyuromys duprasi
AGGGTCATCCTTTTCAATTAGCTTATTTAGTTATACAGATTTTAGTATGATTATCCTATATTATATGTCTAATATCCACTTATAAGTGAGTATATACCATGTGTGTCTTTTTGCTTCTGGGATACCTCACTCAGGATGATCTTTTCTAGTTCTCACCATTTGCCTGCAAATTTCATGATTTCCTTGTTTTTAATTGCTGAGTAGTAATCCATTCTGTAATGTACCAAAATATTTATGTCCATTCATCAATTGAGGGACATCTGGGTTGTTTCTAGATTCTGGTTATTACAAATAAAGCTGCTACAAACATGGTTGAGCAAATGTCCTTGTATACTTGAGCATATTTTGGATATATGCCTAGGAGTGGTATAGCTGGATCTTGAATTAGCACTACTCTTAATTGTCTGAGAAAGCACCAGATTGATTTCTAGAGTGGTTGTATAAGTTTACATTGCCACCAGGAATGGAGGAAAGTTCCCCCTTTTCCACATCCTCTCCAGCATGTGTTGTCACTTGAGTTTTTTTATCTTAGCCATTCTGATGCATATAATGTGAAATCTCAGGGTTGTTTTGATTTGCATTTCCCTGATGACTAAAGATGTTGAGCATTTCTTTAAATGTTTCTCTGCCATTCGATATTCCTCTATTGAGAATTCTCTGTTTAACTATGTACCCCATTTTTAAATTGGATTACTTTTGTTGCTTTTTCACTTCTTGAATTCTTTATATATTCTGGATATTAGCCCTCTGTCAGATATAGGGTTGGTGAAGATCCTTTCCCAATCTGTAGGCTGTCGTTCTGTTCTGACCATAGTGTCCTTTGCTTTATAGAAGCTTTTCAGTTACATGAGGTCCCATTTATTGATTGTTGGCTAATCGAAATCTCTAAGGGGATGGAAAGACAGGTCAGGCATCTGGCAGGTATTTTTGTTTGGTTGGTTGGTTGGTTGGGTTTTTGCTTTGTTTTGTTTTGTTTGATACAGGGTTTCTCTGTTTAGCCTTGGCTGTCTTAGCCTCTCATAGTAGACCAGGCTAGCCTCAAACTCACAAAGATCTGCCTGCTTCTGCTACCCCAGAGTGTTGGGATTAGAGGCATGTGCTACCATGCTCAGCTGTCAGAAACATTTTTAGCAGTTCAGGAAACAGTCATCAGTCTTGAATAAAGAGCAGAGTGGTGCATCAGACAACCCAGAGTACATAACATTCAATCATTTATGGTTTGGTAGACCCACAGTGTATTTGTTTCCAAGAGATGCTATAACAAAATACCACAGGGTATCTCAAACAACAGAAATTTAGTTTCACACACTCTGTGAAACCAAAACTCTGTGATAAAAAAGAGAGGAGTGATTTGCTCTGAGAATACCCTGTTGGCTTGTAGATGGCCATCCCTCCTCTGTCTTCACACGGTGGATGGGTTGTGTCCTAGCCTCCTCTTCCAATGGGAGCACCAGTCATAGCTGATTAGTGGGCGCTTGTCTTTACCATGGTTTGCTCTGGTGTCTATTTTAAGTACAGTCGCATCCTAAGACGCTGTGGATCAGGACTTAACACATAGATTCCAAGGGGTCCAATTTGTCTACCGCCTTCTTGCCAGTTTCACTTAGCTCTTCCTCATCCACGTATTACCAAATAATATCAAACCACTATCAAATTCTCGCCCCCAATCTCAGAATTTTATTTGATTACTCTGATTGTTAAATCCTTAGCTTTATCGTGTCTACTGGTTCTGTCTCTGTGGACTTAGCAAGAAGTTTGCTTCACAGATTGGAACAAACCGTGCTACTGTATCCTTGAACACAAGTTGCCTTTCCCCAGATAACTCTGGCTTTTATTGGCTTGCTGCTAACAGATCCTGTGTTATCCATTGCTTTGTACACATAAGCATATCTCTTGTCCAAATAAAATTCATTTTCACTTCAGGCATAAATATCTTCAAGAAAATCTGTATGTGCCTTCTGGTTTGGAAAATTCTGCCAGCAAAAGTGACCTGGGGACAAAGAAGCTTTCCACATGTAATTTTTATTTTAAAGTCCAGATGCCGTAGGCCTCCATGAACTCCTACATGGCAAAAGAGATCTCTCTGGCTGTTTCTGGAACATGCTGTGCTGGTTTATGTCTCTGTGGTTTGCCCATTCTCTTTCAGAAATGCCCTTATCTGTCAAATGGGCACTCTTGTGTGACCAGTGTCTTCTTCCTAACTCTCTCTCTAAAGCCTCCACAACTGTACCTTGTCTCTTTGGATCCTTTCCTTCCAGAGAGTACCAGATGTCTCAATTTCTATTTATGTAGCAGACATATAACTTTTGCAGGGGTTCTCTGATAGGTAGAGGGAAGATGGATTTATCAAGAGTTCTGTTGTGGCCATGACATGTATTCTTTCAATAGATGAGATTTCAGTGTGGATATATCTTATATATACAAATCAGATAAAAGTGGATATTAAAGCCATTCTCCTTCTGAATCTGTGATAGGCATAATGAGTCCTCAAAGATGCCTCTATCCCATTCCTTGGAGTCTAGAAATACATTCAGTTATATAGCAAAGTAGAGTTTTTGAGACTGCCAGACTAGGGCTAGGAAGGTGACTGATTGCTTGTTATACAGACATGAAGATTTGGGTTTGTATCCCTTAGCACCAACATAAAAAGATAAGCAGAATGGCATGCATCTATAACCAGTCACTGAGGAGGTAGAGACAGGCAAGTCCTGGGGCTCATTGGCCAGTCAGTCTGGTCAAAATACTGAGTTCCGGATTCAATAAGAGATTCTGTCTCAGAAAGTAAGGTAAAGAGCAATCAGGAAAACACTGGACATTGACCTTTGGCACACACACACACATATACACACAGACAAAAGTTTGCAAGTGAATTAATAATGCTAGTAAAACAAACAGATATATTATCCTGGATTATTCAGACAGACCCAGGGTCATCAGAAAAGCCATTAAAAGTAGAAGCAGGAGGAGTAAGGCAGAGGTCTCTGGGAGCAGTGCTCTCAGATGTTATCATTGTCATGAGAGAAGAACAAAAGGCCAGACAGATGCAACATTGCTGGCTCTGAAGATGGAGCTGAGGCCAAAGCTAGAGACTGTGTGCAGCCTCTGAAAGCTAGGAGAGTAAATGGATTCTCTGCTGAAGCTTCTGAACAGAGCACAGCCCTATTTGTAGCTTGATTTTATCTCAGTAAAAGATGTCATACACTGAGCATACAAAATGTAAGGTAATAAATTTGTGTTGTTTTAAGCTACCTAATTTCAAGTACTTTGTTATAGCAGTGTGTGTGTGTGTGTGTGTGTGTGTACATGGTTCTAAAAATAAATCATTTTGCCCACTGTCTTCATACTGTGGTGTTTTCATCTGCTCCAGGGAGGGCTACCACACTCACCAACATTTGCAATGTTTCCTGCTTCGTGATTCTAAGCTGTGGGAAACCAATAAGAATGTATAGGGCAGTTTTCTCTTTTCTGCTGATTTTGAAATAACTTGTACTAAATTTGTTCATATGTAAATAATGAATCCTTGTAGCTCTCCCCTTCCACCCTCTCCTATCTCCCCTGTCACCTGTATTCCTCCCTACAACTTTCTTTATTACTTTCATGTCTTTTGTTTGTTTGTTTGGTTGGTTGGTTGTTTTTTTTTGTAACCTATTAGCTATAATCAGAGCCTTCTATGCAACCATGAGTTTGGAACTGTCCACTAAAGCCTGATGGACTCACCTGTATATTCAAAAATGAACACAATGCCTTTCCCTCCCTCAGAATCTAGCAGTAGACAAAGTTGGGGATCCCCCAACCACGATCAAATAATGACAAGCCCAGTATAAGCAACCCCCAGCTCTGAGAGAAAGTGCTTGCAAAGAGCTGTGAGAGCCATTCACTTCAATGTACTTGGAACACCTTATTGAGGGAACTCTCTGTGTGTATGCTATAATAAAAGTGATGCAATTTTACAGGGAAACGTATCTCAGTTTGTTCACAGTCTACAGAATAGATGAGAGCTGTACAGAGCAAATGGGTGCGTTCATAAGAGGGGAATTTTTCCTAACAGGGTGATGTTGGACCACAGGTAGATGCCAAGATTTCATCATCTTGAAAAGCAGCTTACCTCATGGAAATTCTAGAGCTGGCTACGATGCTACATAACCCTAACAACGCAGCATGGTCCTTTTTAAAAAAAAAAATCCACTTAAGAAAATTACCTGCAGGAAGAATGCTGGCACTAAGCGTCATTTAGAAGGCAAGTGATTCTTGCTGAGAAACATCATGGAAATTCATAATGGCAGCCCTCTGCTGGCGGTGAACTTCAGGAATGCTAATCATGAAAAATCTGGTTTACACAATAAGCAAACACCTGAACACAGATCTTGACGGGAGAGACTAGGAGAAGAATGCCAGTGAGTCAGGCCACAGTCCAGACACTGAGGAATATGGCAGGCGCTGGGAAGCTGTGGTGGTTTCATAAGGATGGCCAGCATAAGCTCATACATGTGAATGCTTAGTCACCAGGGAGCAAAGCTATTTGAAAAGATTAGGAAGTGTGGCCTTGTTAGAGGAAGTGTGTCACTGGGGGTGGGATTTGAGGTTGCAAAAGTCCGTGCAAGATCCAGGTTCTCTCTCTGCTTGTCAATCAGGATGTAGCTCTCAGCTCCACGGCAGCCAAATGCCATGATTCCTGCCATGATGATGATGGACTAAGTTTCTGAAACTGCAAGCCGGCTCTCAATTAAAGGTTTCCTTTTATAAGAATTGCCCTGGTCATGGTGTCTCTTCTCAGCAATGGAACAGTGAGGAGCCAAAGAGAATTTGAACAAAACAAAACAGAGTAAGTTTATGGTATCTAAAATGAGTGTGCCTGTGGGTGAGGCAAAGACAAAAGAGAAGAGAGCATTGGGCAATTATGAGCTCTGTCCGTAGAGCCAGGTCAATTTTCTTAACATTGCCAGCTTATGGACTCTGAGAGATCAGATGTGATATCTAAATGAACACTGATAATATTGTGCACTTCTTTCACTAATGGCCACTGAAGTTAAGAGGATAATGCATCGATCTTGTTTTTCAAAAAACTAAAGAAAAAATATAACACAGGGAGTAGATGTTAAAATTTTATACTAGCCATCCAAATGATGCTCTCAGCAGCAAAGAGTGAGTTCATGAACACTGAGGAATTTTCCAGTTAACTCTCTATTAACATCCCGAAAGGTAAATGGTGATTTACTAAGTAAAACAAACAAACAAAAACAAAACAAAGCAATAGCAACAACCAAAAAAAAAAAACCCCATCTATTGTATTTGTTCTTGAACCTATCATCAAAGAGTAGTTCATGGTTTATAAATTGAAGAGGACAAGAAATAAACCCGTAAGCAGTATCTACAGAGCTCTTTGTATTGTGTACATATGTGTACATAAGCAAGTAAGCTGTGTGTGTGTGCATAGGTTGGAAGACAACCTTGGGTACCATTCCTTAGGCATTATCTAGCTTTTTTTGTGAGGCAGGGTCTCTCCCTGGCCCTGAACACACCTAGTAGGCTAGAATGGATGGCCAGTGAGCCAGAGAGGTCCACCTGTCTGCTGTTCTCAACACTGGGATAACAAGTACCGGCCACCATTTCCAGCTTTTGTGAGCTCTGAGAAGCAAACTCTGAGCTTCGTGCTTACATGGTGAACCCTTGTTGGCAGAGCTATCTCCCCTGTCCCAACTCTTTGCATTTTGCATGGTATTTTCTCCTGCATTATGTCATTGGACTAAAGAAGGACTCTGGGATTTTCTTTATCAAGACTTGGAGACCAGACGTCAACTCCAGGTGGCCTCACTAGACACTTTTTGTTCTTCCTACACAATTGTAATGCTTCCTATGTCCAAACAAATGGCACAATATGTGAGAAGAAAAGTTTCATGATGCCACATGGTACACTATCTAAATTGAAAAACACAGAAAACCTAAAGCAGAACACTTATCTCCTACATAGCCAAAGGCTTGTCAGCTTCACAGACCTGAGACCAGTTACAGAAATTCTGAAATGGGCTCACTACTGAAAAATCAACTTGGATCATCCAGAAACATCTCTGGCATGAGAAATGTTACCTCCACTCCTGAGACTGTAAAATGTCACTAACTCTTTCAGACCTGGTTCAATCCCATTTATTTTGCAACTAAAAGCAAGTACAAGATTGTATCTCAAGAGACCAAAGTAGAGGGAACCTAAATGACAGAGAAAGTTGCCCATTGTCCTCCACATGCATGAGCACACACCTGCATCTGAACACACATGTAAACACACACAAACACACACACACAGAGACATACCAGGAAATGTTATGATATTCAAGGAGAGGATCTGCAAAGCAATTAGCTTTGTGCTTAGCATCATGCCAGTGTCTATTTGTTGCACCTTCACTCTCCTTCCATGCTCTGGGACATGCAATCACCTAAGAAGCAGCTTCTGACTCTAAAAATCATAAATCCAATATCTGACTGCAGCCCATTTCTTCACAACCCCTTTAATCATGTGGCATCTTTGATTTGACTTTATCATGATGTCTATCCCTTTGAGCTGTTCTCCTAGCACATCAGTTCCCAGATTAATCCTCTCTTCATTCCACCATTGCAATCCATCACTTTAATCGTCCTCTAGGATTTTGCTCTGCAGCTACTCTTTCACACTGCTTAGCCAGCCCCAAACCATCTGCCAATGCCCCTGCCCCACTAGGTCCTACCTCATGGTAATGAAAGTGACCCAGCCATCCCCTGTCCCAGCTGCGACACTGGCATCTGGTTAACCCAAGCATGCCTCCTCCATTGCTCTAGGTAGCTCTGCTCCATTGACCATAAGACCCCAGCTCCACAGCCTCCCTCAGCCTCACAGCAGAGGGCCCTGCATCCCATGCAAAATGATGAGCAAAGGTTTGAGTGTAAATACTAGGTATTCAAATCCATTACTGACACACCTAGAAGCTTCCAGGTCTCTTCCTGGTGGCTTCAGAGGAAGATACATCAACTTCATACTCTCCTCTGGACCCAAGTATCCCTTTAGGGTGCTTACTCATCAATTGTCACATTTGTATTCTGTATTGTCATGCTTCCTCTCACCAAAGATCTATGTATGTTCAGAGTCCCGCATACCTCAGACAAACAAAACGTGAAAAATGAATGCCCTTCTACTCTCTCTTTTGACCAGTTACTTCAAATACTGGTTTCCCTCCTCTTCTTCCACTACCTTCCATGGCCCCTTGCCTTCTTCCTTCTCTTGAAATTAATCCAAGTTTAGTGAGTATTACATGGAGTTACACTTGACTCCCTTTCTTTAATTCACCCAACCAGTAATTCAAATCCACATCTATCCTGGCTGCATTGGGTTCATACTCTTAAATACTATCCTCTCTGTCCACCATTAACATGGTCTAACCTTGCAAGTTCATCCAAAGACACCTATGTAATCTGTACCCCTATTCTATGACAAAAAAATAAGAAGGAAAATGGGAATGCCCTTGCTCTTTCATGGTGTTCACAAGGACAAGGAGCAGTCATTCTCCTTGCTGTAGAGATCACAGCTGCAGTAATAACTGCCACCAAAGGGCTGTGTGTTCAGGGTCCAGTCCCTGAGATGCTGCTGTTTCAAGATAACGGAACCTTTAGGGATGGGGCTAGTGTGAGGTGTGCCCTTAAGGGGTACTAGGGAATCCCAACTCCCCCTCCTTCTCTTTGCTTCCTGGGCATGAGGTGAGTAGGTTTGCTCTGATACTCTTCTTCTACATTCCCAAAACAGCACCCACCAAGCCCACACTAGGACTTGGTAAAGTACACACCAAGTGTACTTTTCTCTTTATTTATTTTATTACACCTTTGAAATTTATTTTTTATATTTTTCTTATGATGCATTTTGATCAGATTCCTTCTCTTTCTCTAAGTCCTCTCATATCCTTCCCATCTCACTATCTACTCAACTTCATGTTCTTTTGAGCAAAACAACAACAAACAAGAAAACAAAGCAAAGCAAAAAAAAAAAAAAGACCCAAAACAAACTAACCAAAAAAAAAAAAAAAAACAAACCCAAAAGCATGGAGTCCATTTTATGTTGGTCAGGTACATTTGGGGTGGAACCCACACTTGACATTGCTAATGAAGCTAAGAACCTGAGACTAGGTAGGTTATGGGCTCTGGGGGAAAATCTACATCTACTATATTGTTAGAGGAATATAGCAATAAAATGACCAAAATGACTCCTGCTGCGCTACCCATAGACCAGTGCTTGGCTCAGCCCTCATCCAAGAAGCTTCTTCTTTCTGTAGATGATAATTACCTCCACTACTGGCCCATTCAAAGACAGTGAGAGACTTTGGAACACTCAGCCCTAAATGGGATGTCTTTGTCAAACCTCTCCCTTCTAGGAAAAGGGAGTAAACACATTGTACAAGCCAGAGGTGTGGATGAATCCCAGGAAATGTTTTATTTTCACAAGTCCGTTGTCTCAGTTATTTGTTAGGGTTATGAAAAGCTGCCTGATGTCATAGCTAACTGAAGTACGCTGACTTTGAGACTAACTGAATATAATCTCCCTTCAATCATAAGTATATTCCTCTTTACATGGTGCTTTTAGTAGAAGAGCAAGCAGTTTCCTGACATCTCAGAAAAACATGGCTTAAGTTAGAGGGTCTTTTTGTTAGTGGTTTTATATATTTACATTGGGAATGCTTCTTCAAGAGTGGCTTTTATGTTTTTGTTTTGTTTGGTTTTCTTGCTTTCTTTGTTTTTGAGCTTGGTCTTCTTTCCATAAAGAGCACCACATGCCAGAAGGTGTCATGAAAGAAACGTTTGCTTGGATGGAATATTATCAAGTATGATAATTGCAATTCCATGACTAAATATTCCCCCTCCCTTCACTCTCAAAGTTCCCAAAAGTCATCCCAACCATTAGTCCTGAGCTTCTACCATTCTCACTCAGAACTCTAGGTAGTTACTACCCTTTCTTCAAGACAATACACTAATTCCACAAAGAAAGGTTTCCCTAGTGAGATGGTTAATAGTCACTGTCAACCTGACTGGATTTAGAACTACCTTAGAGGGCCAGCAGGATTACTCAGCAGGTAAAGGTGCTTGTCCCCCTGTAATGGAGCCCTGGTTACCTCAGTTTGATCCCTGGAACCCACATAAAGATCGTTGAAGAAAGTTGTCTTCTGACCTCCACCTCCTCTTTTCTAAGTCACTCCAGAGAGTCAAGTCTGGCTATATAGACCAGGCTGTCCTCAGACTCATAAACATCCACCTGACTAGCCCTGACCATAGAATGCTGAGCTTAAAGGCTTCTGCCACTTTTTAAAGAATTGATTTTTACTTATCATCAGTTTTATCCATGTGTATGAGTGCTTTGCATACATGCATGTCTCTATAGCACATGCATGTCTGAAGGCCATGGAGGCAAGAAGTGGAGCCTGGATCCCCTACAACTGGAGTTAGAAATATTGTTACCCACTATGTGGTTGCTGAGGAACTGAAGTCAGGTCCTCTGCAACAGTAGCAAATGCTCATAATCACTGAACTACCTCTCCAGTCTTATAGGATTTTTTAAGTGTGTTTATGTCTTTGTGTGTGTGTGTGTGTGTGTTTGTGTGTAAGTATGCACATGCACCTAAGTGCTCAGAGGCCAGAAGAGGGAATCATATCCCTTCGAGCTGCAATTACAGGCTTTTGTGAGCTGTCCAAGACAGATCCTCTGCAAGAGCAGTATGTGCTGTAAACTGCTAAGCCCTTCAGCAGCCCCAAGTGAAATCTATGTAATCCACGTTGGACTTCTGTCCCCAGCTTCACACTCCCATCTCAACTCCCATCCCTCATCTGCATTATGTCATCCTGATCCTTCTTTGTCTTTCCACTGAAAAACCCGTACAGGTCTCTCTGAACCAAACATAATTGTATAGCTTGTCTTTGTTTAGCTTCCTTCAGCTCCTTCACCTGCAGCAAAGAACTTGTACCTTTCTCCTAGGCAGTCACCAAAGCCCGGCCATTCATTAAATTCACCTACTCAACAAATCTTTACCGAGTATCTAGTCCATGCCAGCTGTGTCCTAGGGACCGGCAATAAATCAGACATTGATCTCTGCCTCATGGAGCTTGCTGAGGGAAAAGGAAACCAATAATGACCTTAGTAAGGAGGCAAGCTATATTATTGTTTGAGGGTGGTATGTGTCCCAGGTGTGGTAATGTAATACAGTATGCTGGAGGCTGAGGTAGGAAGACATGGGTTCAAGATGCACATGGGCTACATTTTAAGATTTACTGAAGAGGAGGGATAAAGAAGAGGAGTAGAAACAAGTGCTGCGGGAAGAGTGGAAAGTGGCAGAGAAAGGTGATCTCGATTCCTGGAGATGGAGGTTAGCAGGGTCTCAAGGCACATCCAGGTGGTCAGAATGGGCCTGACTCATTCTCATAGCAGAGATTTGGAGGAGGTGAGTTTAGGTTTCAGGAATACGTGTGTAGGGTGTCATTGCGGTCAGTGGGAAACGATGGTGTAAAGGCCCTGAGGGGAGAGTACAGAGAGCATCACGGGGGCTAGCAGAGAGGCCAAGGAGACCACAACAGAGCGAGCCTGACGGAGAGGGGTGGGTACGGCCAGCCACCACGGAAAGGACCAGATCTCGGTCCTGTCATTGCCTGTCTCTATCAGCATGAGGTACAACTACAGTTTCCCAAGTCTGTTGGGTTCCCTTGTATCTTAAAGCTTTTAGCTACATGCCCATGTCATTCTTGTCCAACCACCAAGTTCTGCCACCCACAGAGCTCTAAGCACCACACCTCTGTGCTTCTGTATATTTTCACAATAGAACAAGTATAGCTGTTAATACCCTGAATGTAAAAAACCTAACTCCTTGACCATATCACCCTGGAAAGAGCTCTTTGGGGAAATAAATTCCATCATTCAGTTCTTCCCTTTTTCTTTATGAATCACCACCTGGCTAGCTACAGAATAGATGGATATTAAGAAATTCTGAAAGAGAAGTTGAGAAATCCTATCTATCTATCATCTATAATCTATCTCTCATCTATCTGCTGTCTATCATTTATTTATTATCTATCTGTGTGAATATGTGTATGCATGTGCACACACACATGTTCCCACGTGTTCAGGTGTGCAGGCATGTATGTGCATGTGGAGACCCGATAAGAAAGGAGCCTCTGTTTTTACTCATGTACCAGTTGCATGCCCTGAGTTCCAGCAGGGGCAATGTGCGGGTGAGGTTTATCTGATGTCACATGTGATTTGTTCACAGAGTGGAGCAAGGGGTGTTTGACTCTTTGTAGAGATGAGCCCCTCAGTGATGTATGAGGAGGGCCCTTCAATTGATCCATTCATTTTCTGTGAACAGAAGCTGCAGCCAATGGCAGGCTGAACTAGGCTTCCCTGGGAATCTCAAACATCCCTCCCCCACTTTATCCCCACCCCCACAAATTGTCAAAAAGGCGCCATGATAGATAGAGCTTCTGTATGCCACTAGGTGAGTGTTTAAATCTTTTATAAGACAGTCAATGGCCTTTATAAACCTTCAGACAAGAATTACACTGTGTCTGAGATGGAGCTGAAAGTCAATGGGAAATTGATTCTGTCTAGCTGGTGCTGTTTTGAGCAGGAGGCTTGCTGGGTGCCTTCAGGATCAAATGTACCATCTCCAGTGTGCCCTCAGGGCCTGGCTTTTCTCATATGAAGAGTATTGAGATGCCAAGGCCCTTTTCTGGGCTGAGGCACATCACCCCAGAAGCAGAGCCAGCAGCTGCAGACTCCAAACACAGGAAGGCCTTGAAGGGCAGCGCCTGGTACCAGAATGGTTATAAAGTAAGCTTACCTTCCCAGGAATTGATGCCAACATAACCTGATGTCATTGCCTGCACCCCAGGCAAAGACGTCAGAAGATGATAAATGGCCATTGATCTGGCAGCTACCATCGGAGGGAAGGCACACCTACAATTACTCTCCCTTGTTAATGACCCCATTAGCCACTGGATCAAACACAGTTAGTAGGTGTGATGATGCTGCAGTTATTTCTTTGTCAATACCCATTGGCCTGATCTATACTGTCTGCCAATGGATTCTCAAATAAATAGTAAAGACCCCCTATTTGGAATTATGGGAGTCTGTTATCATAGATCTGGGTAGTTATGAATCAGTGAGGACTGGGTGGACTTTGGTAGATAAATTGCTATCCCCATTTCATAGGAAAGGCCTCTGGAGCTCAGGGACTTTCAAGAAAAGACAATGGCTGAGGCTATGACTATTGCAAACCTACCTGCACTGACCGCTCGCCAAGGGTCTGAGTCCCACGGGTAAGAAAGACCTAGGAGACTCCAAGGCCAGGTTTGTAGTCCATACTGGAAGGTGGCTCTCGTGAGGTCAACACTCCATCTTTTCTCCCAGCTGCAGTTTCCCTCACTGGGAAAGGGCCTTTTTTCACATGCTCAAGGTCAAAGTGCCCTTTTCGTTTTCCCAAACACTTTCTTCTTTTGCAGAGGTTGAAAGACTGTCTAAGATTTTGACACAGTAAAAAGGGAGGAGAATGTAAACATTGAAATGAAGCTGGTGCTTCCAGTTCAAAGCCATTTTTAATGGGTTCTTTATTTGCACTTGGCACCATCACCACCATCATCCCTACCACCATGCCTGCAGATAGTCTGCAGGTCTATAGAAAGCCAGTATTCCAGACTCTGCTAGGGACTGTGGGAGGCAAACAGAAGGTTCAGAATTATTTGCACTATGGGCAAAGGAAGCCATGGCATCAGCTTCTGATGAAAGACAGAATGGAGCAATATCCCAACATCCCTGCCCCCCTCCCTTTGGTTATCACTGTTGGTGCTAGGTAGTCAGGTGTCTTTGAACTTCAATAAAGGAGCTCTATTTGAAAACCCTTCAGGGTGCCAGAGAAACAGTTCTTTTCCACATCATCAGACTACCCCAGGCAAGCTCCAAAAAGAAGAGCAAATATCACTGGCCGCCACAGAGGGGTGGGAGAGGGAGCAGCCGGGTGGTGGGATTGTTAAAGATGAGGTCAGGCAGGAAGGGATGACAAAAGAGAGCTTCCCTATTGTCAAACAGAGACACAAATAAAGACTTGCTGGCAGCTAGAAATTCAGCTCTTAAACCCTGCGAAAACGAGAAATCCTGGCATGGTCAGAAAGGGCATATTGCCTGATGGGGTACAACAGCATAGAGCTGGATTTCAGCCAAACGCCACTTGGCAGTTTGCAGAGGAGTAGAGTATGAGAGGCAAAGAGCTCGGCCTCAGCTTTTCCTGCCTGGAAGATGTGCGTAGGAGCAAGGTTTCCACGGGACCAACCAAGCTGAGCATACATACATCTAGTCACTCATCAGACAAATAATGGACTCCAACTACATACTGGCACTAGGCTAGATATCAGAGAATTAGACAGGAATGGGACAAGCTTGCTCACTGCCTTTTTAGGATTCAAACTTAACAATGGACAGAATGGATTAAAGCAAATATAGGAAAGACAAAAGTGGCCCTGTATAACCATGAGTCCAAGAAAGGAGATGCAAGTTCAGATAGCAGTTGGGGTGTGAAGCATTGGAGATGTAAACAGCCACATTCAGGGGTTTAAGAAAATCAAGAATTACATTCAGAGGAATAACAGCCAGGTTTTCAATGTTTAAAGAAAGCATTTCTATACAGAGAAAGGGAGATTGGATGGGAGATTCTGGGTCAGAACTGAAGGTATTAATGTGAATTCATGTGTCTAAACTGTAAACTTTGAAAACAAACCTAAACCAATGGTCATCAGCCAGGATTTATTCTTTCCCTCAGGGGAAACCTGGTACAGTTTGAAAATATTTGAGTTTATAACAACTGGAAATAGGTGGAAACTGCTTCTGGAATGCAGAGGTTATAGACAAAACATGGTGATAAATATCCTGCAGTGCAAAGGAAAAGCCTACAGCAAAGAATTATTCACCTTAAAATGTCACTAGCTGAGGTGAAGCATCCAGATCAGATAGGGGCATATGTGTTTGTATAGATGTATGAATGACAGATGCTTGTGAATGGGTACATGATAGATGATAGATAGATAGAGTCGATTTACTTTCCTGTTGCTGAAATAAAATACCTTGACAAAAGCATCATATGGGGAAAGGGTTTATTTCAGAACACAGTGTCATGTCACTGTACCTCATAGGAAGTAACATCACAACCATAATGAGGGACATAACATTGAAGGCATGGTAATGCTAGTTCTCATTTTCATCTATTAAAGTCCAGAGTTCCCCTGCCCAGAGGTGTCCCACCTCGATCAATATCATCTCTCACAGGCAAGCTCAGAAGCCTGGATCTAAACTTGGCCTAGTTAATAATTAACAGCAGCCCTCTCAAATGAGCTGGGGGCGGGATCGGTGGTGGAGAGCACACAACGAACAATGAGGAGAGTGGCTTCACACGTAAGAACCTGGATGACTGAGTTATGAGAGTTGATAGGGGTCTCAAAACTTTTGTGAAGTTTAAAATTGAAAGAATATAAGAACATGTGTTATATTAACTCCATCGTGTACGTTGAAAAGCTATGTGCATGCACTGTAGTGCTTCACTGCCCATTCAGCATGCTCACTCGAAGGACAAAAATGAAGGAAATACACAAATATTTCAAAGCTGTTTTAGACGCGTTGAATTGGTGGGAATTTTTGTCGTTGGACTTCACTTGAGTAATTTCACTTTTTATGTAGCCCTGGTTGGCATGGAACTCACACATAACGCAGCCATGAACTCACAGAGATGTGTCTACCTCTACTTTCGCCTTCCAAGCACCACTACACAGCCTTTCCCCCTCTTTTTTGTAAGAAAAAAAGCTGTTCACTTTCTTCTATTAACATGATTGTATTTATGCATTTATTTACTTGTTTATTTATTATGTGTATATGTATGTGTATATGTATGTGTGTGAGCATGTGTGTATAGCAATATATACATGTGATGACCAGAGCATAGCTTATGGGAGTCCATTTCATGATGTGAATAACTCGGTGTGGTAGGCAGGCAGCTTTCCTCACCGAACTATCTCACTGGCCCCATAAGCATGTTCTAGTTAACTAATTTATCATCACAAAATAGCACCGTGTCAAAGTAATTTGAAAAAGGAATAATACTGTTGAATTGAAAGGTCATTACGCCTCCAGTGAAAACTGGCACTCAATCAGCCAATCAGGAAGCTGCTTACCAACTGTTCGGTGGGTTCCCCCAGCTGGGAAGGCAGAACTGACCATAAGCAATCTGGGCTGAGCTGTGTTCCTACTGGGTGGGCAGACCCTCCTCATCTGCATGATCCAGCTCACACTGTTCTGCAGAATGCGTGCAAGATTCACTTGAGACCTGAAACATAGCTGTGCTTTGTAACCTGTGAAGTGCCTGTGACTGTGTACACACAGAGAAGTTCTCAATTTGACTGTAATAACACATAATTTGGTCATGGGCATTAATCCTTTACCACCTTTAATTCACTCAGTTCTTGTGAAATAGTATCATTATCAGGAGAGCATAGCCTTATACAGGAAAGTAAAGGCGCTTTGATCTAAACTCACTCCAAAACTGACAGACGCTTCCGGCTGAATAGATAACACATCATCTCCCCATCGCCATGGTGTCTGCCTGCCTTGCCTCCTGAGAGGTCTGTTCTCCTAGCAGTAAAAAGTCTTTCCAGCAGACTGGCCAAAGCACCCTTAACTAGACATGGGCACTTTACACGGTCTCCAGCTCCGTAGAAGCTCAGCTGCCTTGCAGCGCTTTGCTCCCAGCAGGAAGGCAGCCACTGAGCAGTTCCCATGCCCTCCATATACTCTTCTAAGCCTCCCATGATGCCCTGTAACAATGCTCCTCCACTTCAAGGCTACCCTCGTCAGTTGTTACAAGCCACAGTTAGCCAAAGGAAAACATTGAGGTAAACGAGGGAATAGCCCACTGAGAGCACCCCTGAGCCTGGCACACCCTCTTTAATGACTCCCCGGGCCATGGGAATAAGCCAGAATATGACAACAGGGACAACTGGCAATCAAGGTGAATGGTTCTGGCTGCCAGGACCTATCTGTTGTTCCCAGGGAGGTCTTCAAGGAAGAGGTTTCTGTATTTATTTAAAAAGAGAGAGAGATTTGGCCTACTTTATTAAAACAAAAACAAGTTCAACACCTTCAGAGACCATGCATAAAGTAAAAAGGTCACTGGGTTCTACTCGGTAAGATCTTTAATTTCGCACGTAAATGAGATCTTCACTGTGACTTCTGCAATTATGAAAAGAGCAGGGAAATCAGAGCATGAAAAAGATCGATGGGTCTGAAGTGAAGAGCTCTGCTCAGTAGTCGGCGCCCATGTTCTGTGGGCTCTTTCTTTTGAAACTGGAGGAAGAAGTAAACCACATTCTTGTGCATAGTCTAATGCTGCTATGTGCTCTAGCTGGAACTCGGCTAAACCCTAAACTCTCAGCTGCTAGACCTTAAAATTCCTCAGGGTTAAATTGTTCCCGCACTAGCTCTGTGGCCATTAGAGCATAAGCTTCCTGGAGGCAAGGTGGTCTCTTGCCCAGGTGTCCATGGTCTTGGAGGTTCCCATTAGGCAAATTTTAAGCAAGGAAATGATTTCCAGGACCTGGAGAGGTGGCTCAGCAGGTAAGAGCGCTTGGTCCTCTACAAGAACAACCATCCCTAACTTCAGTTCCAGAGGCTCTGACGCCCTCTTGTGGCTAGTGCGGCCCCTGCATGCATGTAGGAGACGTACTTTTATGCAGGCACTCCTAGACATAAAATAAAAACAGATAAATCTCTGTTAAAAAATGATTTCCAATGTCATTTGGTGGAATTCTAACATTTATAAAAATACCATTTTTATTTGCATTTTCAATAAATGTCTATGTGGCCAAGTCCTAGGCAGGTCCTGCACACATGCTCACTAAATAAAAGCTGACTAGTACTGTGATAACTAATCAGTTGGCATTGACTGAAGCTCTTAATGAAATGAAGCATGAACTGTTTGAGAAAGCAATTGAAAGCCATCGTACATGCCATGAATCATCTCTCAAAGGCACATTTATTAAATCAGAATTCATAACTTTGAATATTTTGTCTAACAGGTTTGGTTCACTTTTGAGACTCAATTGGTGGATAAAAAAAAAAAAGACAGATGTTTCCAGAGCTATATTGAAGAGGGTGTGAGAACCTGCTGGATACCAATTAAACAGACCAGGCAGAAAATGTAGTTACACAACGTTTGTGGTTATTTTTGTAAGGCCTTTCGATAGAATTCAAAGCCCTCTTTGTATTTGCCTGGGTTCTGAAACAGGAAGAGACAAGGAAGTTTTGGGGATCTACTTGAGATCGCTCAAGTGGAGTGGCTCAGGGGTGATGGGTTTGGGAGTTTGAGAAATGTCTTCCTTGGGAGAAACTTCAGTCAAACAAAGGTCAGATTGATGCAAAAGCCCATTTTTACATGCTCAGGGTCCCAGGGGGTTGGGGAATCAGACCCCTCCCTTAGTTCTGAGCTCTTCAAAGACACCTGTTCCTTTTGGTTGGAGCAAATATATCTCACATCAATGTCACATCCAACGACTATTGTCCAGGGCACCTCTTTGGGTGATCAAATGAAAGTGGATTGAGAAGCCTGTGAAGATGTTTGGCTCTTTTGACTGCTGGCAGCAGTAAATTGGTGGATCAAGGTGACATTGTCCCCCACAGCTCACAATTGCGGTATTTCTTTGAGCCCTCATATTCATGAAAGCAGACCTGGAATCCTTGCAGACGTCCCTCTTGTGCTGAAAGCAAAAGGGCCTTTCCCTTTTAACTGCTTTGACACAATGCAGCCATTCCACAGCCTTTAAACCCATCCCTGTTGGCTTAGCTTGTGGTTCTCAGAGAATACCTACCCAAATGATGTCTTTCCTCTATTAGAATCTAACCCAGTTCCTGGAGCTGTGCAATGGGTTCATCGCAACAGCGAATCCAGGCATGGAAATGTCTAGAGGAAAGTAATCATCCTATCAGGTGATAAAACTTCCTTCCTTTATCTATGTTAATTAAACAGAGGAAAACAAACTCCAAAGCCAAATAAAAATCCAAAAGATTACACATTGCAAGCAAAAATTGCCAATGAATGTAATAGACACATGCTTCCAACCTCTTTCTTTTCAAACAAACTGTAAAATGCCTTCCATTCAACTAGCACATAGCGAGTTATTCTACAGATTCGTGCAGCATTTACCATCATCTGCTCCTGCTACAACAGTGGAGAGGGGCCGAGGAGGGGTCGCTCATGTCACAGCTCCATTTCTCAAGTTCCTAGCAACAAGTGTGCCTCGTGGCCCCCTAATTCCTTGGCCCACCCAGCTGCTTTTGATTCAGTAGTCTGGATGAGCATGGCTCAACAATCTGCATTTGTAAGAAAGTCTTAGGGAATGCTGAGGATGGATAGTATTGCTAGTCTGCAAGCTGAGAACCACTTCCTGATACACAGAGAGCCCCTCTGGCAACACCACACCGTTTTTACAAGGCAGTATGGGTGATGCGCAGCTCATAGACCTTAGAGCGTGGTGATAGTGTCACTGATCAGTTTCACCCTGTCTCTTGGTTTGCTTTTATATGCTAACACCCTAGCCTCTCGGATTAGAAATCTCTATAGTATGACAGAGAATGTATTAGCCAGGGTTCTCCATATACACATACATATGCACATGCATCTGAAAGAGGATTATTAAAATGGCTTACAGGCTGTGGTCCAGCTAGTCTCACAATGGCTGTCTACCAACAGAAGGACCAATAATCCAGTAGATTTTTCAGTCCACAAGGCTGGATGTCTCAGTTGCTCTTCATTACACTACAGAATTCTGAAGAAGCAGAATCTAATGCCAGTGACATAACGGACTTAACAAGGGCAAGCAGGCAAAGAGAAAACTTTCTCCTTCCATGTCCGTTATGTAGGCCAACCACAGAAGGTATGGTCCAGATTAAAGGCTGATCTTCCTATCCCCAAGATCCTGATTAGAAATGGGTCCTACTTCAAATGATTTAACCAAGAAATAAATTCCTCACAGATGTACACAGCCATTTGTGTTGTGCTGAAATCAAGATGTAGTCAAGTTGACAACTAAGAATAGCCATCTCAGAGGCTCATTCTCATGTGAAGAGAGTTGTCAGTGTTGATGTGGAAAAGGCAGTCAGAGATTCTTCAGACCCATCCCAGGCTCAAGCTCCAACTAGGATCAGAGAGGCTGGGATACTTGCCTGGATATTCAAAACTGAGCTGGAACTGAAACCCAGGTCTGAGGACACCTTGTTCAAGCCATTCCCCTTAACACTTCTCTGGGGAATCCTGCTGATTCTAGCAGAGTGGTTCCCTGTTTCCAGGATTGTTGCTCCCTGGACCAGTGGTCCTCAACCTTGGTTGGCTTCGTTTTAGCATCCTCTGGGGAGCTAGCAAGGATAACAGTGCCAGGCCCTGCTTCAGAGATTTTGACCAATTGCTTGGGGTAGGGCAGGTACATATAATATTTTTAAAGCTCCCCAGGTGATTCTAAGCTGCAACTGAGTTTGAATGGCTCTCTGGACCATGGGATTCTCAAAGACAGAGTGTTCCTTATTCCTTAAGCAGGAGAACACTGTAAGATCCTTGACAAAAAAGTACTGAATAGAAGTCTATAGCAGTGCTTTAAAAACAAACAAAAATGAGAGCATTAGTGGCTACTGAGTACTTGTTAGAAACACAAGCCCTCAGTCCTCATAAAGATCTCTATTTGAGAGCCCCAAAGTCTGCCTTTCAGCCAGGCCACAAGGACTCCAGACCCTTCTGATGGATGCTGTTACTGAAGATTACTGGAACTGAGGAATGAAACTGTGTATGGGAAGGCTGAGACAGAGAGATGAAACTAAAAGCAGAGTCTCTGGGGGAATAATGTTACATTTCCCTGGAAGATGGTGGTGGCAGCAATTGTGGTAGGAGTGGGTGTTTGTGGGTAATGGAGAAGAAGAGCTAGTTGTGGTAGAATAGAAGCTAGGTGAAGGCTAGTGGCAGAAATGAGGCTGAAGATTTTGCCAGCGCCCTGAACTGGGAACTGGAGTTACTGATACAGGGAAAAGGCAAGAGGTGAAGGTAAGGCTGGAGGAGGTCCTGCAGCTTCCTGAAGGGTGGACTCAGGAACCAAAGGTCATGATTTAAGTGAACATATGGTAGGGGACAGCATCAGTTCATTTGGGGATCAAAGGCTGCCACCAAAGGTACAGCACTCAGGCAGATAGGATTCAGGGAGCCAAACTTATGGGCTAAACAACATACCTATTCCAGTACCCTCTTGATGTTGGCTGTATAACAACCCAACTATCAGCCCTTGAGCAAGAGACAAGTCCTCTGAACTTCACCACCATCATCTCCAATCTGAGCCTAATGCTCCACAGCAAGGGTGTAATAAAGACCGGAAAGCTAAAGCGAGTACTGCACTAAAATACTAAAGGAGTACTGCACTAGGATGATGACTGCATTGAGGGTTTCATGTGATGAATTATAGCCCCAAAGCCATTGGTGTCATGGGGCAGCAAAGGGGATGCAACCCCTTAGGAAATAAAAAGGAACACAGAGCCCATCCAATGAAGAAAGCACACAATGATGGCGATTAGTTCTGCATTTGGTGGTTGGGTTCCGAAGCTAACTCACCAAATACTGCTTTAATTTGGGATCTGATTGAATTCCAGCCCACAGCCCTGACATGAGGAAGCTGTCAAGCTCCCCCTACCTGCAGTTTGTCTAGTTTTCCCACCCAAGGACTAGAATGGCCGGCAGGAATACAGCTGGTAAAGGCTTGTCCTTTGAAATACTATTTAAAAAAATCTACCTAAAGCAATTAACTTAAAAGCATATGGAAGGCACAAAAAGCTCTCTGCCTTCATTTCGGGAATGAACAGGGGCAGCCTGGCTTTGAAAATGAGCACACACCACAGGTGGCCGCATTTAGTTCTTGTTCCACCGTTCACTGACCACCTAAGTGTGTTCTGTGCACGGGGCATAAGAAGAGCCGAGTTCCCACGGCCAGATATTGTTGCTGTTCCTTAGTAAGTGTCATTGTGTGTCATGCCTTGTGCTAAGAACCAGGGAACAAAAACGAACAATAGGAAAGAGTGTGCCCCGCTGGGTTTCCATACTAGACTGCTGGAGACATCTCTCATGCTATTAGGAGGCTGTCATTCCCATCTCACAGAGAGGAAGACTAAGTCTCAGATGGAATAAACAATGATTACAGCAACTGCTTTGGTGATTAAATGACAGAGGGGGGAGCGGAACTCATGGCGGTCTGAACATCATGTACAACAAGGATGAAGACCAAGTCGTCCTTCCTCTTCCTAGCCCTTGGTTTTCTCATCTGTGAAACTAATGACCTCTCCAAAGGGTTTCCCAAGTCTCTGCTGTCCTCAGCTATCTTCTGTAATTTGCCAAACCCCTGGTGTTTGGGGTAAACACACACGTTCATAGCCTACTGGATGTTAAGGCTGATCATTCCATCGTGTCCTTGACAGATCAGCAATTGAAACTGCTTCCAGAGAAGAGAAGGAATTCCACAAGGCCACACAGCATAAAATATAGACAAAAGAAGGTCTTAAAGAGGGGGTCTTGCAATACTCACACAGCTCCAAGTTTTCAAGTGGGCAGACATGCAGGTGATCAAACAAATAACGTGAGTAATGTCAATCGACTGAGTTGATTTTTGAGAGCGAGTGTGTGTGTGTGTGTGTGTTTCACTAGCCTACATGTGCACCTATGCAGTTTACTGTTTTGGATATGTTGGCTGGCCAGTGAATCCCCCAGATCTATCTGTCTCTGCACCTCCAGTTTTGTGGTTCCGGACATACACCACCGAACCCAGCATTACATGGGTGCCAGGAATCCAAACTCGGGTCCCCATGCTTGTGCAACTGCATGCTACCACCGAGCCAAGTCTCCAGGCACTGTCACATCTCGTTTTTACCCCTAAGAAAACAAATACTGGAAGAAGAGGGCACATCAGCTTATCAGCCTCTCCATCCAGCAAAGGATGCTTCTTGCTTTGTTTGTGGGGGTGGAGGGAGCAGAAGGGAAATCTCTAGAAAGTCTTATTCAGTTAACACGAAGCCCACCCTTCCAGGACAGACATGTGGATTTGTAGACTCATCAAAGTTCTGTCGACGAAGCCTGGATCTTTTCTTCTCCCGTCATAGACAGAGGACCCAACGGAGGAGAATGACATAAAAAGCTGCCACAGAATCACACGCTCCTAGAGCTCGGTTGTAATTAAGTCTATATTCATCATACTGTGTGGGCAGAGGAAACTGCACCTGTAGCAACTCTGAAAACCCACATTTGTCTCAAGTGACTGATCTACAGGAGCCATATGCCAAGTGTCAGGCAGCTCCATCGTTCACCCATCTGAGAGCCAGAATGGGAGCCAAGAATACAAACCTTAAGACTATCCTTCCTGCTCTTCTCCTCAAGGCTCACAGCATCTCATCTGTCTCTGTATTGGTATTTTCCCATTCGTTAAAGTTTCCTCTTCTAGATAAAATTCTGTGCGTACATGCATGTGCAGGCCACTAATAGACACCAAGTGTCCACTCTGTCATTCTCCACCTTACTGTTAAAGAGAGCATCTCTCACTGAACCTGGAGCACTGATTCAGCTCAACTGGCTGGTCAGAAAACCCCAGATATCCCCCTGTCTCCGCCTCCCTAGCACCTGAGTTACAGGCATGTTCCTGTGCCCAGCTGCCCAGCTTTGTCTATTTGTTGTTCGTTTTACATGGATTCTGGGGAATAGGACCCAGGTCTTCAGCCTTGCATGGTGAGCCCTTTACTGACTGAAGCATCTCCCTTAGAAAGTGGAATTGTAACCAACATGCCTGACTGCCTGAAACGTTGGCCATGTCAATCCTTTGAGGCAGAAAGAAATGGCGGCTGACATGAAGTGAAACCACTTCACGAGTGCCATGCCCTCACCCACATGCGAACATCCCAGATGCCCTACTAAAAATGTGCTGTACCACCTCCAACTTAGGCTTGCTCTGTGCACTGAGGGGACTATGGTGGCTCTTCTAAGTTGAACTCACAGAACTACCTTCCTTCCTGCACTTAAATACAAGAGAAAATGAATACCAAAGACCCCCAGGACTTGCAGTTTCCAAATTAAATATATATCAGATCTTCAAAGGGAGCCATGTGAAAAGTCTCTACATTATGACTTGGACCACTTGGACCATGTCTTGATGAAAACAGACAATGTGTTAAATATACAGAGACGCATACACAAAGTAATGTTAGTTGCCATAGGAAAGTTTTTGTTTAAAATACTCTGTTAACCTGACCTGGCTGGCTTTTCATATGTGGTAATTCTCCAAGAGCCAAGAACATGGGGCTGGAGCGGCAGAGACACTGTCACATGCAAATCTGATACCTATATGGGAAGAAAAGTAGACTTCTCCCATGGTGAAAGACCATTATTTACTTGGTAGCTTCCTAGGGAACTCAACTCTGCCAGAAAGCTAGAGCTTTCCTTTGTCTAGCCAGAATCAGAAGACCTCTAGGTCAAAACAAAAGCAGCAGAAATTTTTCTGGAAAATGGATGAACTTCACTGTGGCCATGGCACCCTGAACATACCGAACATTATCTGATCTCAGAAGGCAAACAGGCTTGGGCCTGGTTAGTACATGTGTGGGAAAATAGAGGAACTCATTAAGTATAATCTGCGTATATGTATTAAATATTTAGCAATTCTACATCTTTTTTTTTTCTTCAGCAAAACAGCCCCCAGTTTATACCGATGCATGTCTGGGGTCTGCTTTGCTCTCCCAAATCTGGTGGCTCTGTCCAACTCTTGGCTCACGATGCATGATCGGTAAATTTTTATTGGCTGATTCAGCACATCAAACAAGTGAAGAAGGAGTGCAGCATCTGTTTTGTAGGTGTTCTTTGTTGGATGTTTTCCCCCATTGTGGTCATCAATGTTCATTCTTGATGTTGTGACAGTCAGCAGGTATTTGAGGAGAGGGGGCATTCAGAGTTAGACTATGTATAAACAGCAAAGTCATCTGGGACCTCTGGGAGGTACCGTGTCTGGTTCCCTACTGCAGCTGCTCTACAATGAGACTTCGGTTTTATTACTCTTTAAAGGATTTTCAGGTGATTCTTAACAGTGACCAGGATCAGGGGTCCTATAGCCGTGGTCTCAATGTCCTACCTAGGAGAATAACCTCAGTGTCATTTGGATGTATGCCAGAAATAAAAGTACTCAGGCTCTCTGTGGATTTACTGGAGACAAAACATGAGAGTTGTGAGGACTCTACAAAGCCCTGCAGGTGAGCCTGTGAACAAGACAGTAATGAGAGCCAGATGCTGGTCCTTGTGAGACTCCAGCCCAGTGTGGGAAGATGAGGCAGGGTTCCTTCTTTCCACTCAGAGCCTGAGATACAGAATGGAGACTGAAGGAGCCGCAGCAGCCCCAGGGCATATGTCACTACTCTCCTGTTCTAAAAATTGCTACATCTGTACATGCAACTGTTAATAAAAATGTCTGCACTGTGGGGTTGAGAGCTTTATTAATCACTGCTTCGGTCCTCCAGGTTTCCTGTTTCCAGATGGAGTGCATGCTTGACACTCTAGCTTGAGAGTTTTCCTGCATCCTGACTCTCCACCAATGGGATGTCCCATGAAACTCCACCATCATCATCCAGCAGGCTTTTCTGGGTCATTCCTTCATCTGCAGATCCTGCCAGTTTTCCTTGGCCTCTCTATCCAGTCTCTCCCTACCTCTCAGACCTACACAGACTCTATGAATTTCCCAAAATCCAGACCCTTGAAGGAACAAAAATCTTACCTTCTCAGCCTCAGGGACATCTTGGGGACAGCAAGGAAAAGGGTAATCCCTTTCGAAATGTCAAACCAAAAAGCAGACACAACAAAAGGAGACAACCATAGCATCCTAATGTATGGGCAAGAGGCAAGGGTTTGGAGCTTCAGCGTCAGACAGACCTGTAGTAAAAGGAATGAGACAACTTCATATACCCCATATCTGAGCTTCAGGTTGTATATCTACACAGCTTCTACACAAGGAAAGGGAGGCACCATGGCTGTTGGAAAACACACAGGCATCTATCAGAATATTAAATATTGAGTGATGGTTTTCCAATGCCCTTGATAGAGTAAAGAGATAAAGGGGGAAAAGGGAAGGAAATGTGAGGAAAGAAAGGAACGAGAAGGAAAAGGGAAGAGAGAGACCACACACACATGCATACAAACACACACACACACTTCATTATAAATAAAGCTAAATACAACTCTCCATCTGTCTCTTGAGACCTCCTTTTGTACCCTGTGTGGTACTCTGAAAAACCCACAGCAGACCCAGTGTGACTGACCAGGCTTATGAGCCACTTGTATTTGTGGAGGCCGGACCCAAATACTAGAGGCAGGCTTTTGACTGGAAAAGAAAAAAAAGTGTAGAGAGAGAGGGAAAGGAAGAGAAAGAGAGGAAAAATGATAAAACAAGCACATGACAATGTCAGAATGACAGCTTACTTTTACAAAGGATGCCCATGCACCATGAGTAAGCTCGAAGCTTCATGAGGACATTTTTCCCCAAAACTGCGGAGTGAGGTTTCTAAAGCGGAGTTGGACTGTCTCATCGGACTGTCTGGAGACTGCCTGCCTGTCCCCTCCTCACTCTCTCACTAAATGCAAGCCCATGCCCCTGTCTTATGAGGAGATAATGACACCCCCTGCTGTGTGTCCTCTAAGGACACTTCAGTGATTGGCAGAAGTTGAGGGCAAAGTCATGGGGGCTATAATTAAAAGAAAAATAAGCATGATGGAGAGTCTGTGTTGTAGGATATTCCCATTTACCTTCAAAGTTGCAACCCTCCTGCACAAGCTGGCACTTCATTGGCATTTAGGAAAGAAGCTAGATTGAAGGGACGTACACATCTAGGAAGAATTGTTCTGGCCCTTGGTTACCCTAATTTTTCTACCTAGGAGTTCCCGCCTCCACCATAGTGCATTGCTAACAACTCCAGGGGTTGGCAGGGCAGGACCCAGGCTCATACTACACTCACCTTATTTGGGCAGAAATCGTTCCCCCCTCCACCCCTGCCTGACTTCCACCCTATCCATACCCATGCACCTGCCTGCATCCCTGTCCTGGGGATGTGTTTTTCTACACTCTTAAGTCAGCAAGACACTGGAAACTGAAATTCCAGCATCAGGTAGGTATCACCCTGCTGGGAATACAAGAATGGAGCCAAATCATTTTCTGGAGATAGCAGATTCTACAGGAGGCTGAGCTGAACGGAAGCAGATTCCGGCTGTCAATCTTGCCACCCTCAGTTTCTTCTGCAAAGTGCAAGTAATGATGACGGCCTGACCAGGTGCTGTACAGAATCAGTTCATGTGCTGAAAGCTCAGTGAGTGGAGACTCAATATCCCTTGGTCTCTAACCAGGCAGACATTTGCACAGCCACCATCTTTGTCTGCTACTGCACCCATCGATGTGCTTCCTCTTCTTACTCAATTTCAACCTGATCTTGTACGAGACACTGGCTTTACTCATGACACCAACTCCCCAAATGAAGCTATCCCTCAGGTCCTTCTCTGAAAAGAGCCTTCAAGGTAGAAGGAAGAAAGGCAGTAGTGTGGACTGCATGGTTCAACCTTCCATCCACAGGCTGCCAGTAGCTAGCCCCGTTCTGAAAGCCACAGTTCTGCAGGAAGCCCTCTTTAATAATGACAGTCTCTTCTAGGTTCCAGCAGCTTTTGCAACCTCCCCTTGCTTATCAAGACTCTGTACATCAATAGCCCCATTGTTTGGCTGCTCCCAAAGTGCCCACCATCTCTTCTTTTTCCCTTAGCCACCCCATCCCCCAACTGTCATACACTGTTCTTTTATTGACCTCTCCTCCATTCCTGATTAGAGGCACCATATTTCCCTCTGGGCAGGAGGCTTCTTTGAGTTTATAAAGGTTCATCATCATGTAAAGCACATCCATCAAGACCCCTACAGACTGGCCTTCAGAGAGATCTCTATGTGGTCTTCTCAGACACTGGCTAGCCTGTCATTCTCTCCTTCATGATGCCAGAGCTCCAGGAACACATGATCTTCCCTTCAATCCAGAAGGGTGCAGGCTCCCTCTGCTCTCTCCATTGCTCCACCACTAAATGCCAGCCCTGTATTCTCTCAATAGCCCTAAGAGACCAATCAGCATTTCCTGCACCCTGGAAACCCCTGCTTCAATATAAGTTTTCAACACCAAAGACTTTTCATGCTTACATTTCCTAAGCCTATGACTCACAGAAAGACCTGACCTAGGCATGCACCCAGAAGCATTCTCTAGCTACTCCCCTCACCCCTGACTACTGACAGCTTCAGAGAACCACAGAACATTAAAGCTGGAAAGAAGGAAAAGATGGCTTGTTCCCATCTTTTCATCCTGCTGATGGGAAAGTATAGAAACATACAATGTAAAGGATCCCAGAGGACACATGTATTTGGAAAGAGAGAGAGGAAGAGAGAGCTACCAGTTCACGGCCCTTAGATATGGCATTTACCAATGTCTCCAGTGCACCAAGGCATGTGTCATGATCCAAAGAACATGCAGTAAAGATATCCAGGCACTGCACTTGGGAGTCACAAAACAGGACGCCGGAACAAAGGGCCAAAGAATCAAAGCAGCAGCATCTTCAGTTCTGTTGCCAAAGTTTAGAGAACGATACTATAGACAGTCAAGTAAGAACATCTCAAAATGTACTTCAATGCAATTTTTACACACCTCAAAATTAATAATCCACGGGAACCAAATAGCAAAATGTTAAATGCACATAGCAGTCCTACCGGCCCAGCTCTACTTCACCTTCTTCTGCTAAAACCAGTAGTAGATCCAATAAAGCTTTATCTACAGAGTGAAATGGATAGTTTGATAATCTGAACTTTTAAAATATTATGCCCACTGTTATTTAACATGGTCACTGAGGTTTTTAGTGTCCAAAGGTGAGTAACTAGCTCTCCTCCTCCTTGTCAAGGCAGACTAACTAGTAAGTCATTTAAAGTTATACAAATATAAAGCCAACCCAGCTATTCTGGTGAGCAGAATTTTAAAAGTCTGATTTTGAAGATCAAACAATATACTTCAAACCATTTTGTACTTCTGTGACACTGTTGACTCCTAGAGCTATGATTACGTGTGTGTGTGTGTGTGTGTGTGTGTGTGTGTGTGTATGTGTGTAGGGGGTGTTTCACTGGAAAACAATTGAGTGATGGTCTCCTGGTAAATCGCTTAAATGATTTCATTCAACGTTTGAGAAGAGGAAGCTAAAGTAGAAGCTGTACTGTGAATTGTCCCATCTTCCTGAGTAAGTGAATTCAAAGAGTTCAGAGAAGCCCCTGGCTGCCTGACTGGTTAGGTCATGACATGTAAATTTCTTTCTTAGTGTTATCAAAAAGTAACCAAACTATGTGTCCAAAGTTTGACTCATCTGACTTGTTAGTCCACTTCCCCCCAGACCAAGCACACTAGACTTTTGAAATAACAGTTTAGAAAACAAAATTGTTATTGTATGTTATTTTATTTTATTTTTTCATTGGGCTTAGTAGATACCAAAAGCATAATAATTACAGTCACTGTGCATTTTGGAGGATCAGATGGCTCTCTTTCAGTTTCCAACTCCATCTAATTACACCCCAAGGTTGCCCCCAAAGGTGGAAAGTTGAGACTATATTTAGGATCCTTGGTGCCACCTACATCAGATATGTCATGGCCCAAGCTCTCTCTACAACCTCTCTATGTGTAGTGACCAACTTTTAAAAATCCCATCTCTGGCCAGCATGGTGTGAACTTCACAATGGCTCATAACTCATGTTTACAGAGGACTTCCTCAACCTGGCTTCAGCAAGTCTATTGCCGTTTCTGCATCTGTTCATTTACGCGTTCTTGCATTTGTTCATCCATTACATTAATATCTGGTGAACTTCTGAGGACCCAGTGGTGGGGGGAGCTCAGAGGTGCTCTACTGAGTCCAGCATCTCTGGTTCCCCTGAGACCTGTTTTCTCTCTGTCTTATGATAAAGCAGTTACACACTGTACTCCACTAACCTGATCCCCCTTGTTCTCTTGGCTTAGCTCTAGCACCTCGAAGCCAAGTCCTATTCTCTTTAAATCCCCTGGCACAGCAGAACCATACATAGAACAGTGCTCTGAAAGAATATGAGTAAGAGACCCAAGTTGGTGCTGATCTTGGATCATTGTCCCAAGGACTTTCCTGGTTACCATATCCATAGACTTTCCCTGTGGCTGTTGCCTTATTTCCCAAAGTCTCACTTGAGGTCCCTACAGGGAGCAGTGTTGTTTTGCCATCAAAGACAGTCAGCATCAGTGAGCTTCGGCAGAAATTTTCTCCATAGCTCCAATCAGCGTGCATTCTTGAGGCAGCTGTCCAGCTGGCTACTGAAGGAGTTTTGGAGGCAGCATGCCTAATGTATTGCTTTTGATTGGAAAGTGAGAAAAGAGCTCTCAGTGACCTACTCTCCTTAATTACATGAAGTAAACACCTCCTCAAGTATAGCCACAGAAGCCTGATTGAGTCTTTGCTTCCTGGCCTCCTAGCCGGCCTGCTGACCAGCAGAGGGCAAGTGGAAAACCAACACCTGCTGAATTGCATAAGCAAAGGGGCTACAAGCACATCTGCTAGAGGCAGTGGAATTCTGCAGCAGCCATTCCTAATTTATACTCCTGTTCCCAGATTCAGCATATGTATCTATAAAGTCTGCAGGTATGTTTTTTTAATCTATTTTATTGGGTTCTTATACCTATACATCCCTTTAAAACCTTATTTTGCCCTAATCCCTTCCAATTCCCCAATATTAGGTAGGAGAGAAAGATGGTTAGAGGGGAAAGGAAAGTAGATTTCTATAGGCTACTTCCTGGTCATTAGGGGCATTGGGTTCCTTGGGGCAAGTCCAACATCCATTATCAGAATATCCAGCAAACCAACGAACCAGCAGTCCAGCAATAGAAAATGCAACAACAAATGCAGCAGCAGAAAGAACCAGCAGCAGAAAGAACCAGCAGCAGGGGGAGCAGCAGCTGCCACAGACCCTCTCAGGCTCTCCCATTTAAACTCTCTCCAGAGTTCCCCAGAATTAAACTATCTACAGCTGGCAACGATCATGCCCCTGCTAGTGTACACAGCAAATCATAATCACATGCTATGAAGCAGCCTCTTATACCACACCTGGGATTAAAACAAAAACATATTCACATACCATAACTAGGTTTTTAGGAAAACCAAAACACTCACTACAAAACTGTGTTCATGGCAATACCCCAAGGTGCTCCCTAAACCTCATAATAAATTATAGATTTGCTTATGAGAGACCATACTATATAGAAAAGGACTTCAAACCTGAAAAGCAATTGATGTCACTAAAAAGGATCTAGGAAATGGAGACCAGAGCCCAGATCTCCCCACAACCTAGCTCTTGTCTTTCCAGACGTTTCTGACTCTTTCCTAGACTTGTAACAGGGACAGCCAGCTCTAAGACAGCCCTGAAAATGGGGCAGGAAGAGATTGCTAATATAATGACTAGACACGGAGAAGGCTGTGGTAAAGGTACTTCCTGGAAATGACTGCATCCAGTTCATGAATCCAATAGGAATGGGGGGTGCACAAGGGACAAATACCCAAGTACCTTCCCCTTTTCTTCCTGACCTCCTGTTTACCACATTGTCCACAGCCAAGCTAAACTGAAGAATGAGTTGATAGTCCTAAGACAAAAAGAAAGGAAAGGACTTCCATACTTATTTATGTCAAAAGGCTATGTGTTCAAACAAGGTGCATGGAGTCTCACTGGCTGCTGAGTAATTCCCAGTTGATCACACTCTTGTCCAAGTCCTCTGGTTACTGGGATCCATATAGTTTCTTCTACTGAACATTCCACAACCATCTTCCCCTCTTGCTAAAAGGCATTCTCTATCTTGGAGGTAAATAAAGCTTTCAGCTATGAGATGGGCCAGTCAGTCCTGGATGGTATTTATCCTGGGTTGTCATAGTTGTGTTAGCTAAGACCGTGGGAAATGGACAGTTGAGAGTTTCCCCAGGAAACTTCTAGTCTTATGTTCCCCTGATACACTTCCAATGTTGCGTAGCAGCAGCCTGATTCATCATGGTAATTGACATGGTTATCCACTGGCCCAGTCTAAAGACCTCCTTTTTGCTTGTTGGTCCAGAGGCATGAAGAACTTGCAATATCCAGGAGATATTTTACCTTCAGTTGTACTTTGGATCTTGAATATCCCCCAAAGGCCCATATGTTAAAGGTTCATTCCTCAGGGTGACATATGAAGAATGTGCAAATTCCTCCAAGGTAGGGCGTTATGGGAAAACCTTAAATCATAAAGGTCCTTGAAAGGCATTGGGGAACTCTCCTTTCCATTCTCTTTGGTCCCTGGCCATAACGTGTGCAGTTTTACTGTTCCATGCGCTCCAGTTACAATGTATTTCTTAGTTACAGCTCTAAAGCAATAGGCCCTCAGGCCTTTACTTTAGACTAGAGCCTCCAAGAGTGATCCACAATAAACATTGTTTGTGGTTGTTGTTGTTCTATAATTTGCTTGTCTCTGGTGTTTTGATAGTAATGAAAATCTAACTAACACAGCTTCCCATTCACAAGGTGTAGTAGAAGTTTTGATTTCTTTAAAAACTTAGTTATGTTATATAAATATGTTTTTGTTTTAATCCCAGCTGTGGGATATGGGACTGGTGTAGTTTGTCCACAGCTAATAATTGCTTCATGTGGGGAATGTTTTTAGCCAACTGGTACCAGCCTCAGAAAGGGGCAGGTGCTGATAATGGAATTGTGAGAACTCTGAGAGGGTATGGAGCCCAAAGAGGAAAGGCGAGGGTTTCTGAGGAGACAGACAGAGGAGAAAGAACGCTGCTTGTTCATCCTGCTGGTTTGCCCATTTGCTGGTGCTGGACTGCTAGATATCTTGATGACTGAGTTTGACATTGCCCCCAGAGAACCCAACAACCGTAACCAGCCAGCACTAAGTCTAAAGAGATCTACATTCCCTTTCCCTTCTAACCTTCATTCTCTCTTAGCTAGGGTTGGGTGGTTGGAAGGGAGGTAGCGGCTCCCAAATAAAACAGAGCTTAAAAACAGTACCTACAACAAGGTCCATATTTGTGTTTCATTCTGAAATGATGGCTGGGCACCAGGCCCTCTCAGTTTAGGATATGTAGAGTAGCTGTTTAAACAGGTCTGACAGTGCTGTTTATAGAAATTGTATATTTATCACTACAAATTTATGGGACAAACATCATTAATCTATCCCAGAGCAGAGAAAAGAGAAGTTCAGAAGAAGAAATTATTCTCCCCCTGATGCCAATGTTGGAGAACACTACCATTCAAGCTCCCTCATTTAAGGCAGGCTGCTTCTCACAGGGACACACTGGCTGTGATTACCTCGTGAGTGCTTCCTAGTTATGCCCAGACAGTCCTTTGGACCCCTGTGGAGACAAGGTGTATATCTCTGTAGGCCCCAAAAGTCAAAGATCTGGTGGAAATCAAATGTTTTCCTTCTATTTTGCAGACACTCTTTTATAGTAGGTTTCCTCAGTTTGACTGTCCAAGTTCAACATTTTACCTGGAAGAGCTGTCATAGCCAGCACAGCTAATCAATTTCCAGGGCTCTGCTGGGAGGCCAAGAGATGATTAGATATGTAGGCAATAATAAGGGCTCCTCCGTAAAACCCGAAAGTCCTTCTGGTGCCCTTTCAAATTAAAAGGGTTCCCTCTACTAATATATTAATTAAAATGAAAAATTAATAACTGACCTCTATTATTTATTGGCTGTTTTTGGAGAATGAAATATTGATCTCCAAAAAGGAATCAATGTCAATGAAACCCCTTTCTGGAGCATGCTTGATTCCTGTCACTTAATAAAGAGATAAGCTTACCTGCTGCATCAGTTCAAAGACATTGACTGTAAATGTTGATTTTGAACCAATAAGAAGATTATAAGTACTGTCATAAAATACCCTTCCAGGATGTAAATTATTCAAAGCCTTCCATGGGCAGACATGGTCCCTCATGCCTCAGTGATTCTGCTATACGCATAACACATTTCATTTATTAAAGCTAGAGAAGCCCTCTGTTGATAAAGCCCCCTAAATAAATGATAACTTTCATCTCCCTCTTCCAAATTATTTCCATAGTGAGCTGTGGAATTTGAAATGTTTATGCTAGAGGTGACATGTCAAAAATCACAGCCTCTGTGAACTACACATGCATCTTCATTGGGAGGCTCAACTCCATGTGACACTCAATTCCCCCAAGCCAAGGGGACCTGGCAACACAGTTTAGCTCTGAGGGCTCATCTTGAATGTCTCAGCTGCAGGACACTGCAAGAGCTGGAAGTCCAATGGGGCTTGACCATTCACTCTCAGCATGATTAAGTATGACTCAGCATGACTCAGCATGATCTACACAAGTCATTAGGCTTCTCCAAAACTGACTGTTTTGGATGGTTCTCTTGCATGGAGGTGGAAATAAGGTAGGCACTCAGCAGGCAGACTGACCCACAGTGGGTAATTACTTCTGACTGGATCATCAATTATGGTACAGACTCATGGGATCCTCTCCATAACCTGCTAGACTGTCACAAAGTACCCAGAGCATTCATTCTTCCTGTCTTATCCAGGACATACCTCTGCATTTTGTTCACATAAAAAAAAAACAAGGAAATTCTGTTGCTTTTGAAGACCTACTGCCAATGTCTTCTACTCCTTGAAGTGTTGTATAGTTTCCTCACTTGATTTTTTCCTTTTCATCTTTCCTCAAATATTTATAGTGTGCTCCTCAAGACAGTGGGTCAGGTGTGGTTCTGGACTTCTTGATGATACCAACTTATGAAATCTTCATTGTGATCCCACAATAAAATCCTATTGCTCTATTCTGTTTGCCAGAAGATGGACTCGAACTCCAGGAAGCTAAATGTCCTTTTCAGAGCCACATAGTGAACCAGCAGCAGGGCTAAGATCTGTACACTAAGGGTTTCTTCTATTTTTTACTTTCATTTTTTTTCAAAGTTCACATATGCTTGCCTTTTCATTCCATGACCACCTTGTAGCTCTGAGCCCATGGCTCAGTGCTTCCTATGTGGTTTTCACTCATCCTTCTGGGCATGCCTGGTACTCTGCTGGAAAACGCTTTGGATGTGGTAGCTTCACTCACTAGGGTTCTCCCTGGACCAGCATTCATCATTCATAGCATCCCAACTCACATCCGTTTTTTCCATGCACTATTCTGTTTCTCCTTTTTTTATAGTGGGATCATAGTATATGTTCATACCATATGTATTAGCCACCACTGTTATCCTAAAGGTTTCTGATTATATCATGTCATCCCACAGGTTTCTGGCTATAACGTCTTGACTCCAAGTCCATACTCATGTCACATCTCACTGAGCATTATACAACTGAAAACACAGCATATAGTGACTTATCAGTAAATCCAGAGTTGTTGGTCAATTATTTTGTTTCCCAGATCACATGCTAATTAGTTTTAGAGCAGCTACAAGGGACATCAGAAGGTGCACAGACAGCATTTACATCCTGTCTATAATGTCTGTAGCACCTAATGGATGCGTCTGCGTGTATCACTGAGTCAAACAATGTTCCCTGAGCCTCTACTTTTATATCTGTAATATGGGAACTGAAAAGAAAAGCTAGATATCAAAACTGTCAGGTCACTACAGTTGCAGAGAACTCTAAAAACTGTAATAAATGTTCCAGAGACAAGAACCATAGTTTGCCTCATCTTGAGTGACAGTTGCTTACATATGTCTCGCAAATACCCTTGGAAGGAATTCTTTCCACCACCAACAAAAAGGATCTACAGAAGGGAAAACGGTGTCTCAAACTGAACCTTAAACCTCACCTTCTGCCTCCTGACAGAGACTCTTATTCTTGCATAACAGTAGAAAATAAAATAGTTGCTCATTACTATGCCCAAACCAGGGGGAATAATTGTTCAAAAATAATTTTATGTGCTCCAAGATTTACAATTCACACATACATACACACATGTACACACACAGTCATGTGTACACGAAGTTCGTAAATCCCCTTGCAAAATCTTCAGAATGATCTTTTTCTTGGAATTACCCAACATCCAGAACCCAGACTCCATCTGATGATTTTGTTCTTGCAGTTATTTTTTTCCTGTCAAGAGCTGACAATCAGACATGCAAAACAAGTGCCGTGTATGAATTTTGCAAAAGTATCACTTTGGGAAAACAGAAACCAAAACAAATTGAGAAATCATATAAATAATTACTTTGAGCTTCAACTCTAACATGAAAAGGGAAGACATACAAGCAGAAATGCTAATGAACGGGACGGTTTAATTACAGGGGCCCAAATTAATAAGTTGAAATCATTCCAGATTTCCAGTAAGCAGCCAACCTCCTCATGTGATCTCAGAGGTGTAGACTCAGCCCCCACCCCAAAAGTGTTTTGGTGTTTTTGGTTGGTGTCCATCTGGAATGGCAACAGCAGAGAGCCTTCATGATGGAAAAGTTTGTCCACCCACTGTATTTAACTGTCATCATCATGGACAGGTACAGGCTTTTCCTAGAACATCCTCTCTAATTAAAAAATCCTGTCTCACCAGCTACACGAGTTCAAGCACATGCGCTAAGGGAAAAATTAAACCCAGCACAACTCCTGAGTGGGACCTAGTACATGGTGCCACTCTCCCCTACAACACACTAATCTCTACTTTCTAATTCCAAAGTGATGCATTTGCAAAATTCACATGTATCACCTGTTTTATGTGTCTAATTGTCAGCTGTTGGCAAGGTGGGATGGCTGTGAGGGAAAAGATGCATCGAACTCAGCCAGGTAGATGGTATTATATAGACAAAAGCAATCATCTCGCTGAAAGCCATGATGCCCAGAGTTCTTCAGATACTCTAAATTTTCAAAAGCCATAGTACTAAAAAACAGAAGGCTCGAGATTCAAAGCTCTGCATAGCTGATACCAAAGCCCATGTCACCTTTAGAGAAAGTATTCCACCTTCAGTTGCTTACAACTAAAGCATTCATCAGCTCTTTGGATTGTTCAGGGAAGCTGTCCATGTGCCTACTATGGGTCAGTTTGGGGCTGTGTTCTGGGAAAACAATAATCAGGAAATGAACCAGATCCCATTGTCAAGGAATTTTTTTAATGGCATAGACAAAATCATCACACATTATTTCCATCTTTGTTGATTAAGGTTACCTCATTTAACCTTTTGTAATAGTGACCAACTATATGAGAGAACAGTCAGACCTATCCTACAGCTCCAGAAGCTTCGGTCATGGTTGCCTGACAGCGGGAGTGCAGGTAGAGGCTTTCATGTCATGTCAGACAAGAAGCAAGAAAGGGTCAGGGATAGGAATTCTTAAGGATATGCCCAGCGACTTACTTTCTCCAGCTAAGTCCTACCACCCTAGTCAATTACCTGTCTGGAATGGTAACAGAAAAGAGGAAAGTGAGGATCTGCTAAAGAAAACCGAGGTCATCCTCATCCAAACTTTGCCTGAGCCTTCACTGGCTGGTTACCATCTACCAAAATGGCACCAACAACTGAGGACTGGGGTTCTAATATGAGCTATTTCACATTCATAAGTGAATAGGAGGAAGATGGGGCTATGAGAACTTTTAAAAGGGAGAATCCAGTAGCCAGGAAACTCTTCCCTGAAGAAGTAGCAGCTAGCGTCTGATCAGAAAAGCAAGTGTAAAAATGTAATGTACAATGAGAAAACAGTAATATGAGCATGGAGGAATTTGTTTCATTTGTCCCAAGTTTTCTCTCTATCTATTCATACTTTATCTGTTCCATGTCCACCTGGTTTGTGCTCCCAACACTGCCATAGGAGTCTGTTGGAGGTTCTTGTGTTCACAGATAAGCACTAGGGAACCAGGATTGAACCCATAGAGCTGTTCCTTTAAAGGGATTCACAACTTGTTATCCTCCCAGAAAGCTGGGAGCAGACACAGTTAATAGCCTGGTGACCTTTGCTATCTATGTTGCCAAGACCACACAAGAGCCTTGCCCAGACCCTAAACATGAGCTTGTCGATCTATTGAACCTATCTTTATGGAAGGTGTTACATTTAGTCAATATATAGAACCTGTCTTCATGGAAGACGTCACTTGTGCTTTACAAAGAGTTTTGATGTAGCATGTCTTAATCTATATTGAGCACACAGGATTGAGTTAATTATTGCCAGGAAAGTTTTCAGCAAATTGTGTTGTGCTTCAATATGACTAAAATAAAGCACTCAGGGACAGACTCCCAAAGTTTGAACCAACACTGGCTACTTGGTCATGTTGAAATGAAGCACCATCTTGCTCCCCACAGATCATTACTCTGCCAGCTGTGGTGGGGCAGAGACCCTTGAAATTTGTACCCATGTGGTAAAGTTCATGGACTGTTGCAGTTCTCAACTGAGCCTTCAGACATTTGAGGAAGAGCTGAACCGCTCCCTTTTTGAGATCACCTCACCTTTGGTTTTCTGGCACAATCCTAACTGACTCTCCTTTAGCCTCTCTGGGTTTGTTAATGGTGGTCAGTGTTTGACCCGGATGTATCCAGTTTTTTTTTTTTAATCTTTTTTAAAGAGCCAAAAGAGGCAAACATTTCATGTGGCAAGGAGACTTTATTCAGATATAATACAGTTATAATACATACAGAATACACTGCCAAGAGCAGAGTAGGCCAGTGGTTCTTCAGTATGACTGGCAAGTTTGAGTTATCTAACCATTTTTTTACTGCTCATATTCCTTCTCATATTCCCTCTTATGATGCATATGCCTAGGCATATGGCAAACAATGATTTTTCTCTTGAATACAGAGAGAGGAGACAATTTATCTTACTAGGCATACACCCCAAACCAGTCTAGGCTAGATTTACCTGTACGTATGTATATCCTAAAATACACTTGAATAGAAACTCTCAATGAAAGGGGAGTCACTGATATTTATTTGAAGCAGACAAATGTATGCCATTATTTTTAGTGGTACCCACACATAGCTCCGTGCATGTGGAGGTCCTGGGTTGCTGTTATTTATTAGGAGATGGGTGGACATGAATAGCACAAGCAGTTGATAGCCTGAGGTTGGTGAAAGCATTATTATAAGAGTGTGTGAATATAGTCCAAGACAAGTGGAATCCAAGGTAATAAGATATTCCCTATGCTTGCTTGTCTCCAATGTTCCTTGACAGTTCTCTTTATTCCATCATACTCCTCTAAGTCCTTCAAGATTTGGTTGCAAACACTCTCTACCTTCCTTTACATTCTTTCCTGGACAATCTTCCCCATGTATCATACTATTTACATCCTAGTACGCTGATTCCCTAAATGTGTCTCTAACGCTGAGCTTTCTTTTGGACTCCGGACTTATATTTACAAACGGACAGACAGTTGCTCTCAGATCTCTCAGACATATCCAACTCAGCGTGATCAAACTGAGTTTATCAGTGACTCCAATTTCATCTCAGCACCATCCATTTAGTTTACTACCAGGATGACAGGCAAAATTCATGCCTCAAGCTCTGCTCTCTTCTATGGTCAACTGAATGACTCCAAACATACTCAGGTATCAATAAAAGAAACCTATGAATTCTATGTATTGGCAAAAGGGATATTAAAGATGTAATAAAATTAAGGATGTTGAAATAATAGTATCTTTGATCATCCCAGTGGTACAGAGATGTAACCAGAGGTTCTTTATGGGAAAGAGGCAGAAGATTTGATGACAGATGAAAGAAAGCCATGTGAAGACAGAAGCAGAGACTGAAGTGGATCAGCCATAAACAAGGAATGCCAGCAGCCACTGGAAGCTGAAGGAGATAAGGAATGAATTTTCTCCTAGAACATTTAAAAGGAACCAACTTTGTGGCTTTGAATTCTAGCTCATCTCTGAAATCAAGCCACCAGAATTGAAGGGAAATTCATTCCTCTTGTTTCAAGCCATATGTTTATTCATTCAGAATTGTAACAGTAAAGTAACAAAATGTACAATAACTCACATGCTAACCCTCTTTAGTTTGTTATGAATATAATTTAAACGACAGTCTTTTCCTTCATCATCTTTCAAAAGGATAGTTACCAAGAGTCCCAGCTTCCTATGACTCCTAGGATAGAGTCCTTAGCAGGGCCCACGAAAACTTGCTTGTCCTCAAATCTGCTTCTTTCTTCAGGACTGTCTTGTGCTATGGAAACAGACTCCCTTTAAGTTTCCAGAAGGAACTAAGCCCTTATCCACCAAAGGACCCTGATACAACCTCCATCTTTGAATGTTTATGAATGTCAGATCATAGCTTAGGTATCGCTACCTTCCTCACCACAGAATTTCTGATCTCTCAGACTATGTTCATGTGGTGCATACACTAATTACAATTTCATATTAACTTTATGGTTTTTCTGCTCATGTGTGGCTCCCCAGATCACCAGGAAGTCCCCAGGGAAAAGTGTGACAGTGAAGCAGCAACTGAATTTCATAGCCATGCTATCCCCAGCATCCAACAGGGTGCAGAGCAAGTGTTCGATGCACACTGTCTAGATAATTTCCAAAGCCCAGAAGTGTCTCTGAATGTTTGTGTGTGTGAACTTGGATGGATCTATCTCCCTCTACAACACAGAGCAGGTCAGGAGGGGATAACATGGAAAGAACTTGGGTGGACTCAGCAATAGCCAAGTCTAGTATCAGGACATCACCTTGTGTGTAAGTGGGGTGAGGGATTGCATGTGTGCATATGTATGTGCAGGGCAGAGGGCAACCTCAGGAATCATTCTTCAGGAACCATCTACCTCATATGTTTAAGATGGGGCATCTCAGTGGTTACCCTAAGGTGGCTGGGTAGTGAGCCTCAGGGACCCTCCTCTCTCCACTCTACCCTACGCCCACCACCTCTAGCCCAAGCTCTAGGATTCCCATGCCTGGCTTTCATATATGAGTTCTGAAGATTGACCCAGGTCCTTGTGCTTACAAGGTAGGCACCCAACTGTGTAAACTATCTGCTTGGCAGCCCCATGAATACCATCTTCTTACACAGGGGCTGCGTATGCTTTGCATCCCCTCAGGATTCAGAAGCAATGCTGCAGGGTTTTGGCTTTCCTTCCCCTCTTAGCCTACTCACTCTCTAGCTACGGGTCTGTAGAGTTTCTCTGGCTACTTTCTAAGATCAAAGCAATTTGTCTAAAGATTGGTTTTGTTTTTTAAAAATCAGGCTCTAAAAAACTCCTCTGTGTCCTAAAGTTCATCTGAGGCAACTTACAGGTTGAGGGTGGCTTTGAGTTTAAAAAAAAATCATTTACTTATCTCTTTGGTATCTTGTGATTCCATATAGGATTTAAAAAAATGTTTTGTGACTGAAAATGAGGGCAAATTTATAAGCCATTAGTATTGCACTCCTTTAGGGTCATACTTTGTACTCTTCAAAGCATTTGTAGATTTTCTTAGGGTCTCATAAATTTTCTGAAGATTATTAATTCCAAACAACTCAAGGTGCCTGAATAACTGACAAAAATCTCACATCTAGTGTAGGAAAGAGTTTGTACTCAGTTCCATGACATTGGACTGATGACAGTCAGGGTAAGGTGGTTTGAGCCAATTTTATCTGTTCATTAAGAAAGCAGATGAATTCAGTGAACATTTAGGCTTCTGGTGCCTGGAGAGAAAATAGCACACAGCACTTCAACACTTATTTCCTCTAGGTGGCAAGATTGTGAGTAAATTTATCGTCTTCTTTATGCTTCTCTGTAACATCCGCAATGGGTATGGATTAATTTTATAATTAGAAAACATTAAAAATAAGCGAGTATGATTATAAAGTAACTCAAGGGAATAATGGGAAAACAGAAAGATCTCTGACTCACCCAGGGTGTAGGGTGTGGGGTTGGGGTGACTTATCCCTGGGCTCTGGCTCTGAGCCTGCTGTGACAATTACCGTTTTATAATCTTCAAGCACGACCTCAAGGAGCCTCACCTCAGTGCAAAGTGGAGAAAATAAACTTACTTATATCAGTGAAAGCTCTCAGCGATAAACAGTAAGAACAGCTTTAGAGAAGACAAAGCTATGGGGTCACATGAATTCGGAACAAAGGGCTTTCACTGTGGGGATGGCTGCATCCCTCTGTGGATCTGCCTTTCTCCTTTAGCTGTTACAACTCTCTCCTCCTGTGCCTGTAAAAGTGGGAACCGGCATGTTTGTTCTGATCTCTCTGCAAATTAGCAAATCCAACAGGAATGTGACTTATCTCAAGGATTATTCTGTCTGACTATCCGTAAGACCTCGTGCACCACCAAGAGCCCATCATTGTCACAAGAGAAAATAGACCGATCCCAGTCAACCCCATGTACCCACTCCTAAGCCTTACAAGCCTTGTTTCCTCAGGACCCAGCTCTGAGGTGGCATGTGCCCTCCGAGATAAGGTCATAACCAATCCAGACAAGGTAGTTGCTTTCATTAGCCAGAGGGTCCAATTTAATTAGCTTGTGAAATGCATTAAAGGATAAATTTTAGTAAACAACATGTGAGTAGTCACAGAGGGGGAAAAAAAAAGACTTCCAAGAACCAAGATAGCTACACAAACAATGTAATCTTTTTTCAGGGGGAAAAAAAACACACCCATAAGCAATGGGGTCTAGAGCAGGTATAAGTAGTATATACCTGTAATCTCAGAACTCTGGACACAAAGGCATTAAGATCATGCTCCAGATAACCTAGGGCCACATTGCAAGACCTTGACTCTTCCTCTCCTAAAAAGAAAAAAAATGAAGGAAGTAGGTTATGAAGAAAATCATCATAGCCAAGGTTTAGAGAAAGTGGTTCTTTAAGTAGACAAAACCCTTCATGTCCACCATGTCCATCTCTGTGAGCTTTTTCCCCCTCTTATCTCTTCTGAAAATTGGACATAAGAAGTACAGATGCTCCTCCCTCAATAAAACTTCAAACTCTAAATAAATTATATATTGAATAAGGAATTGAAATCCTGGCAAGAACACACACACAAATGAGCCTTGAGCTGTTGGAAGATGATAAATTGTCAGCTTCTCTTTAATAAGATTGTGTCTCATCACCATATCCTATAACAGAGTTGATAGATTCTGTTTTTAACCTTCAGGGCTTAAAATCAATTCCCAACAAGAGTTAGAAGCTCTTAACCATATAGCCCCAAATATATCAATTAATCTATCAATCAAGTTGGTCAGTAGAACACCATGTTTGTATTAAGGCCAGGCTTTACTGGGCATCAGGGCCAGGGAAGAGAATTAAAATATGCACATGTTACCTAAGAAAAGCCATACTTCAGAAGATATCAGTTTTAACTTCACAGGTGACAGAAGGCCTATTTCCATTAGAATTATACAGTTTTTGCTGTCTCAAGAGAATTGTGTAATCAATGCATAGGATTTTGGACCAGAACCAGTTATAGGCTTTGACTTAGGCTTTTGCAATGCTTAGATATCCACAGTTCCTATCTATCAGCTTGGTTTATGGGGCCTATCTGGGCTCCTAAGAGATTTTATAGACAGCAGATATGAGAACAATGACTCAGACTGAGGCTCAGATTCCACATTCATTTTATACTTTGCAAATTTTCTTAAGTTATTTTGACCCAATACCTTTAACCATAAAAATAGAGACACAATCACAAATTTTATTCAACTACAAACACTTTGAACTACAATAACGACATGCCTTAAAAATATACCCAATGATACAATAGTGACACAATGTTATGAGAGTAACCAACCACCTTTTAATTGCAGTTAAGGCTCATTCTCTAAGATGGCACCCATCCTGTTACTTTTAATAAGGTCAAGAGCCTGAGACTAAGTAGATCATGGACCTTAGGAGAAAACCTACTACAATTATTCCACAAAATGAGCATAGCAATAAAACAACCCCTAAATACATATGTCTAGACCCATAGATTGGTGCATCACTGAACCCTCATAACAGAAGCTCTTTTTTGCAATAGATGGTGATTATCACAGAGACTCACAACTGGAAACATGCAGAAAGCAAAAAACACAGCATTAAATGGCATGTCTTCTTGAAAACTCTCCCTTCAAGGCTCTGAGATCCCTGTGGAAAAGTAGGTAGAAAAATTGTAAGAGCCAGCCGTCAAGAAAATGGCATTTTCCAGGGATAGTGGGGCCAAAGCGCAGACAAACTCGCAGAGACTCGCAGAGATAGTTTATACATGCCTTGCACAGATTCAAACCAGACAAAAATCCCGGCTCAGAGAAAGAGACGTGGACATAAAGTCTTTGCTATTGATAGCTTCTGGAAGAGGGAAAAATCAATTTTCTTCAAGCAGAGCACAGGGCAGGCCAGATGTTCAGAAACTGTTGACCAACACAAAATGGACACCATGTTTTGTTTTGGTTTTGGTTTTGTTTGCTGGAAGTTTTGTGTGCTGTGATGTGCTGTGCTGTGTGTGTGTGCTTTTTGTTTTGCTTTTCTTTTTGAGAAAAAAATATGATGTGTGGATGGAGAGGGGAGAATATCTGGTAGGAGTTGGGGAGAGGAAAGAATATGACCAAAATATTCATATAAAAAGAAATTTAATATAACCACCACTATGTACTTCGTAGTATCCTTGAGGATTAAATGAGAACATGTAAGTGGAGTGCCTAATACCAGGCAGCCCAGAGTTAATGGTGATTTGTGAAGGATGCAATCATATTTGGGGATAGTAGTACAGTTTCAACTACTAGGCTTTTCCTACATTGCATTTTTATATGCTTTTATTTATTTTATTTGGCCTGTAAATTCTCTCTTGTTTTTACTTAGCATGCAAATTACTGGGTTTCATTATTATCCTTCCATACATCTTTGTTTTTGTTGCTCCTCTTTCCCTACTCGCTGTATCTCTGCGGACTTGTACCTGTCTTTTCCCTAGCAGCCCCTACCCTGTTCCATGTCAGATGTATTCTCTTACCCTCATCTCCTCCTCTCCCTTCTTAGGACTTCTATTTTTCCTTTCATCATGGCCTTTCTGTTTCATAACCTACACCCATACCCACATCTATAGTCAATACAAAAATTAAAATCTAAGATTCACATATTTACATGAGGTATTTGTCCTCCTGGGTTAGGTTACTTCACTTAATAATTTTTGCATCTATCCATTTTTTCTGCAAATACATGATTTTATTTTTTCTTTATGGCTGAATAAAATTACATTGTGCTTATGGACTACATTTTCTTTGCCCATTCATCTATTAATAGATATCTAAGATGGCTACATTTTCTTGCTATTAAGAGCAGCACATCAGTAAACATGGATGTGAATGTATGTGATTTAATTTTTAATAATTATTCTTTTGGTATGAACAAAAGATGCATTAAGGCATGACTTTGCTCCTCTGGCTTTTTATGTGTATTGCCCAACCCATCCCCCATCAAATGCATTTTCTCCTCCTACAGTAATCCTATTAAATCCTACAGACTTCCACTTCCATGACATAAATATTCTTCTGGCTTCAGCCCAAACAGAAACTAATTGTCTCCTTGTTTGTCTGCATGTGAGTTTGTTATACCAGATAACACATTCCAAGCCCCGTTTTATTGTCCCTTGGCATTTTTCTAAACAAGCAGCAATGGCTGAGCTAGCCACAGAAACAGAGTTTCTTGAAGCAAAGGAGTAAGAGTGTGAGAAGCAAGTGGCTCTGCTTAGAAGCATGGTTCTTAATTTCAATAAAGGAATGGCTGAAGGACCGTGATAAAAAGACGAATGTATAAAGTTGGGAGCCAGAAAAGGCAGCATCTTGATTAATCCTGCTTCTACCTCCCACAAATTATATGACTCTGGGGATGTTCCTAAACCAGAGCAAACTCAACTTTTGTTATTTCTCTCCCAAGAATGAATTTGTTGCGGTTTATGGGCATTTTTTTCTAGGATGTCCCATAAAATGACATCAACAAGCTTGTGAGTGGCATCACCTCTTTGGGGTGAGAAAATCAAGGGAATTATTTAGAGGGGAGAAAAAGGAGCCAACATTCGTATTCTACCCAGGTCCCATTCTATGGGATTGGATTGCCCACATCCAGCCTGAGTCTTCATCCCTTAGTTAATCCTCTCTGGAAACAACCACATAGACACACCTAGAAACATTACTCAATGTAATCTATTTACAAGATTTACCCATCACATCATGTCATGAAATCTTATTGTTCATTTGTCTCTTCTCCCAACTGCCTGAACAACCACACTTCTTGTTTGTCAACAGTAGCAATAACCACCGTTTGTCAAATGCCTAATATGGGTAAGAGATTGTGCTAAACCTGCGTGTGACTTATTCAAGTCTCACTAAAGCCCTGTCCAGCAGATTATACCATGACCCACAATCAATGGCTGAAGAACTATGGGCTGAGAAATGTTGTATGGCTTCTTAGTTAGGATCTTGGGGATTCAAAACACTGGTGTGTTAGTCAAGGTTCTTTAAGAACAGAACTAATAGAATAAAAATGCACACACACACACACACACACACAGTCTGTCTCCTGATGGAAAGGAGACAAAGATCTAGTAGTTCTTCAGTCTATGAGGCTAAATGCCTCAGCAGTCCCAATCTCATTCTGAAGTTCCAGGGATGTGCTAGAGAGTTGCCTGTCTTCAGTCCATGTTGGAATCCTGAAGAAGTAGGTTCTTACACAATGAAGAAATATCTCAGGATAGATGAATTTGCCAGTGAGAGTGAGGACTAGTAAACAGAAATCACAAGCTTTCTTCTGTGTCTAGATTTAAGGTGGGTTTTCTGACCTCATGTGCATAGGTTTCCAGGTTTAGAGTAGGTCTCCATCTTCAAATAAACAAACCAAGAAAAGTTCCTCACAGATTCACCCAGTTTCATAGGTGTTAGTTACTTCCAAATGTAGTCAAGCTGACAACCAAGATTAGCCATCACACCCAGTTTTTTATGCCTTGACTGCTTAACATAACCACAGCTCTTATCGAGGCTTGCCAGAGTCATCCCTTCTCTTCTTAGGCTGTCAGACACATCCTCCACATTTTCAGTACAACTTTCCTCACCCTCTAGTACAACTTGCTGTTTATATATTAAGGTGGGTCTTTGACAAAAAGAGCTATGTGTGCAATTTTGAGACCTTGAATGTGACATGAATAATAGTGTCTTTTCTCTGACTACAGCAACAAGATAATAATGCTCCCACGTAATCCACAAGCCTGGATAGTCTTGGATGGGGCATCCATTCCTCTGGAGCTATTGGAAAACATAAGTGAGATTCTGTAGACTGTGTTTTAAGTACGGTGTCTGACTTCAGGCTCACCCGCCTCTAGGATCTCCCATTCATATCCCCTTTTCTTTAAAAAGCTGTTTTCCTATTTAGGGAATTAACATGTTCCTTCTTGACGCAGTCTGGGTACCACCAAAGAGAGCCAGTGTGCCTAAAAATGGAGGAATTCAAAGAACAGCTTCTTCTTGAAGATGCTGTGTCAGGGAGTGAAGGCAAAGTTGGCTAATAGGATAGAACCACAGTCTAGGGCTTGGTAACAGCAGAACCTTATCATCTATAGGACCAAAGAATCAAATAAATTTGATTAGCCAAAGAATAAATTTGATTCTTTCTGAATCAAAGAAGTTACCAGGCTAGGAGGAGACAGAAGAGGCTGTTTTCTTCAAAGGAGCCATGGTCTTCAGTTAAGAATATTCCACCCAAGGGGCATCCTAAAGATGAGGTGATTAGGATATACACATGCAAACCTCATTCTGATGATAGTGATTATTTCAGAAACATTGAATCAACTAAGCCCATTCTGACATAGTACCTGTGTGATGCTGACCTTTCACAAAGTTATGAAGTGTACTCATTAAGAGTGTTACTTTAACTATGGATCCAAAGATTATGAGTTTTTATTCTCCCTGTTTTTCCAGCATTGATGAAATGGGTGACTTAAATACATCCTCTGACCCCTGTCTAAAATCTTCCTATAGTCCCCCATTGGCTACAGCGGTTTGAAAGCAGCAAGCAAAGAACCCAATGATGGCAGCTCTGAAGTTCAGCATCTGTTATACAAAGCAGGTCAGAGAAGGATGGAGAGCAGACCACCCCAGTGCACTTGCCTTACAAAGTCTACAAGGCTCAAATCACATCTACTGGTCCCCCTCTACAACAGGAAACTATACATGTAGGAGGTGTGCTGGCTCCTCACCCAATAGGAAATTTCCAAGAGTAACCACCCTGTTCCTCTCTCTGAGAACCTCCCACCACCCATCATTGTGCCTGGGATGGAGCAGGTGCATAGCTACTCTGAGCACAAGCAACTGCATCCGCATGTTGAGTGTCAGCCAGCAGCTTGCTTCTCTGAGCTGAGTGCTTTATCATTGTTGCCAGAGACCTCATCTGTGGCTGAATGGCTACAGCCATTTCGGGTGAGGAAGGACAGCTGAGCAAGAGAGCACTCACAGGGAGATGAGATACCTAGTCGTAACAACTCTCTCTACATGTGTCTTCGTGTAACTCCCCCAGTAACACTAGACAAACACACACACATAGATATCAAAGTTCATTGTGACAGCTTAAAGACAGAGCAAGAAACAGTTAAAAACGATCTAGAGCAGGGGTTTTCAACCTTCCTCATCCTGTGACCCTTTAATAAAATTCCTCATGTTGTGATGAACCCCAGACATAAATTTGTTTTTATCGCTGCTTCATAACTATAATTGTGGCTTAAGAGAAGGTATGCCACTATAGATTCATGTGTTTGAATGTTTGGCCATAGGGAGTGACACTATTAAGAAGTGTGGCCTTTACAGAGGAAGACAGGGCAGCCAGTCCTGATGAGACCTGATAGACTAGAATCAGAGGGAAGGGGAGGAAGACCTCCCTTATCAGTGGACTGGGGGAGGGGTGGAATGGGGAAGAGGAAGGGAGGATGGGAGTGGGAGGGGAGGAGGAAGGGAACTAAAGGGGAGATACAAAGTAAATAAACTGTAATTAATACAAATTTTAAAAACTGGAAAAAAAAGGAAGTGTGGTCTTATTGGAGGAGGTGTGGCCGTGTTAGAGGAAGTATGCTACTGTGGAGGTGGAGCTTTGAGGTCTTAAATGTTCAGTTCAGGCTAGGCCCAGGGTGAAACACAAATCCTGTCCCCTCCTGGCTGCCTCTGGATCAAGATGGAGAACTCTCAGCTCCTCCAGCACCATGTCTGCCTGCCCCCTGCCGTGTGTTTCCCCGCCATGATGATAATGGTCTAAGCCTCTGAAACTGTAAACCAGCCCCAGTTAAATGTTTTCCCTTGTAGGAGCTGCTTGGTCACAGTGTCTCTTCAAAGCCAATGGAAACCCTAACTAAGACAGTAACCAAGGACCATGTGTGGATATAACCTAGAACCTCTGCTTGGATATAGCCCATGGCAGTTCAGTGTCCAAGTGACTATCTCTGACATGAACTCAATAGTGGGCTCTTTGACCTCCCCCAGGGAGGTGTCCCCTGTCAGGCCACAGAGGACTTTGCAGCCAGTCCTGAAGAGACCTGATAAACCAGGGCAGATGAAAGGGGAGGAGGTCCTCCCCAAT
>CM053744.1:40042648-40099555 GCA_028658305.1 Pachyuromys duprasi
AAGAGGACCTCTGGGGAGGGGGGTCAATGTAGCGATGTATCAGAGCAGATATTAAGACTGGAGATCAAGCCTCTGACAGAGGGTGAGAAGTAACAATAGATCTGGGGGAGGTTGTTGAAACTTGGGGAGAACAAGAGCTCCACAAAGACCAAACGTAACTAATATTTTTAAAAAATAAAGTAAAGTAAAAAAAAAAAGACAATAACCTTGCTGCTTTTTTGAATCATAATGTAAATATCTGTGATTTCCAATGGTCTCAGGGGACCCCTGTGAAAGAGCTATTCCACACCCTACCCTCTGAAGGGGTCACAGCCCACAGGCTGAGAAACACTGGTCTAGAGCAACCTGATGATTCTGGAGGACTTTTGTCAGAGTGAATGTGTTTCCTGCCACATGGCCTCTGTGAGGGCATGTGGCCCTGGGGTTCAGATCTTTGGATTTTCCAAGGCAAAATCTTCTGAGGCCTGAAATGGGAAACTATGTGAGCCCAGAGAATTTGACATTTTGTGGCTTGCCAGTGTTTTGGGAATCACATCTGCCAATGAGTCTTCAGGGAAGCCATCTCCCAACCATTCCCATCTACCCTTAAAATTCCCACCAGAAAGAATGTTTCTTATAAAGCCCTGTCTGCAGAATGTGCTGCCCAACGCTCCTTTGGCTCGGCAGTTTTTCAGATTCTCTTCCCCAGAGCCTTAGAATTCTGGGAGGTGTCCGAGCTCCCTTACAGACCAATTTCCTGCCAATGCCACAATTGAGAGAATGCCATTTCTGTTTTGTACACAAGAAATGCTGGACTTTGGTATTTTAAAATAATCATCTTCTCACTCAAGGACTGATGCCCGAAAAAAAAAAAGCTATCATTTTAGCCTATATATTTCTTTTCTCTTATCAAGACAGCTAGCAGGGAATCTCAAGCCTGTGCTGGGTTGCTTTGCTCTGATGTTCTTGGTGATTTTAACAGGAAAAGTATTTTAATGGACTTCCCACAGCCCACATGGTGCCCTCCCCCATAAGAAACAAGTTTCTGAACACATCAACATTCCCAGAGGTATTCCTTTTGGTAAATGTAGAATGGTGGCATTTCTTCTTCAATATCAGGGGAATTGATGATTCCCTGCTTGACTGCATATGTAACATGTCCACTACACACTGGGAAATTGCTATTTGTTTTCCTCCTGGCTATGGCCTCTGAAAGCTCCAGGGCTACTCAGCACTCCACAGAGCCTATGTTCTTGCTGATCCTAGACCTCATCCCAACTCCCTCAAGAACTTAATCTGTCAGTTTTAATTGCACTTATTTGTGTTAAGGTAAAAATATGTATGCCTTCCCTCCTTTGTAAAAAAATGAGGGTGTGATGGGGCATGCCTGTAATCCCAGCACTCAGAAAGGCAGAGGCAGATGGATCTCTGAGAGTTTAAGGCCAGCCTAGTCTACAGAGCAATTCCAGGACAGCCAAGGCTACACAGAGAAACCCTGTCTCACAAAACAAACAAAAAGAAGAAGAAATGAAGGATAGACTATGAGTAAATATATATGTGTATATGTGTGTGTGTTTATGTGCACACCAACGTACATGACTCTTACAGGAAAAGGTACTCCCTCTCATTTCCTTAACCATTTGCCACAGTCACAAACACATTCTAATTATCATCTGATAGATATGCTGATTTCTTCATTGCCTGCTTATAAACCTGTTTACTGTCCATGAACTGTCTAGAGTAAGGGAACAAAGCCCCAAATGAGTATAGAAAATTTCAAGATTCTCCCAATCCTGTCTAAACAGCTACCCTCCGTTCTCCCCTGCTTCCTAAAATTCTTTCCAGTCTTAAGTTCACAGAGCTCATTCTTATGCTCAAATTTTTGGGTCACTGGGGGATCCTTTGGTGGTTTGAATGAGAACACCCCCCAGGGGCTCGTATATTTGAATCTTTGGTCCCAGTAGATGGAACCATTTGGGAAGGATTAGCCTTGCTGTGTAGCCTTCTTGGGGGAGGTATGCCACTGTGGCTGGTTTGAGTTTTCCGAAGACTCATACCATTGCCCGTGTTCCTCTTGTCTTCATGCTTGTGGATCCATATCTAAGCTCTCAACTGCTGCTCCAACACCAAGCCTGCCTAGCCTGCTGTCAAGCTCTCTGCCACGATGGCCATGAACCTTAAGCCCCTAAAACTATAAGCCCCAAATAAATGCTTCCTTTCCTAAGTTGTCTTGGTCGTCGGGTTTTATGACAGCAACAGAAAAGTACCTAAGACAGCTCTTGAGATTCTAATATATTTCTCTTACTTCCTCTATGAAAAGGACAAGACTTGAATCTTGTCTCCATCCTCACCCACATCTGCCTGGGCTCCTGATGCCTGTAGTTACATCCAACCAAGCTCTGTTGTTTTTTGTTTATTTCTCTCACCAGACTTCAAGCTGTCTATGAAAGGAGCTACATCATAGACCATTCTGAGGTTCAAGCAAGGGGAGAGCTTGCCAAAGGAATGAGGGCCTTGGCTTGTGTTGTAAGAAACAGGAAGACAGACCTAAGAGGCATCACCTCATTCTTCACTGTAAGTACAAGCTTTAGAAATGGTGTGGCCGTGTCAACCCCAATTCCCTAGTGCAGTACCATGCTTACCTTCTGGAGAACTCCAACTCTGATCTTTTTTTTTTTAATTTTTAATGCTTGTTTTTATATGCATTTTATTAATTTTTGTATCAATCACAGGTTAGGTACTTTGCATCCCAAGCGTAGCCCCCTCCCTCATTCCCTCCCTCCCCCTTCCTCCCTCATCTCCTCCCCACCCCCTCTGAGTCCACCAACAGGGGAGGACCTCCTCCCCTTCCATCCAACCCCAGCTCATCCTGTCTCTTCAGGGCTGGCTGCAATGTCCTCCCCTGGGATCTAGCCAGTCTGTCACTCCCTGGCATGTATGGGGGAGGGTCAAAGAGTCAGCCATCAAGTTCATGACTGAAACAGTCCCTGTTTCACTCCATCTCTCATCTTAACATCTACAGGAAATCTGGAATGTGTGTCAAAGCCATTAGCCCAGTCTTGGACATGGATGATTTTAGATTCTGAGTTGAAAAATTCTCGTTGGTTTTGGTAAGAAAAGAAGACATCACCCTGGGCCCGTGAAAGCTATGTTTATTTCTCTGAATTTTCTGTCTTGATTGATAAGGAAGAGGGAGCCTCCAGCATGGCAGAGGGCCCCAGGAGAACGGCTGCTTTCTGTTTGCACACACAGCACACACGCAAACACACTCACATTCCAAGTCAAGGGAATTTGGAGTCAGAAAGACTCATGCTCTAACATTCCTTCAGTCCCTTGCGGTGTGTGTATGTGTGTGTGTGCACCTACCCGCGTGCACACACGTAAGGAGACAGATCTTTCTCTATATTAAGAGAGAATGCCATCTGTGACTTGATTCCCCTACAAGCCAATGTGGAAACCATGATAATAGATCTGGTGTTATATGTTACTCATTAATGTGTTTCCTATTCTCTGCTTACAAATCTTCTTTGCTCCCTGCCAGCTCTCTGCCAGAGAAAAACATCCAGATTCCTGTGGCTGGATGGAATGTAAAGATCATTCCAGTCCTGCCCCAACAGTCCAGTTTTGTCCTCCTCTGCTGCCTATAACCCCACTATGTTCTCCATGCCTCAGTTTCTTTAACATCAGTCTCTTCCATGCTTCAGTTTCCTTAGCTTTCCAATGGGGCTTACATATCTGAGAGGGTTACTATGAGAAGTAAATAAGAACAGAGATGCAGAGCACTTAGTACAAAGCCCAGCTATGAAAGCTTGTTTATTGTCCATGGGCATGTCTCCAGAGGATGGAAACGTACAGCCTTTTGATGTGTTTCCCATTGATCCAGGGGAAATGTGACCTACAGTTATGATGTGACTCATGTCTCATGGCCATAAGGAAGCTCCTGGGAAGGAGCATGCTGCCGCTGGTTTGAGTGGATTCCTTTGATTCCCTGCTGTGGACTAAAGCCATGGCCACTGCCTGCCAATGAGCCTCTTGACGCCTGGTTCCTCTGAAGCCTTACTCTCAGGAAGGGTTTTCTTTCCAACTCTGTTGCTGTGGGAAACACACTCCCACCCAACTTCAATGCACCTGCCTAAGGCTCCAGTGGCATCCTTCTCCCTAGAGTGCTGATTTCCAGAATCTAGACACAGTGCACCCCGCTCCACTTACCCATGCAGTTGGGTACTTTCTCTTTCCATAGCTTCAGTTATCAGAATCAATAATTATCAGAATAAAAATACCAAATGAAAATCTCCATGAAAAAAGGTTGATGAATTTTACGTCGTGTGCCAATCTAATTAAGATAATGAAGGCTAGGATTGGAGCTCAGTGGTTGGGCACTTGCCTAGCTTAGCATTTGATCCCCAGCACCACAAAAGAAAAGAAAGGAGGGAAAGAGAGAAACTGCAGGGGTGTTCAGTAAGGTGATGAAGTTATACTCCATCCTGCATAAGTTTTCCTTCTGTCCAGTCCTGCACACTTAATAGTTATATCGGTTCTCCTTCCAAAGGTGCGCATGCTCGTGTAATTCTTATCTTAACAATAGCATGAAAGCTTAAGAGCCGAGATGCTTGGTAATTCAGATACACTTCTTTTAATTGTGAAAAGGCAAAAGGTCTTGGGTTAATTATAGACAAAACTGCACAGAGATACACAGAACGTGTGTGTGTGTGTGTGTAAAACAACATATAGCATATGCAACGTTTGGTATTGTCCAACCTATGAACTTCTAGTTCCTCTCTTGCCTTCTTCAGTAGCCCCTAAAATCTGTAGGTGCCTCTACACTTAGGTTGCCTTGGTAAACTCTACCCAACTACAACCGTAACTACAATGAAAGGCATGCACACCTTAAAAACAATAACCTTCACCCTGCAAGTGCTCAGCAGAGGATGAAATTTCCCACAGCCAGATGTTGGAAGACTGACATCTTTCTCCCTGAGCTCTATTCACCCTAATGGACCATATTTAATTCAAGATGCTAGAGCTAACACCATTGCCAGATATATTTCCATGATGATTAAACATTTAACACACCATTATTTCAAAGTATTTGAAATAACTCAGAATTAATGAAGGACTAATTGCTTTACTCTGTGTATTCAAATGGTGATGTTATTTTTAAAAAATGCATTCTTATGTCAACTGTTGCATCAATTAATTGCAAATTTTCCAACAGTTAGTCGTAGTGTGATTAAAGCATATGAAAATAATCTTTTAATTAGCTTTCATTTTGAAACAAATAGACAATTAGACCAAAGATGTAACTGTGAAAATTCCATTGGTCTGCTTTGTTTTTTGGGGGGAGACATTTGTTTAAATAATGGCCATATCATTGGGAATTAGTTCCTTGGCATGTCTATTGGCTATGGCAGTAACTTCATCTTTCCCTTTCATGGTTCTTCTATTTTCTACAAGCACATACCCCTACTGTTTTGCCCAGAAGCCTAAAATACATAACCAAATGAATAGCAGCCATTCTCAAGAATGTCTTTTTGAGTAGAGCTATTCAAAGTACCAGTCAATTTTTATTAAAACTATCACAGTACACAATTCTGGTGTTTAAAAATAGGGAAAGCTCTAGGGGGACTGAATGCTTAATTCTTCCACGTACACGTCCACCCTATGAAGAAAGACAGAGTAGGGAGAGAGGAAGAGCTTGGGATGCCTAGGCCACATTAAACAGGGCCCCAACCTATGCAGCTGCTTAAATTTTGTAGCCTGTAGGTGCCACACTTGCCTTGCACCAAAGTGATCTTACTATGCAGGTCAGCGCATAAGGTACATACTCTATATTTAGCTCTATTTCAGACCCATGAGAAAAGGATAGAGGACTCATTGAATCAAAACGTTCTTATACTGCAAGCAAGGAGACTGGGGGCATGGGATGGGGAAGGGATAAGCCCCTTCTGCTCTGGTGAACTCAGGAACTCGGTCAGAAGCCTCAGTACGAAGCACATGCAAGAGGTCACTAAGCTGCAGCTTTGGAGAGGGAGTGTTCATCAGGACAAGGTTACCAAACACTAGGAAGTCGAAACTGAAAGACCCTATGTGATCTGAGTTCTCTTTATCCAAAATAACCTCTCTGAACCCATGGATGAGCTCCCCAAATATGAAAAACTTCGTAGCTCACTGTGAATCCCAGAAATTGTGTTGTAAAATGTGAACACAGTTACTGATGTGGGACAAGTCATAATGACCTTTGGTAGCACTTAATATGCCTAGCAGTACAAATGCCCTGTCTTCATTCTGTCAGTTTATCTGAACAGACACCGTGCGTTAGACAGTGCAAACTCCATTCTTGAGGTAAGGAAATGGGCTAGGGGAAAAGAAATGGCTTGCTTAGGTTCACACATATACTAGTTCCATCATATTGAAACATTCAAGCTCTAAACTGTTATGTTGAAGGAAAACAAGAAAATGGGGCTCAAACTTGAAAACATAATCAAGAGTTAACAGAATTCTTAGGCTTAGCCCTATACACTTTAAATCCGTCATCCAATGTCCCCCCTACCCCCAGCCACCTTCCCAAATTCCATGGTGCCTGGTAGCAACACCAGAAACAAGAATAATTCTGTAATCTCATCAGGATGGAAACCACATACAAGATTTGAAAAAAAATCAATTTCCATTACAACTGTTTGTTCAGTTGCATGTAGATGTTTGCAGGCCTGAGCAATACAGCTGTGGCATGGAACAGAATCATAGAGTGTGAGGGCTCTGGGAGACCCAGTTGCACTATAATCCAATCACCCCATGGCCCCTACCACAGATGATGCAGCCCTGTTAAGCACGCATTTCATCAGAGGATGTTTTTATTATAGCAAACCGGAATATTCTCTCCAATAACTTAGAGTCACAAGGACACACAGCACCCCTGCACCAGGCCTCATGTGAACCCTTCTTCAAAGTAGAAGTCCCCAGTTCTCAACAACTCTTCCCTAGGACATTTGGGACTTTAATAGACATAGGATTACGCCTACACCACCAAATGTCTGACCTCAAAACCGTCAGTCAACCTCAAAGAGCTGCAGTTTCCTCTTCTATACCTGTCCCTTTGCTATTTTAAGTCCCTATAAAAGTATGGAAGAATGCTGTTTTCTCATCATCACTGTGGATATTCTAGAGGGTCCTGAAGCAATTGAGGAAAATGATTAAGGGGGGCCCTGCAGGCTTATCTGAAAGAAAGAGATTTCAGGTAATGTCAGGTCCAGTTCCCTAAGGGAAACAGAGGAATAAACAAATTTACTGAACGGAGTCCCCATGGGGGCATCCAGACCTAACTTTCCCGCAGCTTTGTTGAAATATCGTTTAGATTCCTCTAAATCATCAGCAGAATGTGTTATCACAAATCACTCTGTGACTTGGCAAAATTCAGTGAAATGTGATCTCAAATCATAAACGTTGAAAGTGAGGCATTTGCAAGGGCACATTCATTTACACCATCCCATCTCATTCCTTCAACCACTGAGACATTCAAAGCTCCCAGCGGGGAGCATTGGGCACAGAAGGAGGACAGCACTGAGTTATGATGAATCCTTGTCATTCTTCCCTGGAAAAGTGAGAGTGAGTCTGTGCTGCGGACAGCGGTGATTTACAAAGGATAAGAGCTCATCTTTGGAGCCATGTGAAATACATACACAGAGCCCTTCGGAGAGGTTGGAACACAGAGAGAATACTTGAAAGAGCCAAGGGCTCTTCCTTCTTTTTTGCACCAGGAATTGGTGACCTGATCTAGATTGAGACAGACAGTCTCTGCTTCATCCTCTGCCTACCCTAGCTTCTCATTCTAGCTGCTAACATTAAAAACTCTAACCTTCTTAAACTTCCAAGGAGCAAAATCCAGGCCAATGTAAAAGAAATATCTTAAAAAAAAAAAAAGAAAGAAAATACAGCAGGGATCAGTAAAGGGTTGGTCCTGGAATAAAGAGAAGAGTAGGCCTAGGTACCAATGACCTAACTCTCCAACCTGACAACTATACAAGTCAGTTGAGTTTTTGCCTTTTCACCTTCACTAATACTGACCCTACTGAGTTTTTACCCAGCTTAGGGCCAGGCCCTGTGTTCCCTCACCCCTGAACATCATTCTTTATGCATTATTGTTAGCTCACTTTTGACATGTATTTTGTAGAGCCCCTTGAGCTTGACCCCATTAGCTATGCCTTCCCCTTTTCATCTCTGTTTCAATACTTGTCCATCCACTTCATGTCATCTTCAGCATAACTGGATAATTTAAGTGAAGTGGTTTGAATTTTATCATAAAAGCAGTTGAAATCCTTGAAAGAATGAATGAGATGTGCAGACAGGAAGAATAGCTGGAGTGTTTATACTGTGAATATCTAGGGTGATGGTTAACTGAAGTGGGGAACAGAGATTGTTTGAAGTCTGCAGCAAATAATCTAGAGTTTTGTTCTTTGCATCGTAAGTTCTAAGTGCATATTAGTCAAGTAAGTGGAAAATATTCTAAAACACCTAGAAATAATAGGTCTAGATATAAAAATGTCAGAGTTGTTAGCACATGAGGGCCAGAAGGCAGGAAACAAATAAGGGTCTCAAATATAAAATGTGGATAGTGTGGAAAATGCCACTGGAATCATTGAAAACAAGGGAATGTGTCAGAAATGGTGGCACAGAGCTACTAGGTGACTGCTCCTGGCTTAAATACAAAAGGTACCTTACAGACTACTTTGCTGAAGGATTAGCCTCCAGCTGGTGACACTCAGGGAGTGCTGGTGGGAGTGGGGGGATTTAGGTGGTGAGGCCTAGTTGGAGGAAGCAGGTCACTGACAGCATGTTCTTGGCGGGGGTGGGAGGTATAACATCTTATTCTGGCCATTTCCTATCATGCTCTGCTTTCTGGCACCATAGGGTGAGAAACTTTGCCCTTCTGCTGTGATGTTCTGCCTCATCACACATGAACTCAGAAACATCAGAGCCAGCCAACCATGAACTGAAATCTTTAAAATCAAAATCCTAAGTAAATCTTTCTTCCCTTAGTTTCCCACATACACAGGCATACTATCACAGGAGCAAAATAATAAAATAAAATAAAATAAAAATCTGACCAGAAAGGTGACTTCAAAAAGGAATTCAGAAGGCAACTAATTGCATAGGGGAAGGGGACTGAAATAGAGAAGGGATATAAAGAAGTTTAGGGCAGATTTTGAGAAAGCAAAAGGTAGAATGGTAACTGAAGGTATATATGCCACCATGGGGTCAAGGGTGCGTTTTCCCTAGTTTTTAAAGATGGTAGTCATAGCTATATGTTGGTTAGACTTTTTATGTGGGAAATGGTGTATGGGTGTACACTGAATGAGTGGTATGTGAGAGCATCTCACTGAACCAGGAAAGAACCACTTTCACTAGACTAGCTGCAGGGAGCTCCAGGATCCACCCCTCTCTGCCCCATCATCGTCATCGTAGCTAAAGTTGGTGCATTCTGCCACACCCGTCCTTGAACACAGGTGCTGGGGATCCAAACCCAAGTCTCATGACAGCATATCCACTGAGCCATTTCCCAGCCCCATGTCATTAGGGTTATCGATTCAAAAATCAGTGATTCAATTATCTAAAAGGGGATAAATAAGTAGAAAATGTATCTTTTATTAGTAGAAAGAAATTCTTTTCGTTTGCTTCATTCATTTATTCATTAACTCATTCATTTAGCAAGAATATTGGAATGTGACAGATAGACTGATAGGGTCAACAGGTGGGCAAAAGCCCCCTTAACGGATGAAAAAAAAACCCTCTCTGTCTCTCAGATCTCAAGCTTGAAGGGGTGTTAAAAGTGTTCAACCTCTGAACTGAGTTTCAGTGCATAGAAAGCATCTATCTACTGGAACATTTTCAGAGGTTGGATTGATGTAAAGAGACACCTTGAGTCTTTTGAAAGCTACAGCTCCCGCCTCCAGTTATAGCGACTGCTTCCATCCCCTGCCTTTCCCTCATTCTCTTTGAGAAAGACAATGTTGGTCCTCATAATACAGCTTTTTCTCAGCTGTTCTTCCCGTCTTGCTAGCACTGCATCCTGGGAGCAGTGACTTAAAAGCAGATGCAGAAAGCCAGGTCCTGATAGTAGTGAGATGCCCCCATGGCTGCCCAGTGATCCCACCAGGGCATTGCTGCCCAGTCCTATCAACAAAATAGAGCTACGTGGAGGGGCTTCTGCCTGCTTGGTCTCTGACCTCCTCAGAGTTGAAGAGTCATCTAATTTTGTTTTGAGAGCACCATCTTCTCATGTGTAACTGGTGAGACTCTCTGACTCTCTGGCTGCTGGTTTCTTTAACTTAGAGAGGTGTGTTGTTAATTATTTTTCACTCTCCTGTCTTCAAGTTCCTGTTGAGAATGACTGTTTGATACTAAAGGATGTTTGATATTTTCCCAGTATGGAAGAAGTGTTGTAAAAACTATTCCTATGTACTACTATATTTCTATAAGGAGAGCACAAGTCTTTTAAGGAAAGAGGCAATATACTGCTTATATCTGTAAATAATGCTCCATCTTGAACTGCATAACAGCATTCTAGTCAAAGTTAATGATGGACAGTGTCTGAAAAGGTGATCCGATAGTATTACATCACTCAGGTAACATCTAAGCTTCTGTAACTCCATCCTATAATGCTCACACAACTACAAAAATTGGCTCGTGATATCCTTTTAAGAACCTCTGTCCATCGCTGTAGCCATAACAAGCTAAGAAGATTCTAGAACAATAATTACAAGTTAAATAGAGAGTCATTGAGGAATGGAGCCAGAACAGAATGAGATGACTTGGACCAGAATCAAAAACCATGATGAGAAGAGGGAACTGGGGGATGCTCGTGGCTCCTTCTACTTTTAAACCACTCCTTCCTTCACAAAGTCCACAAGAGAACACCCACCTCCCGCCTGCAGTCTTCTGTGCTGCTGCAGCTCTGTATGTATTGTTTCTGCCCGCAGTGGATAATCATGATCGTCAACTTGACAGGATCTAGAATTACCTTAGAGACAGATGTTTGGGCATGTCTGTAAGAGGGTCTCTAATTGAGTTGATTGAAGTGAAAAGACTCACCTTAAATGAAGGCAGTCCCATTCTACAGGCTAGGGGTCCCTCACTAAACAAGAACAGGAGAAAGTAAGATGAGTAGCAGCATTCATCTCTCTCTGTTTCTTGACAGTGGTGTTGAATGATTATTAATATTTAATATTGATTCATATAATTATCCAGGCAGCAGTTATTTCTTAACCCACTATTATATAAATAAAAGGCACAGAAACCTGTTAGATTTTTTTTTTGATAAGCCTTCATGTACTGAGTCTGGGCCGATATTAACCCTCTAAGGTATGTTGTCTACTTTCCAGCCAGAAACCCTATAAATACCTGTCCATATTTTCCATTTAAACTGCTTCTCTCCATCATACCAATCCTCAGAGCCAGCTCCTCCTGGTCATGTGCTTCTAGTTCATGCTAACCCGTGGGGGTCTGCTCCTTTGTCCCCTGAAGGCCGAAGCCCCTGAACCTACTTCTCTCTGCCCAGTCCAGGCTGTAGGTAACTTTCTTTGGCCAATCAGAGATAATTTGGGAAGCAAGGTTTAGATCACATCATTTTGGATACATGAGAATTTGCTTGTCAGGATCTTGAGGGCAAGCAGTGAACATTTGGATACACAGTAGCTCCAGATCAAGCCGAAAGCAGTAGAAGCAATGTGACCAGCCCATCTAGATCCTGGCACTGTGACTTCCCTGTTATGATGGACTTTTGCCAGGTATTTTATCAAAGCAATGAGAAAAGCGACTAGTGCACTGCCCTTTCGGTTGCCTCCACCGGTCCCCAGAGCTCACCTTTCTTTGGACCTGGTTGGCTTTGCATTTGCTTACTAATTTGCTCATTGTCTCCCTGGTGTAAGGTCAGCATCTGAGCCCATCCTAGCTGGCACCCATTCTCTGCCTTTTCTCCCTCCAGTATGCTCAGCTCCTTATACACTCCAAGAGAGGCTGTAACCAGATCCTATAGCTGAAAGCTGCCTCACTTACTCCTACCAAAGGGACAGAAAAGCAGAGGGGAAATAAAGGCTATGGCTAGGATTATAGCAGCAATTCACCTATAAAGCAACAATTACAAAGATTCATAGGCATCAGAGACTGGTGCAGAGCGCTATGTCTGTTTATGAGCCAGTATATCAGCCACAGCCCCTTGTTTTGTTAATGTTGCCTGTGAACTAATGGCACTAACTTAGAAATACAATCTTATTGCAACCAGAACCAAGTTGCTCGAACTTTTTTTTTTTTTAGCCAGACTTTATTTGTCTTGGGAAGACATTCATTCAACAGTATTTGCTAAGAGCCTCTCACTGTGATGAGTTCTAACCTTAGGACAGTAACACAGAACAAAATTAATCCCTTTTAGCATGCACACTCTGGATGAGGAGGAAGTCTCACTACTACCTAAAAACTACACAAGTATCTCCCAAGCTGTAACCCCAATAAATTCCATAACTCTGCATAAGGGCATAATGTGGGAAACTGATCCAGTCTGAAGATCAGACAAAGACTTGAGGAAGCAAATCAGGCCTGGAGCCTGACAATGAATTGACATGGAATAGCCAAAGGGCAGGTACAAATGAGGTAGGGTGTGCAAAGGCTCTGTGGTAGCAGAAACCCTCAGGAGTCTGGATGACTGGAAAGAAATCCATAGCTGGAACTAAGAATAGGATGTGGTGGAGGGTAAGTCAAACCGAGTACATGCCATGGTAAGGATTGAAGATCGAGTAACAGGTATGCATTGTTAGATACGGACTTTACTCTTTTTTTTTTTCAATTTTAAAGTTTTATCACTTTACAACCTGATTCCAGCCCCGCCCTCCTCTCCTTCCAGTCCTGCCTTCATGTTCCCCTACCCCCATTTTATCCTTTCCTTCTTCTCAGAAAAGGGAAGGCCCCTGAGGGGTGCCAACCCACCCTGACACCTCAAGTCACAACAAGAATAAGTGTATCTTCTCCCATTGAGGCCTGACAAGGCAGCCCAGCTAGAGAAAAGGGATCCAAAGGCAGGCAACAGAGTCAGAGATAGCCCCTACTCCTGTTGTTAGGGGACCAACATGATGACCAAGCTGCACATCTGCTACATCTGTGTAAGGAGGGGGTCTATGTCTAGCCCATGCATGCTCTTTGGTTGGTGGTTCTGTGAGCCTCTGTGAGTTCCCATGGGCCCATGTTACTTTATAGGTCTTCTTCTGGTGTTCTTGATCCCTCCAGTTCCCTCAATCCTTCCTCTCACTCTTCCACAAAACTTTCCAAGGTTAGCCTGCTGTTTGGCTGTGAGTTTCTGCATCCATTTCTATCAGCAGCTGGATGAATCCTCTCAGAAAGCAGTTATGTTAGGCTCCTAACCAAGCCATCATGCAATTTGTAGGTAAATAGGTAGAACTAGAAAAGAGTACCTGAATGAGGAGACCCAGATCCAGGAAAACACATATGGTATGTTTTCATTTATAAGCAGACATTACCCATAATGTACAGAAAACCATGCTAAAACACACAGACCCAAACAAGCCACGGAGGCCCAAGAGAAGATGCCTGAGTCTCCACAGAAAAGGAAATGAAATAGTCATCTGAAGTAGATGGAGGGAGGAGGCTGTGTGAAAGAGTAGGTGGTGAAGGTAATGAGGGCAGGAATCAGGACTGGTAATGGGGATAGGAGGGGAAGTACCTGTAGAAATAGAATGGAAATTGGTAGGGGAGCATCTCTGAGACAGGGGAGGCCCCTGGGAGTCAATGGGGGTGACCCTAGCTGAGAACCCAAACAGCTAAGGCCATCAAGCCGGAACTCACCACCTGCTGTAGCCTGGTGAGACTTACAGGAGAAAGCTTTACAATTTTTTTAATTTAAATTTTTATTTTTATATTAATTATAGTTTATTCAGTTTGTATACCAGCTGTAGTTCCCTCCCTTATTCCTTCCCAATTTGGCCCCCCCTTCTTCATCTCCTCCCATGCCACTCTCCAAGTCTTACTGATAGGGGAGGTCCTCCTCTCCTTCCATCTGACCCTAGCCTATCAGGTTTCATCAGGACTGGCTGCATTGTCTTCCTCTGTGGCCTGGTAAGGCTGCTACCACATCCGGGGGAGGTGATCAAAGAGCCAGGCACTGAGTTCATGTCAGAGATAGTCCCTGTTCCCCTTACTAGGGAACCTACTTGGAGACTGAGCTGCCATAGGCGACATCTGGACATGGGTTCTCTGTTATCTCCATGCATGGTCCTTCTTTGGAGTATCAGTCTCATAAAAGGCCCAGATTTCTTGGTTCTGTTGCTCTCCTTGTGGAGCTCCTGTTCCTTCCAGGTCTTTCTATCTCCCCTTTCTTTCATAAGATTACCTGCACTCTGCCCGAAGTTTGCCTATATGCCTCAGCATCTGCTTTGATAGCCTGCTGGGTAGTCTTTCAGAGGCCCTGTGGGGTAGGTTCCTGTCCTGTTTGCCTTTCTGAGTGAGGACTGATCATCTTAACCAGGGTCCTTTTTATTGCTTAGCTTCTTCAGGTGTACAGATTTTAGGATGATTATTCTATATTATATGTCTAATATCCACTCAGAAGTGAGTATATACCATGTGTGTCTTTCTACTTCTGGGATACCTCACTCAGGATGATTTTTTCGAGATCCCACCATTAGCCTGCAAATTTCATGATTTCCTGGTTTTTAATTGCTGAGTAGTATCCCATTGTGTAAATGTACCACAATTTCTGTATCCATTCCTCAGTTGAGGGACATTTGGGCTGTTTCCAGATTCTGGCTATAACAAACAAAGTGCTACGAACATGGTTGAACAAATGTCCTTGTTGTGTACTTGAGCATATTTTGAATATATGCCTAGGAGTGGTATAGTTGGATCTTGAGGTAGCACTATTCTTAATTGTCTGAGAAAGCACCAGATTGATTTCCAAAGTGGTTATACAAGTTTATATTCCCACCAGCAATGGAGGAGGGTTCCCCTTTCTCCACATCCCTTCTAGCATGTATTGTCACTTGAGTTTTTGATCTTAGCCATTCTGATGAGTGTAAGGCAAAATCTCAGGGTCATTGTGATTTGCATTTCCCTGATGACTAAGGATGTTGAACATTTCTTTAAGAGTTTCTCTGCCATTCGATATTCCTCTATAGAGAATTCTCTGTTTAACTCTGTGCCCCATTTTTTAAATTAGATTGCCTAATTTGTTGCTTTTTAACTTCTTGAGTTCATTATATATTCTGGATATTAGCCTTCTGTCAGATATAGGGTTAGTGAAGATCCTTTCCTAGTCTGTAGGCTGTCATTTTGTTGTGATGACAGTATCCTTTGCTTTACAGAAGCTTTTCAGTTTTATGAGGTCTCATTTGTTAATTGGTGATATTAGAGCCTGTGCTATAAGAAAGAAATTAGGGAAACAATACCCTTCACAATAGCCACAAATAACATAAAGTACCTTGGTGTGACTCTAACCAAGCAAGCAAAAGACCTGTTTGAAAAAACCTTCAAGTCTCTGAAGAAAGAAATTGAAGAAGATATCGAAAAATGGAAAGATCTTGAATGCTCATGGATGGGTAGGATTAACATACTGAAAATGTAGATTGCCAAAAGCAATCTACAGATTCAATGCAATTTCCATCAAAATATCAACACAGCTCTTTACAGAACTTGAAAGAACAGTTCTCAATTTTATGTAGAAAAACAAAAAACTCAGAATTGTCAAAAGGATCCTGTACAACAAGAAATAGTCAGGAGGTACCTCCTTACTTGATCTCAAGCTGTAGTACAGAGCAATAGTAATAAAAACTGCATGGTACTGCCATAGAAAGAGAATGGCCGATCAACGGAATCAAATAGAAGACCAGAAATAAACCCACACACCTACCTATATTTGATTTTTGACAAAGAAGCCAAAACCATTCAATGAAAAAAAAAAAAAAAGACAGCATCTTCAACAAATGGTGCTGGTCTAACTGGATGTCTACATGTAGAAAAATGCAAATAGATACATATTTATCATTCTAAAGCCTACGTGGATCAAAGACTTCAAGATAAAACCAGACACACTAAATCTGTTAGAAGAAAAGTGGGGAAAAGCCTTGAACTCATTGGCACAGGAGACAACTTCCTAAACAGAGCTTTACAATTTTAAATCTGGGTTCTGTGTGTTGACTTGGCTATTGGAGTTGCCAAGAAGAGAGGCAGATAGACTGAATTAGGGTTTTGGTTTTGTTTTATGCTTTGATTGTTTGTTTGTTTGTTTTGCTATGGCCCCAAGGTAATGAACTTGGACTGCAATAGATGTTGTTTGTCTTTTCCAAGAAGGATGTAAACAAATGTTTATTTACCCCAGATGAGCTGCCAATGACAAAGCAAAGAAACAATTCTGCTTCAATGGTTTTATTGAGTTCACTTATGAGAGCATGAATGAGGGGCTGCTTGTAAGTAGAGATGTGAGTGGCAAGGGAACTGCACCATAGAAAAGTCCACCTCCATGGTGAAGACTCGTGAGAACCGTATCACTGGAGCTCTCTAACCAGTCTGAAGGCAGTTCCACCAAAGAGCTCCCCCATAAAATTATTTACTAATTTATAAACTTGGGAAAGGCCTTGTGACATCTGTAGCTTTCTGAGCTTCCTAAACTTACTCAGTGTCATGAGCTAACTGAACCTTGCAAGTTTGCTCAGCATCTTAAGTTTGAGACCTCTTCCTCCTCCCAAGGGAATGTTTCAACATGGAGGGAATGCCTGCAGTGGACAGGAAACACCTGAAGACTTCTAGAAGGTAAGTTGGCAATGTGTTGTATAAGGTGCATGACAGAGACCACAGTACCAGGTTTGGCCTTAATATCCATCTGGTGTTCACCTGTGCAAGATCCTTTGAAGTCAAGAAAAGCAGCTCCATAAACCCAGATTTGATCAAAACACAGGACCATGGTAGGCTGCTTATTTGAACATGAAAAGGTGTAGCTTTGCTATCCTTTCTAGAATTTTCCATTAAAAAATAGACTGCATGTTTTACATCTTCAGGCATATTTTTTTCTTTAGCTCTATTCTGGAAACTGTTTGATGCCAAATTATTCTAACATTAGTCTGTAGAGGAAGAATGATTGGATATTCTGGGACATGGAAATTCAGAAATACATTTTTTTCTTCTAACTCATCAAAACAAACAAACAAAAAAAAAAAACAGTATCAGGACACATAAACCAGTTCCAACTTTGCAATGAACTTGATACGTAACCTCAGGCATTTTCCTTTCCCTCTCTGTGCTTTCATATCTATTTTGGGATTGCTGAACAAAGAAATCTGTAAAGCAATGTCCCAGTACTGAAATCTTTACACGTGTAACTCCATCTATACAAAGTAAGAACACCCCACTGTTGCAGGTAATTTAACTTCTGCTTAACACACATTCAGATATATATTTTAATTCAGAAACTTCTTTCAAACAAAATGCATTAAACTTTCCTAGCAATCTTGAAGCAAATTCACTCTAACAAAGAATGTTCTAAGCCACAGCAATGCTTTTGGCAGGCGGAAGCATCGAGATGTGTTCCAAATCTACAGACCCCAGTGTGCAGCCACGGGAACATGGCTGTGTATTCCCAATGAAGTTAGCTACATTAACCTGCAGGTTAAGACTCCGTGGATGGTTTTCCTGAGTGGTGCTAATTTATATCTCAGGCTTCCCTAGTGCCACACACCTGATTGCTTTGTCAGCCACATCCCAGAAAGGAACATCTGCTCAGAGTGTCTCAATACTACTTCCAGGAATAAACTAGAACTCTATGCATAGAACAGTATGTTAAATGCACCCCCACTTCCGTGCCTGCTTCCAGCATCTTGGTCCACTGCGTGGACACTGACAAGAGCAAAGCACTTGATCTATGCCTGATTCCAGTTGTCTCCATCCACCATCACGTTCTGCTTCAGTTTCAAGAATTCAGCCTTCTGCCCCCCTCCCCAGAACTCTCTACATGCAGGATAAATTCGAAGACCCCAGGCAGAGTGTTCTAGATTCTTCAGGAATTCTCTCCAGGCCACTTTTCCAGCCTTACCTACGCAGACTTAACCCACATGCCCTCCCTCTGAGACATATTGGTTGTTTCTCCCTCACAGTATCCCATCTTCCTCCACACTGGCTTATTTTTACTGAAATTATTCCCTTTAAGAATTTTCTCTCTTTTTCTGCATAATGTACACCTACTCACTTGTTCAACAAATGTTTGAGCACCTACCATAAGGCATTATATCCTCAAGTCTCTCTGAAACAAGTGGTAAAGACACATAAGTGAACCAAAAGGGTACAGCAAGAATCATGCACTGGTACAGACCCAAAAGAAGATTAAAATATTTTCTAGAAAATAAATAGTCATCCCTGATTTGAACCTTAAGAGAAGAAAAGACTGAGCCATGAAATATTTTGGATGGATAAAGCAAACAATATAAGGAAAAGATATGAGAGAGAGAATGAATGCAGAGATGAAAAGTAAACTAGCTATAGCTACAAGACATTATGCGTGCTGGAAAGTGTGCATGGAGGATACAGAAGTCATCAATGGCAAAGTTTTATAAACAAACCATGTGTCCCATATGCAACTTTGCATTCTTCTAAGGACAAGGAGGTGCTAGGGGAGGCTTCCATAGGAGAGTGGCATGGGCAAACTTGCCTCTTAGTTTGCTACCTTGAGATGCAGGGGAGGAGAGAAACAAGGTTGACAAAGTGCTAATCGTGTATCTTTATCATTTACATATTAATTGTTTTGAGACAGGGTTTCTCTATGTAGCCCTGGCTGTCCTAGAACTCACTGTGTAGACCAGACCTGCCTTGAACTCGCAGAGATCTGCTTGCCTTTGCTTTCTGAATGCTAGGATTAAAGGTGTGCCTTATTACATACAGATGGTCATGCATATTTAGAACATTACTTGAGGGAAGGAAGAAAGGAAAGGAGGGAGGAGAAAGTTAGAGAAGGAAGTAATTTCTTTTTCTGTAATTCCCTGCATCCATGCCCAAATAATAAGAACAGATTCATCTCACTAGCCCAGGTCTCACCAAGAAAACTGTGGTGTGAGTAGGAATGCAGTGTAATCGTCTTATTAATAACATGGGAGACTATTGTCTACTGTTGCAAATCTGGATACAGAGACATTAGCAGATCCTTTTACTAATTTGAGTAGTTTCATAGAAGACATACTCTTCAGTTGTCCTTGCAGTCTCACCAAGGAAGGATGGTGAATTGCAATCATTGGCTTGGGTAATGTCATCTGCATTCAGAAAGCATACAGTCCCCCAAGCCTAACCATAGGCATTAGTCTTGTCCAAGGGAAACTGCATTAGAATGAGAAAATGAATAAAAGTATGTATTCCCCTTTACTCCTGCTTCCTTTGCTCTGAGGTTACACAGTGCTATCTGAAACAACCTGAAAAAATATCTGCCACTGTGCAACATTCTCCACAGCCTCACGTGTTTGGACATTTTGTTGCCAGCAGGTGGTGCTGTTTGGGAAAGTTGAGGAACCTTTAGGATGTGGAGCCTCACTAATGGAAATGAGTCAGGGAAGACAGACCTGAAGGCTCTATAGCCTGTAGCCCGGATCCACTTACAATTTAACCTGATTCTAAGTGAGAAGCCTTCTGCCCTGCAGTCACGTCCTCTCTGCTGGCATGACTTTTGCCCCATGACAGACTGTATAGCCCTGGAACCATAAGCGAGAGTAAACTATTTCTCCTTCAAGTTGATTTTGTGGAAATATTTTATTACAAGAAAGTAGCTGAGACAACACCCTTCTGATTGAAATAATGAAATGATGAAAAAGAAGGTTGATTATATTTTGTTTTCATTATATTTTATCTCCTTACATGGCCATGTAGTTTTCTTAGGTACTCCAAAGGAGGGAAGGGGTGTCATTTTAAAGGTCTTGAAAAAAATCAAAAGTTTAAGGTCCACTACCACATATTATTTTGAGATACTATGCAAGACATTCTGGACCAGAGCAAGCAGACTGCATTGGAGAGCATCATTCCATCACACCAGTTTATAGGAAATTGTTACAATATACTGGGAAAAGTCCTGGGCCTTATGTGTGTGGAGAGAAAATGTGTTGGGATCCATTGGTAAAGTCTCTGTTGCATGACAAAGGGGAAGTTGCAGCCCCTTATAGTAGTGTGCCAGAAAATATTTAACATTTTAGAAAATATCTAAAAAAGGAGAACCCTGATTTGAGGCACTGGCCAATTTTCATGGTGAAAATGTTCTCACTATGGCCAATTTCAAGGCACTAATACAGCATGTCTAAAAGAAGAGATTGAAAGAAGTGGATGCAATCAGCTTCGAAGCCTCTACGCCATTTAGTGTGTGCTGCAATCATAGTCACTAGGAGCCATGTCAAGGGATCCACATCAAGTGTGTGGTTTAGTGTTTTATTCATAGGCTGTCCACCTCCTCCCCCTTATTTATGTGTCCTTGAGATATTCTTTGGGCTGGAAAAGATCGTACATCTTTGTTTCTTACATTAAGCATGATTTATTGTTCAGTTCTCATTTACAAATCCCTAGCACCAATACAGCCTCTTTGCCTGCAAGAACAGTGGTGTTGAAACATGAATGTTGAAATATGAACATCAAAACATGAACAATGACATTGAGCCTGTGGCTGGAAGAAGAGAGTTATTCTAGACACAAAGCTAGTCAAGTTGATCCCATTGAAAAGAACTAGCGACGAGGCTGATAGATGCCTAATTGCCATTTGCCTTTTTACTGTGATGCCACAGAGACAGACTGCTTGTTAAACAACTGGAGCTTGTTATCCAGTGACCAAAATTGATTTGCCATGCTCCTCCTTGGCTGAGCAAGACAGCTTTCTGAAGCACACCAAATTCTAATATTCACTAAGCGAATGAGCCATCCTTTAAGCCTGAGGCATAAACCTAAGAAGGGCTTACTCTACAGACAGCTGGTCTGGTCACCTGCATCCATGTACACATAACTTGTGCCTTAATTCTTTGATGTCATATAAGCCTTACTTATTATATTTGGGACTCTTTAGAGAAAACCAGAAGTTTACATGCTAGGGGTTGGGAACCTGAGTGTTGGTATGGAACTGGAAAAGCTTGGAATCAAGAACATGGGATTCTGGAGCCCAAAAAGTAATTTATGGAGGCTCCAAGGTATAGTTATATGAGGTTCCAGTATACAGATGCAGTCTACACACTGTACAGTTCCAGGAGGCACCATTTTATGTGAACAGATGCTTCTTTTTCCATGTGGCCTGGCAATGGGGCAGGATAGAATGCAAATGCCCAGCAAAATTGTTGAAATGAGTAGAGGGAGGCTATTATAGTCAACCCCATGGCTACAGAAAGAACTATCTAAAATTGTCTTGACCTAGACTTAGCATTGTAGAGATAGGGAAACTGAGACCTTAAAAGGAAAATCCTTTGTGAGAAGTGAGGGGATGGTTGTTGCCTGAAGACAAGCAGCCCTTGCAACTTAAGCCTATCAGGGGCTTGTGTACTTGAATAAGCGGGCACAAGGATGCGAAGCCAGACACAGAATCAGAAATGAGCCTGGAGCCAGGAAAGAGTTCAGAGGAAAGAATAGTCCATGAGCAGAGTAAAGGTAAGACAAGAGGATGCCAACTGGTCTGTAACTGTGAGGCAGCATGTTTGGAGGGATTACCAGCACATATTAACACTTTGCATCTCCACAATAACCATGAGCAGTGAGAAGTTTATTCCACATGCTCAGTGTCAAAGGGCTGAGGTTGAGCCATGCTGTGTAACTTGCCCAATACCTCATAACCAGAGGTAACTTGAGTCTAGTCATCCCTGAGTCAGAAGATGATGTCTTGCTACTTACTCAAAGTCCTTGGACCAAGGAGCATCAGCACCATCTTGGTGCTACTTAGAGGATATAGATTCCCTGGCTCCACCAAAGGCTGCCTGAATCAGGACTCACCTTAGGACCATTGCCAGGTGCCTCGTCAACACTTCAGTTTTAATGTCACTGTTCTAGAAGACTACTTACCAAGCATTCTCCATTCTTTTGTTCCCTCTAGCATTAAATCCTCACCGACTTATTTCCTAGTAGGATTTGACTATGTTATCCTCCCATTGCTAGCTGATATTAACCTTGAATTATGGAAGGAAGGAAGGAAGGAAGGAAGGAAGGAAGGAAGGAAGGAAGGAAGGAAGGAAGGAAGGAAGGAAGGAAGAGAGAACATGTCAGGATATTAAAGCTGTTACTTCCTCTGCCTTTCTTTTTCTTTTTCTTTTTTCAAATGAAAGGGAAGACAACACAACCATGTGTGACTTTTCTCACAATGATGTTGCTGCCAAGACGAAGCTTGTTTTGAGGTGAAACAACTGCTCTGCGCTGGCAACTGTCCCAGGGCTTCATCTGGCTTGATGTGACTTTTCATCACCTCAGCTGTGAGGAAGAAGAAATTCAGTAGATCTTGCTGATGCGGATGCTGAGAAACATGGGAACAAGGCTGAGACCATCTGATTTCACCTCTCTTAGCCTCAAGCTCCCAGAGCAAACCCAGTTCCATCACAGGAAACTATACAAAAGGTACCAAAATGGAATGGTCACTACATTGGCCATTCAGATGAATCTCTTCTCATGGATCCTGGGATTCATCCATCCTGGCCAGCCTGCAGCAAACGAAAGGGGGAAAAGAGAAAATATGCATTTTTTACTGATATGCTCATAATGATATTCTCTCTTCCTGCTTTTCCTTTCCCTCCATCCTTCTGATTTCCCTCTTTGCTCACATCTCCTGTAAATATAAAATAGAGAGACCAGTTGTCATTCAGCAATGAAAAGTTTTGGTGGATGCTCTGATACCCCTGCCCTTCAGGTACCTGCCTGGATGTACCAAAAATGGCTATCTACAAACATCCACAGCTCTAGCCATTACATGAAGAGCCACGTGAAAGTGGCTAAGAGATAAGATCCCTACTATTAGCCTTGAAAACTGAACAGGATTTGATACCTAAAATCCTCAGCTCTCTTGCCCTGTGTAAACTATCTGGGAATCTCTTCCTTTTTGCCGATACAACAGATTCATCAACAGGGGTTAGGTCCAGATGGTACATCACAGTAACTTACCTGGTAAAAACACCTGGAATTGCTTCCCAGTAGCCACTTGCCTGTGAATCCTCATGTCAGGACCTGCTTCTGGAAACTGTGTTGTGACACTTTTTCAGACATGGAGGGACACAGAAAAAAATCAAGTCCTATGGAAGTAGAGGGTAGAGGCAAGAAAAAATAAGGAAGTCAAAGTGTGAAGATGGTAGAATAAAAGGCCAGGGGACCAGCCCCTCTGCTCCAAAGACTCCACAGCACTGCAATGGCCATCTAAGCCCATCCCTACACACAAGAATATCTTACAGAAATCATTCTTCCTTGAAGAAGACAGACAGGTTGCCATCTCTACATCCCAGAAAGCCTAATTAGATCAGCAAGATAAATCAAGGAAAAGGTGGAAGGAAGGGAAGATGATATTAGAATACCTGTGGTCAGAACTGACCAGTTCCTCCAGAACTTGTCCGTGTACCTGCTACTCTGTCAAACATTTGGCATAAGTTGACCCATGCACTCCTCACAATCCATGAGGGACGCTACAGTCATGATCATTAGCCATTCACTACTGAAAAAGATGGGTTGCAAAGAGGTCAAGAGTAGATATTTGTATTGGTTGAGCATTAAATATAGGTTCAAATGCAGACAGCTGATCGCCTACATGCCAAAACAAGATTGTCCATAAGGCATTTGCTCGAGTTGGCCCTGTTTTTAAAAAACAGGTTTGCATCTTTCCAGAATATGTCAAATTGTAAAAAATAAAACAAAACAAAAAATATTCTGTAGCCACCAAAAGTTTGTGCCTTTGTACCTCTTTGCTTAAGAGGATTCAGTCCTAAGTGATACTAGAATCTCAGGAGTTTTAGTGGAGTCAGAATGAGGCCTGAGCAATGCTAAAAGAAGGTGCCAGTACTCCAGGAAGAGACATGAAAGAACAGGCTATAGTTTAGTGTAGTCTCTACCCGCTGTGAGTACACTGCATTATTCCCATTTCACTTCCAAAAGAAATCAAAGATCAGTGAAATTAAATGCTAGCTCCCCTGAGTCTCTCTGACCTTCAAAACTCACATTCCTGGACTGGTGCTGGTCAGATTCATTTCATCCAAGGCGCTACAGCAGGGGGCCGAAGCAGGTGCACAGAGATCTTCAGACAGTGATGGTTTGTGAGCAGCAGTCCCATCAGCTATGGAAGGATGCAAGGGACAAAGCCCCAAATGCCAGGATAACAAGCAAAGCAAGAAGATATTGGTGCCTTATTGCTTTTCAGTACTATCATAAACAAACACCATGACCCAAAGTGTGTTGGGGCAGAAAGAGTTTATTTCATCTTCTAGGTCCATCATTGAGGAAAGTCAAGGCAGGAACTCAAGTAGGGGCAGACATAGGAACCATAGAGGAAAGCAAGTCTATTGCCTCAAGCTTGTTCAGCTAGCTTTCTAATACAACCAAGGGCCACTTGCCTAGGAAACCCCCACTCACAATGGGCTGAACTTTCCCACATCAATTAGAGACCTAACTACGCCCCACAGGCCAATCTGGTGGAAGCAATTCTCTCCCGGTATGTCAAGTTGACAACCAAGATGTGTCACCACACAGAGGTCCTGCTGCTGAGTTCCAGGGTTTCAAAGGACCCTGAGTCCCAGGATCTTCTCAGATACCATCAGCTCATTGTGTCCCTCTGGGTCTGCTCACCTCAGTGCAAGGGATTCTTTTCTAATGCTACATTAGGAAACTTCACACATACCCACCACAAATTCTAAGTCTACCCAGGCATGAGTTCCTTTTGTTCCCTATACAGCCCTTATTTATATTAAAAAAATTACAGAGGAAACAGATGTCTGGAAGTCGGGTGTTCCCATCACCCTCCCACAAAATCCCACGACCTCAGCAGCTAGGCACTATTCATCTAGTGTTCAGAAAGGTGAACTTTTTAGGATAAAGGTCCTAATTTTTCTTTTCCTATAGATTCTAAAGGTCTGTGTGAGTTTTCCTTTTCTTAAACATATTTTTTTTTTATCCCTAGAGATCCAGGAAGTCAAAATGGAGCCTGAACCAGACAAAGTCTCTGATTAAAAGGTACCCCCAGAGGAGGAGCCAAAAAGAAGCTTTTTAAGAAAATAAAAATAGAAAAAGCAGTACCAGTGGCCCGGGCTTTTCACCACTAAGAATAGCAGCAGCCAGCTCCCTGCACTGTAAGCCTATCTTCTGAGGCTCATTGTGGAGGGAGCCAGAATCCATTTTCTGTTTCAATTGACGTTAATTTCATCCCAGCATATTTCAGGCCTCTCATCACAGGATGATTCATTGCTGCGTGTAAGCGAGTACAATCACCTCAAATATTTGTAGTCTTCATGCAATTGCTGTAAGAAAACAGGGGGACTGCGTGCCACACATCACTCCCCTCCTTCCCAGACAGGCACAACTCAGAACTGAGTTAAAGTAGCACTTGCAGCTGCCTCGTCTGCTCTGCTGGCTAAGGCTCGCACAGAGCGTCCATCCCCAAGAGACCACCAGCTGCTGCCAAGAGGATATGTCTGCAAAGAGGGTGATACCCCTGAGGGTCTGGTCAGGAACACTTGCAAGGAAAGAACTTTTGGCAGGCCTTGCCCTCCCACACTTTTCTAACCTCTGTCCAAAAACAAAAAAACAAAAACAAAAACAAAACAACTCTCATCTCAGCACTCAAGAATTGCATGGAAGAAGGTGCCCTTAGCATCCCAGAAATGGTACTAGGGAAATACAGATCACACAAGACTGCACTGTCACCTAAGCAGGAGAAGGAACCACCGTCCTGTCGTCTGGCTTGCATGCAGCTGCTCTTATTCCATGGGGTTTGTTCTGAAATAGCTTCCTCCCTCATTGTCAAGTGCATTTATTTCACAGAATGTTTGAGATGTAGAACAGCAGACCTATGATCTCAGTCCTTAATCACCACCAAGACCAGCTTCATGGATGTCAAAGCAGCAGTCACAAAGACCTGACATTGGAAGCGTTGTGCTCAGTGTTATGCTGTCATCTCAAATAACTTCATTCCTTCCTGGATCTTTACTTCGCATCGTGCCCTGGTTGTTCTAACTACCATTAACAATTTAATATCACCTTTGCCTATGAAAAATCATGTGTTTACTCAGAAAATGTTTATTAGGCACCTACTGCATACAAGGCCAGGGTCCTGTGAAAGTTTCACTGGTGTCTGAGGAGATGGCTTAGTAAGGACAGTTGCTGTGCATATGTGAGAGCAGGGTTTACATTTCAGCACTTAGGTAAAATGTTTGCCATGGCCACATGTACATGTAATTCCAGTAGGGGGGTAGGACATAACGGTCAGTGGAGCCTGTTGGCTGGCAGCCTGAGTCCTAGGGTCAGTGAAACACTTTGCCTAGAGGAATAAGTAGAGTGTGACAGAGCCAGACACTTGACAGACAAATTGACATGTTCTTTGTTCGCTCTCGCTCTCTCTCTCTCTCTCTCTCTCTCTCTCTCTCTCTCTCTCTCTCTCTCTCTCTCTGCATGTACATAAGCACAAGGCATGAAAACACACACATACCATACACACATATACCACACAAACATATAATCACAGGCCCCACACTGCACGGTGCACATCACACACACACAGAGACACACCCCATTGAAAAGAGCCTTGGGTACTTTATTCCATCAACACAAATGAATGCACTGGGATTGTTGATCTAGAAAGATTAAACTCCTTGCCTGCAGAGAAAAGATTGCCTAAGACTCATTTGACTCTAAAAATGACAAACACATAGTAGGTCAGGCCAAGGAGAAAAGGGTAGACAAAGTCCTTTGATATCTGTGGCAGTGTGTTCTGTGTACCCACATGAGCAAAATGCTCTGAGAGAGACAGAAGAGCAGAGTTTGAAATGAAGACTGGTATTATTTACACAGACAGACAGTTGGCTAAGAGAACACACCTATAATTACAAACACTCTTACAACTTAGCATCAGGAAATAGGTGGAACCCCAGAGCTGTGGACCAACCTCTTCCAGGGAACGCAGTAACTGCCCTTGCCCTTTCCTGAGTTTGCTGTTATTTTTTACAGCCAAGGAATGGCAGAGAACTTCTTCCCCTCAAAAACCAAAAAAAAAAAAAAAAGCTATTTCTGAAACCAATGAAGAGCTATTTCCTCCAAGCAGCAGGCAGAAAATGTAAAGTAAAAGAAAGAGAGGAATTATCTCAATTACATGGGAAACACTGGAAAGGCACAAGACAAACCTCCATTGGCTCTGAACATTATTTCTCCTCAAGAAAGAGAAACACGATAACCTTCCCTTCCCTAGACCAAAGGCATCTGATACGGATGTTCCACATTTACATCAATATACCCCACAGGATATTTGAAAGTTCTGATTTCATCTTTAATTTCCCTCCCCCAACAAGGTGGGTGTCTGGTGATACCACTGAAATAAGAGAATTTTCAGCTCTCAAGCCAAGAGTTGTAAGCCCAGAAGTATTTACCTGCCTTCCATGGGTTCTGGAAAAGAGTAGTTGAATCTCTAACCAGTCCCTTGGCATTTAACCCCACTCACCTTCTGTTAAGCACTTACAAAGATAAAGCCTCAAGATACAATGACTTAGAACAAACAATGTCGTTTAACACAGACTAAACTAACATTTCCCTCTCGTACTGTCTTCCTTTTGTCTAGACCTACAGCTGCTACCACCCTGAATTTTTCTCTTTAGAAACACTGATCAGGACTCACTGAAGTATTCAATGTTTGTATAGCTTTGTAGAGACTAGAAAACTACTGAAAAATTCGTTCCCACAAACTGGGTTTGCCTACTACTGACCTTGCCCTTCCAATACGCCCTCCTTATTAAGACCAAAGTTACATTTAAAAGTTAAATCTGGCCACATGCATACCAGACGGCTCTCATCCCTGAAAAGGCAGCTGAGTTAACAGCAGATGTGACAGACAATCTCATGCCCATATTCAACATCCCACCGCAAGGACAAGTCGAGATGTCATTCTGATTTTCTACATTTGGGCTTTCTCTAAAGTTACTGTTAAATTGAAGGGTAGATGCAACCCAACTACAAGGAATTACTGCTTGTGAAGTTCACATTCACCACTGAAGGGTGTCCCTGGCTCCACTCCTCAGTGTGACAATTCTGAGCTGTGTTTTGTACAATTTATTAAAAGACCTACACAGAGCAGGACTCAGATCTGATAATTAGCAATTCCAAAACACATTCTGTTTCTCCTGTCCTTCCTTGGATGGCTCCTCTGTACCCCATCTGTTGCTCAGGATCCCCATCCAATGCACCAGCCACAAGCGCCCTGGTTATCACACAAGCTCTGCTGTCAAGGAAACTTACATTTAGACTTTGCCTCATTTCCTTGCCTAATGCCCCTCAAAATCTCTTTGTTTCCAGGTAACCCTGACACACCTCCATTTACTACTGGATGTTCTTAAGAACTCAGCTTTAGACCAGAAAACTTTAAAAGCTTAAGGTCTTAACTCTTACTTAATTGAAAGTATGTTTTTCATCTAATATGTTCTGATCAAGGTTTTTTTTCTCCCCTAACCCCTCTTAGATCCTTCCCATATCCCCATCTACCCTAATCCAAACCCCTTCTTTTTCTCTCTCATTAGAAAACAAACAGACATCTAAAATAAAACAAACTAGAATAGGACAAAAGAAACAGAAAGAAAAAGAATGAGCCAAAGGGGGGTGGGGAACCACAAGAAATAAATGCAGATTCAGAGAAACACACATTCACACACACACAAATCCCAAAAGCACAAAATCATAATATATAAGCAAAATATCCATAAGATAGAAAAATACTCAGACAAGGTAATTAAGAAAGAAAGAAAAAAATCTAAAAATAACATTGAGTTCATTTTGTGTTGACCATCTACTACTGGGCATGAGGCCTATCCTTCAGTATGGATATAGCTTCTGGATTAGGGATGGGAGCTCATGTCCACTTCCCCTCTCAGTGCCGAGTCCCACCTGGCTTAGACCTGTTCTGGCCCTGTGTGTGACACCAGTCTCTTTGAGTTCATATGCGTGTCACTCCTGTTGTATCTACTGTTATGCCCAGTTCATAAAGACCCCAAAGACCATCAGAAGCTGGACCGTAAGCAAAAACAAAGAGACTTTATTTCAGGCTTAAGTTCAGGCTCCCCACGGTCCAATGCAGTAGATTAGGGAAGGGAGCCAGGTTTTTATTGTGGTTTGAGCAGGGAACAGGACTTTCCAACTTTGGCAGTTATATGATTGGTTCACATTTAACAGAAGCAAGCTTGTCATAAACTGATTGGTTGGTGCTGATCTAGGGGAGATGGGGGGAGACTTCAGGGAGTATCCACATAGCAAGTTGTGCCCAGGTAACAAAGAGTGCTAACAAAAAGTGCCCAGGTAACAATATCATTTTGACCAGCTAAACAAAGCGTTTCTGGCTAACCTTTAATTTGATTGGTCAAGTGCTCAGGGACTTTTCAAGGCAGTTACTAGATCATCACTTCAGATTTTCAGGGAACTTATAGAGTTATTATATCTCATTTCCATGGACTATAGTTTCATGTTCTGAGAAATAGAAACAGGGTCTAAGCAACTGTGGGAACATTACCAGGAAACAGAAACTCAGGCCTATAATATCTTACGAAGCCTGTCATGGCAGCACAGCTTCTTGGGCCCTTCGTCTAGAAGGCCTTGTTTACTTGGTGTCTTCCATCCCCAGTGGCCCTTAAAAACCTCTTCTCCTCCTCTTCCACAGAAATCCCTGAGCCCTAATGGGAGGGACTGGATGGAGACATTCATTTAAGAATGAGTGATACAAATTCTCTCATTCTCTGTGTATTGTCCAGTTGGGTGTCTCTGTATTTATGTCTATAGTGTAGGAAGAAGCTTCTCTGATAATAGCTGAGCAAGGCACTGATCTCTGAGAATAGCAGAATATCACTGGGAGTCATTTAATTGCTACATTCCTTTAGAAAAAGAAAGTACTATTTGATTTTTTTCCCTCCATCCCTGAGCCATCTAGTATCAGGTTCTTGGCTACACAAGCATAGTTAGGCCTGGATTCCAATTCAGGGAAGGGGGCTTAAATCCAATCAGATAGTGTTCGTTACTTCCGAAGCTTTGTGCCACCAGTACACTAGTGTACCATGCAGGAAGTGTACCACGGCAGATCAAAGTTTCTAGCGGGAGAAGCCAGCTCTTGATTCTTATTCCTCAGTTAAATTTCAAGTGCTACCTGTACCTGAAGTTAAAGCTGACCACTCATTGCAGATCTTAAAATCTTCTGTAGTGAGTTCTGTCTCCTTATTTATTTCCCTTTACCTATTATCTTCCTCCTCGTCATTTTAGAGTCTGAAGATTTCATACTACTCCCACCTTGCGCTGTAGGCACAACCTGACTGCATCTGCTGTGTGAGGACCCACGGCAGTGCTCTGCTGCCTTTTGAATGTTGCCGGTGGTAGTGTGCAGTCTCACCTCCTCTGTGCTATGTGTACTCTCTGAAGTCAGGATTAAGCCTTAATTTGTCAGTAAATCCAGAGCTTTGAACACGTATACACGTGTTAAAGGGCAGCATGGCTTCTTCTGACCTCAGTTGCATTTGGTGTCCTTTAAGAGTCATAAGCACTGTTATCATTTAATTGTGTAGGGAGTGGGTTTTTTTTAATGACTTTTTAAAGTGACTACATTTATAGATGTAGACACCCTGCAAAATTCCCTCTCCAGAAGGAAGGGGGTCAAAAATGTTGCCCCAAAGACATCCACTCAGAAGCAAAGGTACCCAAGTGAGAAAATGTGATGAACGTGGAATAAAGCTGAGAGAGACAAAAATAATGCAGCCCAGTGAAGAACAAGAGATGATTCACCAACAGCACAGAACAAGGACTGGAAACTAAGGTTCCAAATTCTCGGCAAGCATCCTTTCTATTAATCCATGCTACTGCTCAGAAAACTAGAAAGGCAAGCGGGAGCCAGACTGGCTGGGTCTTGATCTTCTTAGCAGGTCAAAATGCAATATTCTTAGAAAAATAAGTCAGTAACAGGGAAGCAGTGCATTGGGAAAAATAATTGTTCTGTGCACCCCAATTCAAGCAGAATCTAGCAAATCTCCCCAGAGAAATCAGGAGGCTATTTGTAGAACAAGGCTAAGGGAAAGAAAAGGGAAGGAGGTAGGAATAATGGTGTTGATGGAGAGTTTCAGAGTTATGTGCACCATATCTAAATATTTTTTCCTTGCTTTCCTACTTCGATGTGTGCGAGGCAAGAGCTTCCCTTCTACACTGTGCGTTGTATAAAATATATGATAATGCAAGTGCACTCAGTGACAGGAAGGCCTTGTCTGATTCACCTGCATTCCTCCAGTGTTGACTGATTAGCTCCTCTGCCCTTTCCCCTGTATAGAACTGAATTCTGGACGCCACAAGATAGATGATCAAGAGGAAGGGTGACTGAGTGGCTGACAGATGGAGAGGTGCAGGAGTGGCAAGCAGTTGGTTCCCTTCTTGCCCTTCCCCATCATGACTTCTCTCTGATCTTGCACTCCAAGCCCACTGTCTTTTCCATAAGACTTAGGAATTCCCACAGGACACGTTTGATTTCTTCTCCTAGCAGGCAGAGTGTCTACCCAACTCAGAAATCTCCCAGGCTCCCGGTTTCTGCAGTACTTTCTTCATCTCCTCATCACCTAGCTGGACCACCCTGAAAAGTTCCTTAAGTGTCAAGGCTGCCACTCAGATATCTGCAAGAGAATAGAAGAGAATAGAAGTGACCTGGGGGGTCCTCCTGAGTCCATATTGAGCCCTGCAGCTCTTGAGACCATTGTTTCATGCCATCTTCTAGGCAGTTTCCCTGAAAGAGACCTATGCCTCCCTTCACCATCTCCCACTCATTCTAGCATTTTGCATAATGCGCTCTCCGCATCCCATTTCCATCATGTTTATTTGAGAAATCCAGCAGTCACTATTAGCCTGACCTACATATCTTTTTTTTTTCATGTCCTAGGTGTTCTCCAATTATCATTAACCCAGTATGTTATAAAACCAGTCTTAGAAGTAATTATAGCAGAGAACTGGATTTTTGTCTTTCCAATCAACAGGAAGAAATTTAAAAAAGGGGGGGTGGGGAATGTCAATCATGAGTGAAGAAATCTGCTTCCTAAGCAAAAACCAGGAGGGGGAAAAATGGCCACTTGGGAGAAAGAGTAGCAAAAATCTCTTGATTCCCTGTTTGTGCACTAGATATTTTCACTTGTAATATCCCACAATTCTCCTAAAACTAAAAAAAAAAATGTATTACAATTGTCATGTTTATAGTTGAGGAACTGGGGCTTTGAGAAAATTGGGAGTATTCTCAAGACAAAAACATCAGTAGATGGGCTGGCAGGATGGCTCCATCAAATGGCACCGAATTCCATGCCTGACAAATTGAGCTCAATCCTCGAGACCCACATAATAGAAAGAGAAGCAATTCCTCAGGTGTTGTAGCGTGATGTCTACCCACAAGCTGGGGCACATTCATGCCCACACACAAGTACCACAACCAGAACTCTATGCACACACAGAATAAGTAACCAAATATTTCATAGAGTGCTTTAAGACTGGCAAGCAGAAAGGAGCTTTGAACTGCACCAACATGCTTGTTCACAGTGCACAGTGGGCTTCTAACCAGGTCTTGAAGTCATTACCATCATGCTCTTTCTAAAACAGCACCCTAGAGCTTGAGTGAAGGCAGCCAAATGTCATCCTCAGCCTTGGCCTTAGTCCTGCCTCATCTCACTGAATGTAGGTGCCTGGTCCAGGATTTGATACTCAAGCCGTACCTAATCAATAGAAGTCCTTTTCTAGAACTCTCCACATTAGAACTGGAAAATAGTGTCAGATCCTATCATCCATTTCTGAGATGAAGTCCAAGAGCAGTAGGAAGCCATTGAAGGGGGAAGGAAAAGATGAAAAGGGAACAGAGAAAAGAGATGGGAGTGCACCAACCTCTGAACTGGGTAGTGCCCCCAAACCCAGCTATGTGTCTTCTCTCCCAGGGATTCGATTGCTTGGTGCTCCGTTGTCCACCATGGGCCAATACATACTCTCTCTCATTCTCTGCAGTCAGATTCTGGGTTAATAACCAAAAAAATCCCAATTCAAACAAACACTAAAGTCCTATTTGCATACTTCCAGTCCTCCCTTGGAAACCCAAGCTGAAATCAGACTGAGCAAAGGATGTCCCTTGATTGTATACCACAAGAAAGATTCACCTATAAACCTGCCCATTCCTGAGATCTCATTCAAAAGAACCTGTGATTTATCTCACTCAGCTCAGTACCTCCCTGAACAAACTAGGAAACGGAGGGATGCAACTTCTTCATGACCACACACAGCCCATCCCTCAACTTCAGCCGCAGCTGCCTTACCTCTAGAATGAGACAGCTGCATGAACCAGGGTTTCAGTCCCTCACCATGGGAGCTGGGGTTTACATAACACATATTAAAAATGGATTCCCTTTGTTATCCTTTATTTGTGAATTATGGATTTGATGTGCCAGCCATATTTTCCCAATGCATATTAAAACGCATAACCACTCAAGCAAAGCCTGTTTGACTGTATGCCACCCAAATCCACTCAGTTTCCACACTTGGGAAAATAATGGAACTGATGAGCTCTCCAAGGCTGACGGGCATGTCACAGAAGGTTACCATAGGAAGGCCGGCCCATTTTAAACTTGTTCAACAAGTGTTTGTGAGCCCCGGCTCCAGACAGGCTACTCTGAGAAATCCTAACAACCCTTGTAGTTATCTCATCTGACAGTCAGTGTGCTTTCACGATAAGCTGGGCACTGGACTAAGATCTTTACAGCTGGTGCCTCATTTTTATCCACCGAAAATCCCATGAGTTAGGTATAACTTATTTCTGAATCTCAGAAAGGTGAATTATTCATTACTTAGCCCCAAAGCTAGTATATTAGTTTTCTACTGCTGCCATAACAAATCACCACAGATTTTGTAACTCAAAGAATCACGTATTTATTCTTTTTCTGTTCTGTAAGACAGAAATCCAACAGAGGTTTCCCTGGACTAGGAACAAGGTGTCAGCAGGGCCATGATCTTTCCGGATACATCAGGGAACAATCTGTTTCCTTATGTTTTCCAGCCTCAAGAAGCCCTCATATTCCCTGGCTCACAGTCCTAACTCCATCTTCACAGCCAGCAATATGGGCTGTGACCTCCTGCTGCAATCTCTCCAGCTCTCTGAATCTAGGAATATTGCTCTCCTTTTAAGTGCTTGTGACTTGGAACTTCCTGGATAACTGAGGATAATCTGCCCTCAATTCTGTTTTCTTAATCACTTCTCTGAAGTTATTTATGCCGTGGGTCTTGGTAATTCACAAATGGACCTCACTGGTGCAGCCCCTACTATAGGTAGTAAAGGGCAGAAGTGAGATTCAAGCTTTCATCCTACAGATCAACCACTAGAGAGAAACAGTCACGAAAGGACTCAGAGCTAGATATGCATAGAGAGCTGCAGAAAACGTACTGCCTCCCATTCACTACCCGGTTCCTCGTGTCTCCTCACACCTTCCATGGAAACTACACAGGAGAGTGATTCCTCAGGTATAGCTTAGCCTTAGTCTTTATCACGCAGGACCACACTATCTAACACGCTTGGAATGTAACCACTGTGATCAGGGTATGCTGCCTGTAGACCATGGATGCTGGACTTCAAAGACAGGATAAAACAATTGCAGAATGTCTCAACACAGAAGCCAACAGAAGAGGACATCAGATCTCCTGGAGCTGGAGTTATAGACAAGTGTTAGCTGTCGTGTGAGTGTGGAGAACAGAACCTGGATCCTTTGCAAGAGCAATAAGTGTTCTTAACTGTTGAGCCATCTGCCCATGCCCCCACTACTGGTAAGGGGCTTATCTGATATAGCTATCTGATATCATCGATCTAGAATATTTGATATACAACAAACCCCTGGTACATAGCTAATCAGCAAATAGAGGGTGAAGTATGTGGCTGAAAACGGAGCCTGACATTTTCCAATATGCAGTACTATTGAAGAGTTACAGCTACAAACCCAGAAAGGCAAGCGGGGAAGGGGGCTGTGCAGTGCTTAGATTCCATGAGGAGCCAATGTTCTGTAAGTGTCTCCAATGGGTGAGGCTGAACTGTCTTTGTCCTCTTTGCTAAAGCAAAGCCAATGAAAGACCATGGCTAGGTAATGGCTTCTCTGTATTTCTGTTTGAGGAAGAAAAAAAAAAACACATTCTTCCAAACAGGCTGGGCTGGAGAGGGACTTGATCCTCAAACAAATGTGAAGCCCATGAATCATGCCCTCCTGAAGGTGCAACAGTTAGGAAAGAATAGGAAGGAGATATTGGGCAAGGGTAACAGGAGAAGGAGCCCTTGTATCTCCGGGAACCAAACTTTGTTATAACCAATTAAATGAAATTAGGTGAAAGTGTAAATGGAAAGATCACATCCCAGGGAGGATGTGTTTCTGCCCTGTAAGAGCAGTGAAACAAAGATGCTCAAGTCCAAAGCAGGGGGAGGAACCATAGCAGACCACAGGAAGGAATGTTTCATTCCGGAGATCACACAGGCTTCGGCGGAGGCAATGCAGCTGCCTGCGAGCAGGGTCAGAGCAGCAGGTGGCAGAAAGGCCAGCGCCAACCTGACCAGAGGAGCAGACACGCCTCTTTGGTGCTCCCAAAGCCACCACCAGCCCTCCCAGTGCTCCTGGGTGCTTTGTTACAGAACTCAGGGCAGATCGCTTTAGAAGAGAGGCCAACAGGTTCGTAGACCTTCCCTTGCCTGGTCTGCAGCATGCCTTCATTAAATATTTCAGAGAGCAGAAAGCCACATCAAAAGCAAGAGTTCTTTGCAGCTGCTGTGGCCAGAGGCTGGAGCTGGGTGAGTGGCCCATGGCTGCATCACTCTCTGTTCCTTTTATTTATTTTTTTTATTTTTTTATTTTTTGTCTTGCCCTCTTCGATGGTCCCAATTAATTTCAAAACAGAAACACGGCCCATAAATGTTGAATCTATTAAAGGACAAAGGAACCGTGGTATAGGTACCAGAGAGAAGACTGAAGCTGCCTTCTAGGCACCGAGGACGGACAAGCATAAGGACAGGGGACATGTGACACTGTCACCTGTGAAGAAGGCCCAGCTTTACTCTGAAGTTCAAGAACGCCTGGATCCAAAGTACATCAAGACACATGTTCACACAAAAGTCTCCAGCCCCCAGCCATTCTGGAAAGACAAGACTTCTCTTCACAGTGGGGCCAAGGAGAAAAGAGACAAAAAATTGAAAACTGAAAAAGAAAGTTCCTCATATGGTAGAAAAGTGAGAGGAACACTCACGTTTATTTTATTTTATTTTCCTGCCTTCCAAAGTCCCATAGAACTGAGAGGAGCAGATAGATTTCAGAACATAAATAAGTAAACCAGGGAGCATAAAGAGACTAGACAAGGAGACATCCAAGGAACAGTGGTGGCACAGGGTAGAGAAGAAGGGATGAACAAAACACTAGAGGGTGCGCGCTAGGACTAGAGGGAAGTGAGAAACAATCTACATTTACAGTGTGGATTTCCAAAGAGTCAGCAGCCAGAAGCTGGGGAATCCTATTGCATTCTCTCAGGGCCTATAAAGTACAGGCTGACTCAGCCCCAGGAACCAAGTGTAGGCTACTCAGCAGGCATGGGCTGAGCCTATGACTCATGGCGAATCCAGTTCCTGTAGCCCCAAACTCCCTGACTTTGCTGAACATTCTAAAACATTCCATCCTCTGTAGCTCCCACACACTGCAGTGGGGAAGTATGAATCTTTTTTTTTTTAATTTTCACTACTTAAAAAAAAAAGATTCCAGATTTAATTGTTTTTTTTTCCCCTTTCCATATGTTTGGACTCTAAGTATGAATCATTGAGTCTACCTCAAACTCTCTGCTAATTATCTAAGTCTCCTCTTTTGCTCCTCAGGCATATACAGGGATGTATGTCAAGAGTCACCTTCAAGACTGGAAGATGATTGTTCTAGGGGAGGATAGTTGAGGGGAAAACTGAGACTGCAGGTTTTTTATAGCCTACCTTGCAGAGATAGGGTAGACCCACCAAGCGTGGGTCTGCCTTTAAAAACAATCATCCTTCCATCTTCCTGTCTATTGCTAAGTTCACCATTTTAACGCCAAGACTTACCTGTTCTCACTCACCGCAATCCACAAGGTCATGGTTTACTTCCGACCTCGTTTCCCTCATGTTTCCATTGAAAATAGTTGAGCCTATAGAAAAACTGAAGGAAAGCAGCTGCTGTAGGCTTCCTCACGCTCTTCATCAGATCACCAATTATTAATGTTCTTCATGTTTTCTTTGCATGCACATGAGTATGTAACATATAAAACATTTGAAAGCATTTCAGCCTGCATCTCCTAAAAAGATAATTCTTCTGTTTAATCACAAATAAAATTCACAAGTTTAGAATTTCAGCTAATTTTGACATTTGATGGTTGCTAGGTGTTGGGGAGTTTGTTTTTTTAGGGTTGTGCTCCCTGGCAGAATGGACTATATAGACAGCACTGACTGAATTCAATGACAGAAGAAGAGGAGGAGGAAAAGAAGAAGGAGGACATGAACTTGGAAGGTGGGTATGAAGAGAATCTTGAAGATGAATGTGGATGGGAGGGGATCTTGGAGGAGTTGGGAGGATGGTCGGGGTGGATATGCTTGAAATACATAGTATGGATGTATAAGCTTCTCAAAGTACAAATTAAAATATTTAAAAATTTAAGAAATTCCATCTGGCATTTACTTCATACATATATACATATGTGCATATGTGTACATATATGCATGCACAATCTGTATACATGCATAAACCCACACATTTGTATGCATGTCTACTTAGATGTTTTACATATCCATACCTTTTAGTGCCTCTCATGCACAATGGCTTTCCTTTTTAATGAAGAGAGATGGTTTGAAAGGCTGTGGACCTATGTAGTTGCTTCCTCAGTAGATTCAGAGTAAACATTATAGGCAAGAATCCCATGTGATGCCTTTGCCGTCTCTCTGTATCACAGAGGAAGGCCCATAATGTCATGTTTCCCACACTTGGTGATGAAAGGTCTGCTCATTTGGTTAAGGTATTAATTGCCAGATCTCTCCTATGCAAAAGGCCATCTATTATTCCATAATGTGTAGTTAACCTTGGAGAACATATGGATATGCTGTTCCCTCGATAGTCTCAGGATCCCTTGTGATCTGTGCTTGAATCGGTGACTGAATGGGATTTGTAAATTATAGTTTTCCCATCCGCTCCACATTAATTAATTGGCATTCTTCTGTAAAGAATTCCCCCTGCACCATCTAGGAGGAACCACGAAACAGTGAAAACTGTTTTATTATACTGGATGCTCAAAACTGTTACCTAAATTTGCCTTTGAGAGCCTAAGAGCTATGTGACTAGAAAACACAGTTTGACTCTGTTTCTTGGCTAGGGTCAGAGGGAAGGGGAAGAGGACCTCCTCTATCAGTGTACTTGGAGAGGGGCATGAGAGGAGATGAGGGAAGGAGGGTGGGAATAGGATGAGGGAGGGGATACAGTGGGGATACGAACTGGATAAACTATAATTCATAAAAATAGAAATAAAATTTAAAGTGAAAAAAGAAATGAACAAAGTTTTTATTAGATTTTAATAATTATTAATTAATTAAAATTAAGAACAATCACCTCAGAATGGAAGTAAATCTAAGAATGAGTTGTCTTAGTCCCCACTGACTGATTTTAATTGTTGCGCTAGGATAACACACCTGCTCAGGGTCACTATACATGTTGCATTCAGAAACCCAGGCGGCAATAACAGCAGAGCTGAGAATCTCCCAGAAAGAATACAGGTCTCCTTCAAGAAACTGTTAAAGTGGGATAGGATGCTTTTGTAGTTTGAATTCCGATCCCCCACTTTTAAATCCTTGCCCAGCTTGACTCCCCCCCCCACCCCGCTGTTGGTGGTGGAGAGCATTTAGCATTGTGAAAATCTAGAAGTCACATTCAAAGCCAGGAAGACCCTAGGGAGGATGCTTAAATCTCGTTCAGAATGGCAAACAGGATAGACACCAGAAGCAGTGTAAGAGAGGAAACAGGAATGGGAGTCTACTATAGAGGGTCCTCTGAAAGGATCCATGCAACAGGTGATCAAAGCAGAAGCTGAAACTCAGGGCCAAACTTTAGGCAGCGTGCAAGGAGTCTTTTGGAAGAACAGAGGGGTGAGATTATAGGGACATGGAGGGGGCAGGAGCCCCACAAAAAGACTAACAAAAGTAAAAGATCTAAGCCCAGGGGGATCCTGCAGAGACTGACGCACCAATGGAGGACCATGCATGGAGAGGACCAAGACACCCTGCTCAGATGTGGCCAATTGACAGCTCAGCCTCCAGGTGGATCTCTGAGTGAGGAGATCAGGGACTGCCTCTATCATGAACTCAGTTGACTGCTCTCTGTTCCTGCATCACTAGCCCCTGATGATGCAGGCTTGCTAGACCACAGAGGAAGAGGATCCAAGTAATCCTGATGAGACTTAAGAAGCTGTAGACAGATGGCAATTTAGTGGAGAACTCCCCCTTTCAGTGGACTAGGGGAAGGGGATGAGAGGAAGAGGGAGGGAGGGTGGGCCTAGGGGAGTTGAGGGAGGGGACTTCAATCAGGATATATAATGAATAAACTATGGAGAAAAAAATAAAAATTAAAAAAAGCAGCAACATTTGATTATGTTCTTAGCATTATAGAGGATCCCTAAGGTTCGCTAGCCAACCAGACTAGCCAATTGGTAAGCATCAGGTTCAAGGAGAGATTATGCCTCAAAAAGTAAGGCAGACAAGGACTTAGGAAGGCACCCAACCTTGACCTCAGTTGTCTATACACATGCTCACATGTGAGTGCATGTATACAAATATGTACATATAGAATCAAAAAAGAAAGAGGAGGGGGAGACAGGTAAGCAAACCTTAACCATGTTCTTCCCTTCCTTTCTCTGCACTCCCAGCCCATGACTACTTCCCCAGCTGACACCCAGCCCCTGACTACACCATCACTCATGGAGAAATAACAGCCCGGAACTAACACAGGGCTGTTAAACCCAAGTCCTGGCTGACAAGACATGTTCCTTCCCATCTGCTGCCTTCTGTACAATGCTGTTCTTATTATTTCCAACAACACAGTTCTCTGTGAATTTGCTTGTTGTGCCAACTCAGCTTTATGTAAGTTCATTTCCTGTTCCATTTTCCTGTGTACACAAGTCACTGATGCAAGGCAGCCAAACCCCAGGTCTGCCAGATCTCCCTAGGGAATAAACAGCCAAGGCCTGATTTTTATGCCTTTGATCACAAAAGATACCTCAGTCCTCCATACAAAGACCCATGAGAAGTCCCTGAAAGTCGAGAGTTCAAGGTGGTCAAAGATGAGAACAACAGAAAAGCTGGTGAGGCATATGGGAACTGGCTGTATGATTCTTCTTCCTACAGTTTTATAATTGTCCACAATAAGTTGATAAAGAAAGCCTTTGGGATACAGGCATTAGGTATGGATTTTAAAGAATAAGTGACAGTTTCTGGTCAAATAAGAAGCAGAAAAGCAATCTAATAAAAAAAAAAAGAATATATCACAAGAACAGATCCCAAAGATGTACAGGCAGATGGGCAGTTATTCTGATTTTACACTAGGTAGAAATTGCAATTCCATTGAAACACTAACCATTCAGAGTAAGCCAAAGTCTGCAAGAGAAGGTACTCCATCCTTATAACACCGTCCATTCCGCGAGTACTATTCAAAGTAGGGTCTTCAGGCCACCAGAATTTCTGGCCAATTGACTGACAGCAAATGTGGGAGTTCCCATGACCACTTCAGAATAGACAATTAGCTAGAATGGCTCTCAGAGCTCTGGATAGTTTTCTATCTGATATTATTTCACTACGAAGAGTGCTAACTAAACAAAAATTGTCCCAGGTACACAACATTAGTATCTCCTTCCCCAGAGAATCAGGACTGGTCACTCCTACCCCCACACATCAGCGTGCCCCAAAATGGGAGTTTCATTGAGTTTCAGGTTCTAAAGTTGTATGGGGTTCCCTAAGAGTAACATGATTGACAACCCAGTCTGAAGCCTCTTGCCCCTCCTTAGAAGACAACATGGCTCCAAGCCCTAAACATAGAATCACAAGGTTGGTCTTTCTGGGAACTAGCCTCTATTCTGAGTCATCTCATGTTTGTTATATGCTTGGAGGTAAGCTGGAGAGTTTCAGAAGTAAAGATAAACTGTTACTCAAGAAATTCTAAGAGTTTTATCTCCTCTGTGTCAGGAACCCAGAACAAATGCCAGAAAATCTTTACTGCCTCTGCCTCCCTGGTAGCATGCTGCTTCAACTTATCATCTCACCTGTAAAGTAACTTGGATTCTCCTGATATAATCGTCATCTTCGAGGCTTACTGCCTCTCTCTGCTAACCTAAGCCTAGTCCTGGAAGCTTCTAGCCTCCATATAATTTAATCTAGACCTAGAATGTTTTCAGCCTTGGAGACTTCACTTCTGAATAAACTCACCCTTTCCAGTCCTTCCTGAACTCTGGCTGGCTGGTTCAACTCAGCTGATCTGGCTCAAATTCCACTCCAAGCTGACTAATTTAACCAGGCTTCTCTCTCAGACTCTGACTGAAGTGCTCTGTTTGGCCTCATACTAACTTTGGCAATGTGTTCTAATCTTCAAGCTCCCTTTTATTCTCCAGCTCATTCTGTCTTCACCTGTGCATAGCTTTTTTTCCTTCAACCTCTCTCTGTAAAACTCTTCTGTTGAGGGTTGGTCAGATGCTTGTATCTTGATGCAAACAACTGGGCCTCAAGATCTGGTTACTGGCTTATCCTTGTTGTATACTATCTGAGACATTATTCCTGATTGGTTGATTAAAACCTCGGCATGGTAGAATGGGGTAGGTGTGGCTAAGGTTCCCAAACTTTGGGTTCAGGAGAATCAACAGAGACAGATGGGAAGAGAGGAAGAAAGAGGATGCTACGATGTGTTATCATGGAGAAGGAAGCATGTGGGCCAAGAGGAAGGTCTCCAATGTCATGGAAAGGCCCAGATGAAGAATATGAGCAAGTATTATAAGATTATGGATGGAAGGTAGCTCAGATAAGAATGGTTAAGGCAGATGGCTTAGATGTGGTCTGGGAGGTGGATGGTGAGGTTATTGAGATAGCATATGTGAAAATATCTGCCAAGCCCAAGAGAAAATAAGGCAATTATAAAATCTAACAGGTATCTGTGTCTTATTGTGATTGCAGATTAAGTAATACTACCAAAATAATTATAGGAGAAATAATAAGACTTATTTAGTCCAACATCATTTATTTTCAACAACACTCTTCCAGTAAAAACTGCCTCTGAATTCAATGAACTCCACTGCACTGCAATGCCTCTCAACTCACTCAACCAAACTGCTTGAACAGAGTTGATTAGAACTCAGGGATCTGCATGCTTCCATCTCTTGAGTGTTGGAATTAAAGGCGTATACCACCACGCCTAGACCCAAGATTTTCTTTACCTGAAACTTGATCTATACCAGGTTGGCCTTGAACTCAGAGTTCTGTCTGTCCCCTTGTCCTGGGATTAAAGACATGTCTGTATTCCAGCCAGAGTAGCCATGTTCTGAATTTTAAAATCCTCTACAGTCACCCAGGTTAAGCAGGGACACTATGGTGGAGGTATAGCTTCAGCCTTTCTTTTCCTTTTTATTTGACACACTGCTCAGGCTGGCCTTCAAGTCACTCCAAAGCTATAGAAGGCTCTGAAATTTTGATGGCCATGTCTCAGCCTCCTGAGTAACTGAGATTACAGGCCTGCAACACTATGCCTGGCTCAACAAAGATTTTATTGTATAACAGGAGTACAAGGAGAATATAAGGCAATAAAGAGCTGCTGAGGTTCCCCCTGTATCACTGTATTCTGGATGCCTCCCTCTGCGCTGTGCATCATGCATCTTAGCCATAGGACGTCACTATAAGGCACATGTGTAGGGGAAGCAGGAAAGGAGAAAGGAAGAAAGAGAAGTGAAAGAAGAACATAAAAAGGAGGGAATGACACAAATGAGGATAAGGGGGAGGAAAGAACAGGGGTCTTTAATTTCATTTAATAAGAGGCTGAGAATTCCAAGAAGAATAACTGTCAGTATTCTAGTATCACAAGGACAGTCAAAAGTGGCAAAAAGATTCAAATCTAAGACCATCATATTCCTATCTGTGCTTATTTCGGTCTAGAGAAGAAAGTAGAATGAGGTTAAGAAGATCTACATATAAAATGGACATGGGTAGCACACTGGTAGAACCCTAACTAACCCGGGATATACAAGGCCCTAGGTTCAATTCCCAGGACGAGAAGAAAATAAAAAGAAAGACAAAAGAAAAATGACACAAAACTCATAAGGCATTCTTCTGTTGGGTCACATCCATCATTAGAGATTGGAAAACAGAAGACCAACAAGACCAGAGCCTGCAGCTGTGGGACACAGAAAACAGCAAGGGGGAAGGACAGGCTATAGACAAGAGCTGAGCCCAGTGTACAAAGACAACTCTAAAACACAGAAGTCACAAAGAGGATGGTGCAGGGAGGGACCAACAAAGGAGATACTGCAGCTAGCCAGTATCCATGAAGAATCATGAGCTCTTGGCAGGCCACTAAAACACAGGCGGGCCTGCTCTGTTATGCAGAATCTGGTCTCTGCTTTCCATGCACATGTGTCAGGTAGTTATGCTTTTATGCAAAATAGCTTATAATTCTTTCATCACAGATGTCCCTGGTGCAGTGAATCCAGCAGATTCTCCCTGTCTGCTGACAGTACGCATTAGCCATTTCTGCAACAGAGTCTGGCCTGTATTTCTGCTTCTTCACGCTGCTGTATGAAATCCACTATGAACCAATACCAGTGACCTGAGGCTTCTCTTAGTCCATTTTCTGTTGCTAATAATAATGAAGACTGGGTAGACTGGTCCTAGTCCAAGGTCAAGAGTCCATACCTTGATTGGCAGAGTCCAAAAGCAGGGCAGGGATCACACAGCAAGAGACAATACACCTAGCCAAATTGGCTCCTGTAACAGACTCACACCTCAGATAACCGTTAACCTGTAAATCCTTTAATCCATTAATCGAATGAATGGATTAATTCATTCAGGGAGGCTGAGCCCTAATCACCTCTTAAAGGCCCCACCTGGTCTCTCTTCTCAAAATCACATAATGAGGATTAGACTTCAGTATGAATTCCAGAAAAGACATACTATACTCACACTGCAGCGAGACTTGGCCTAGCATCCAGACAGTGTAGTATACTAGTAGGACACCATCATGTTGTGGGTGGTTTTTTTTTCTCCTGTCCTGGAATAACGACTCATGAGACTCATTAAATAGTATATAAATACCTAGGCCATATAGCTAGGCTCTTCTCTGACCAGCTCATAACTTAAAATAATCCATATACTAATTGCCACATGGCTGGTAAACTGGGCTATCTTTCTCACATTCTGCTGGCTAAATTTCAAATGCCTGTCTCTATTCCAGAATCCCTTTCTGCCTGCTGGATGTCTCACGTATTCCCCACCTCAGCCATAGGCCATAGTTTTTTTTAATTGACAGGGGTTGTATCCATACACTACACAAAAGATTCCTTCTACAGAAAAGGGAGAACTTGACCCTATTCTTTCAGAAAGAAGTGCCTCTCTTGTACCACAGAGGCAGTCATCAGAGCTCTCCTTAGCTGGGAAGCCACCTCATTTCTATTTGGACTATCACTAATCATATTCCATATATGATTATGGAAGATATAGAGAACACAAGTAAAGCTGTAGGTAAAGTTATGCCAAATTTAAAAAATTCTCTCCCAGAAGGAGGAGGGAGGCTTGTAAGCCTAGGGGGGGCTAAGAAAACTTACAAGGCTTAGAAAGATCAGAAAACAACTTATAAGGATCAGGAAGCTTCCTAAATTTGCAGGATGTTGAAAGGAAGAGATCCTCCACTCATGTTGCTAGTTGCATGGTATGTAGGAAGTTTCAAGAATGCACCTTTGGGTGAGTGAGAAGTCTCAGCAGCTAAAAATGTTTGCCGCATAAGCTTGCTGACCTAAATTCAATCCCAGAATCTCAGTGAGGTGTAAGGAGAGAATCAGCTGCATGAAGTTATTCTCTGATCAATATAATGCACTATAGTATACATACCACATCCACATACACACCCACCCCATACATAACAACAATAATAATAAATAAAATGATTTTTTTAAATACTGTGGCTTTTCTGAGTCATTACTCACATTGCATAGGATTTCTGGTGATGCAGTTACCCAAAAGTCAACCATGCATCTATAAATAATATCAGTAAATTTATTGATTGACTAAGCTATGCTTGGTTGGAATCATTTGGTCATCAGTGGTATCCCATCTAGAGTAAATAGATATTTGTCTGTGTCTCCCCAAGAAAAATCATAACAAAAGCAAAGAAAGATTAGGGCCAGAGGAGAAACAAAGAGGAGGGAGGGAAGAAAGGTGGGAGGGAGGGGGGGAGAGAGAATGGCCCCTCTCAATCTCTACCTTCCAAGTCTTATGAATCAATTATCATTTCTCTCAAGATGATTTCAAGCAAGTTTCCTTCACTTGCTAATCTGGCCACTGCTTTGAATCCTGTACAGTTTTCAGTTCATTATTGTTGTTGCTATAATTATCAGAAGCCTGTGGAGTCATAAGGAAAAAACATTGGACCCTAGTGGCAGGCAGTGTGTCTTTTGTTATTTTATCCAGTACTTGTTTAACTAGGTCAAGCCAGCAGCTGATCACTGTTTTACAGGTAAGGATGCTGACCTGTGCAGAGGTTATACCACCGGCTCGTGGCTTCTCAGCTTCTCAGCATGCAGGCAGTAAAGTCATTATGCAGATGGGAAAACTAAAGACTACAGAAAGGAAGTGATTCACTCAGTGTCAAAAAGCTAGTCAAACCAGTAGCAGGTTCAAATCTTACACTCTGGGCTCTTGATCATGCACTATTTCTTAGTCAAGTTGAACCTGTTTGATTAGCACCAGAGGATTACTGTCCAGGGACCAAGGTACATCAACTAGGTTGACTGCTGACTCTGCATTCTTGGATTTCCTCATGTGAGTTTGATCAACATTGATGGCTCCAAGGAGCAGCATATTCAGGATGGGTGGACCAGGAGCTGCAAATTGATACTTCAGAGTATGATCAGAAGTGGTTTTATTTTGCCTGTAGACAGCCATAAAAATAGAGCCAATGCCTATCTCAGTTAACTTTCCCTTTGCTGTGATATAATAGTCTAATAAAAGCAACTTAAGGGGAAATGGGTTTATTTTGGCTCACAGTTCAAGGGTATGTCGTGGTTGAAGAGTCAAAGTGGCAGAAGGTTGAAGCAGCTGATCACATCACATCTACGATCAGGGAACAGACAGAGATGAACTCACGCTGTTTGACTCCTTTTTACTACTTACAGAATCCAGGATCTCAGCCATGGTGAAAACCACAGTGGTTCCCACCTCAACTGACACAATCAAGATAAACTTCCACAGGCAGGGCTAGACTTTATCAAGCTAGGAATTGACACTAACCACCATGATACCTTGGAATGGACAAATTGTACACATAAACCCAAGTTAAATGTTGGCAGGATATTTCACAGGACTTGACGGCTTGAATATGGAAGTCTGTTCCCAGACAAGGATGGGCAAAGACCCACCAAGTCTGTGATTCCATCAGAGTTAGTCCTTCCTGTCTTTTTAATCTCTATTCAACACACGATTTTTGGCATTCTTTATCTGTAACTGTCAAAGAGGTAATGAAACAAAAACACAAAGTGACATGACCCCTGTGTCCAGCCTATCCTGAAATGTGGAAGAAACAGCGCCAGCAGCTCAGTGTTGCAAGAACACATTGTTCTTCCATGACATGTGACATCATATATGGCTCTCAAATCTACACATTTAATAGGAAGTCTCTGATTCTGGCTTTTAGGGAAGAGACAGGTAATTTTGGGTCTGCTCCCTCATCTGTCTCTCTCTCCAGGATGAGAAACTCCTCTGGACTGTCTCTGTTCAAAACCAATAGGAAACTTGCCAATCTGACCAAACCAGACATGAAAAGTTAAAGATAGATTTGTCACAACTGTTTGCATATTATATAGTTAGTGTTCTGGTCATGTCAAAAGCCAGTGAAGCAGAAAAAAAAATATCATTTCTTCCTCCCTATAAAAATAAGACACTGCCAAGTCCTATGAAAAGGGGTATGGATGCCCAATCCTGTCACAAGGAAGGAACAAAGACTTGTGAACACTCCATCTACTCCACTCAAATTGGATTCATCCTTTAAGTCACGGATTTGCCATTCTGCTGTGCTTATTGGAAAGAAGGGTGGAGAAGAGCTGTCTCCACACTAAACTGGGAGAGTCTGGTGTTGTGTGGCAAAGGTAGGAAATAGCTGTGGACACACTGGGGAAGCAGAGGCAGCTACAGCTCTGGCTTTTGGAAGACAGAACAACCAGGCTTTGTAGTCTTGGGGCCTGTGCTGGAGGCCACTGTCAGACTACCACAGTCTCAGCACTTCTCCCTACCAGAGGGCATGTCTGGCCGGCGAGGAAGAAGCCAGGAAAACCCTAGTGGGCAAAGAGAGAAGCTCCACCAGAGGCATTTCTCACTAATTAGCCTGCTTGAAATGCCAACTCAGCAAACACAGGGCCCCATCTGAGGCCCAGCGTGGGTCCCATAGCCACACATCAAGACCTAGGCAACGCACTGAGTGTTGGGTTAGCCAACCTGACCAGATTCTGATGCTGTGAAGGCACCTAGCTTTACTTGGAAAATGAGGCACAACCTGGAATAAGAGGGAAAAGAACAATAGTGATTGGAAAGAAATTAGTCCTTTAAAGAGGTTAGATCCTTGCTGGACATAGTTCTCCTGGTCTGAGCAGAGGATCCATCTTCTTCTCTACCCTTCTCTTTAGAACATCTCAGCAGATGATGTTCTAGCACCTTGGCCACCATGGTAATATCAACCAAAAAGTGGATCTTGTCACATCAGCAGCCAGAACGAACGCACATGCCCCACATGGACTGTGGTGGCAAGTCTAGGGTGAAAAAGGGTTGGGGAGGTGTTTTGCTCCACCAAACCGGCCCACACAACCAGTAAACCCTCCCGGATTCCAGCTGCAGAAGTCACATCAGCTCAAGCACAAGGCTGAGTTCAGGCACTGGGGAGCTGACTCAGTTGGTAGAGTGCACGCCAGTAAAGAACTTGAATCGTAGCACCCACATAAAAAGCTGGCTGTGGTGGTACATGTTTGTAATCCCTGCCCCAGGGAAGTGAAGACAGTTTGATTCCGTAAAGTTCACTGACCAGCCAGCCCAGTCTAATTAGCAAGGGTCCCTTGACTCAGAAAACCAAGGTAGACCACACCTGAGAATTGACACCCAAGGATGAACTCAGGAGTCCTAGGTTCTGTAATCACAAAGATGGTGCAAGTTTTACCATTGCTGTGACCATACATCCCCCCCCAAAAAACAAAAACAAAAACAGACTCAAAAGGAAGATTTTCTTCTAGCTCACAGTGCCAGTCCATCACAGTAGGGTGGGCAGAGCAAAGCAGACAAGTTCATGCTGTCTCAGCTAGGAAGTAGAGAGAGTCTCTGTCTCTTGGCTTCCTCTCTTTCCCCTTCTGTTCCATCTAAGTTCCTAGATGGAGCCCTCAGTCTATGGAATGGTGCCACCCAAATTCAGGCCAGATCTCTAGAAAGGCCATCCCAGCCACACTCAGCAATGTGCTTTCCTAAACTTGTAGACGGTTCTCATCCATTCAAGTCAGTAACCAAGCTTATCTCTCACACAGGTGATACAAGCACAGAATAGATAAATAATAGTGGAGACAAGTCACCTCCCTTCCAAAATGTCACAGTTTATGGAAACTAAGGCCAATTTAACTATTTAAATTCAAACAGATTGTCAAGTATTACCTTTTCCTCATTGTAAGAACAAGTAACTAAGAACTCCGGCGTCAGATACTCTGTTAGACCAGGGTAGCTGATGGGCACTATGATGCCGCTGTAAGAGTAAACAGAAGAAACCAGACCCAGGGGAGGATTTGTGGACAAGTAGAAGTTAGGCTGGAGTTCAGCCTCCATCTGCCCTAAGCGCAGTGTGAGAGGAGTGGAACTCTCCATGGAGGCCTGCTCAGCACTGTTATTACAGAGTGGAAACTGCCTGCAGGATCAACCAACAAAGGGGGCGATAAGGGCTAGAGAAAACAGTTGTTTGGTCCCATGTGACCTGAGATATATAAGTCTATGAGAACCGCTGGAATGCAGCTGCCGCAATGGCAGAAACTAGTTATGCATTCAGAAGTACAAGCTCATGAGAAGGCAGATCTGGAGAATATTCTTGATCATATCACATCTTCCAGGACCACAGGTAATTTTCCCAAGGTCTCACCCAGAGTCAGAGGCTACCTCAACTCTGAAACCCAGATACTGACCATTGGACTGTAGTCTTCCACTTTGCCTAGCTAATTGTCTGCGGCTCCTAGCACTATACTGGATCATCAAGAGACCCGTAGACAGAACAGAATAGAGAACAGTAGGCCTCAGGCCTTTCCCTCAAAAATTCAAGACAAGGCCCAGGAAGACAGATGACTCCACCACAGTCAACTCACTGCCCTGCTGTTCCCAGGAATAAGAGAGCCGCCCAATTCCATAGCCTCATTCTGGTCTCATAGCTAAGGGCCTGCATACAATTCTGTAGAACAATGCATTCAGGTGGAAAGATAAGGGGGAAAGTCCCTGCCTGAAAAAGCTCTAGGCCTATCACCTCTGATGCCCTGAATAGACCCAAAACTTCAGGAAAAACCACACATCCTGCAGGTCTCCACACCTCTAAGCTTCTGACCATACCTTTGCCTCTGCTCATTCAACCCTTCCTCATGTCATTCTTAGCTTGCCTAGATCCTAGAGATCCTTAAGACTCGGCCTCAGATATGTCTCCTCTGGAAAGTCTGTTCTAACATGCCCTCCTCTTGCTCTCAATCCATGTCCTGTTAGACTCTCTCTTTACAGGCTCCAACAATAGTTCCCTTTCTCATTTGTTGGATGAATTAGTGAATCTGTTTCTTCACTTCCCATAAAGCTGTGAGGGGTAAGGGCTTTCTTACACTGAATTAACTCTGGGGACAATATACCTTTGTACATTCTAAGCTGTATAGTAGGGACTCACTAAACATAGTGAAGGAATGGATTGATGGATGGATGGATGATGAATGGATGGGTGGATGGATGGGTGGATGGATGGATGGATAAGGTAATGAAACGGGAGTGATTATTAAGCACACAATGAGGAATATATTTAGCTTACTCACCACCACAGTAGTTAGAGCCAACACTGGGTGCTCAATAAAAGTTTAAGTATAACTAAAAAGCCAGCTGGGACCCCCAGATGGCTGAGAACATCCTGATGGCACCTCCAGCCATCTGGACTTGGAATGCCATTAAGTATATGCACCAATGCAGTCATATCTCTGGGTCTCAGCCGGAGAGAGTTTATGCTGCCACAGGCTATGGCCCAGAAGGCATAATAAGGAGGGAGACAGAGTAATAAAGAAAGGACATTATCTCTCAGGCCATTTACCAGGGCCAGGGGAGCCCCCAGAACCTCAAACAGAAGTAAAGTGCCTTCAGGAGTCAGAGGGCTCATCTGCAACTGATGGTATGTGAAGCCCACATGCCATCAGTTAGAAGAAAAAGCTCTTTTCCCCAATGGCTAAGAACCTTTACAATGATTCACAACCAGGGGGGCTCTTGGGGAAACCGCTTCTTCTTCAGGGCAAAATATTAAGCCATCAGTCAAATTTAAGCTCTCTCTGATTGGGAATCCTCGTGGAGGATAAAGGACTGGAGTTCTGTATCATTTACAGCCTAAGAAGTGGCCAAGGAGGACGTTACCAGGAGAGGAACCTTTAGGGAGGCACTCAGGAAAGACTCCAGGAGATGCAGGCCATGAAGAGGCTGTGGGAAGGATGCATTGCCGCTCATCAGGGTCCTCTCCCATGTACCTCCACTCCAGAGAAAGGTGGTGAAATCAGAGACAGCTCTGGGTGTCTGCTGGTCATTTGAAGCTACCTTGGATCTCCATCATACTAGCTACTGTGTATTCAGTTCCCCACATCTATTAATTATTGAATTTTTATTTATTTTTATTGATGTGTGTGTGTGTGAATGTGCTTATGGGTGCATATGTGTGGAGGTCAGAGGTTGACTTCTTTGATCATGCTCCACCTTAATTTTTGAGGCAGGCTCTCTTCACTGAACCTGGAATTGACTGATTTTCTAAACTGGCTGGCCAGTGAAATCCAGGGGTCTCCCCATTTCTGGTCCCACCAGTGCTGAGGTCGCACATGCACCACCGTACCTGGCTTCTACATGAATGTGTGGATCCCCCACTCAGATCCTCATGCTAATATAACAGGCACTTTATTGAGAGCCCAGCCAGTATACCATTCAAGAACCAAGCATGTTGGAAAGAGGAGCAGCTTTGTGCCTTCTGCATGTCTGCACCAGCCAGAAGCTCAGTGTTCAGTTAGGTCACTGTAGAGACTGAGCCCTGAAGATAAAGCAAATGACTCTCAGGTATTAGCCACACAGCCAAGTTCCAAAGCCACTATAACTGCGCTGTCAGCCAAATGGAGATTGTTTTTCCTTTGCAAATTGTCTCACCACATAGTCCAGACTCGTCCTGAACTCCTGGGCTATTTGGTCCTCCTGACTCAGCCTTCCAAGTGGCTGGGACTACAGGCATGCATCACTGCAAATGGCTTAAAATAGGGGCCATTATTACTCTGTCTCTTTCAAATTCATAAGGTCAAATACTATTATCCAATGTAACCATATTTGGTGGTAGGATCTTCAAGAAGGCAATTAGGATTAAACAATACTATGAGGAGGAGGGCCTACTTAATAGAACTGAAAACACATAAACAGAGGAAAGACATATAAAGCCTTGTAGACAAAATGGCCACCCACAAGCCAGGATGACAGACTTTATCAGAAACCAAACAAATCCTTCCAGAACTTGGAGTAACTGAGTTTCCATTGTCTGAGTGGCCCAGCCTGTGATATGTAGTTTTGTTGCCAGGAATGGCTAAGCACCCAGCTTGTACCCACTGCAGGGTTCCTCATTCCAGGAGCTGAAGGTGCCCCTGAGGGTGCAGAAACCCCTCAATGAAGAGCATGGATGTCAACCATGATTGAGATTTCTCAGAACTAGAATGGCTGAGAGAGATGGTCCCAGACTATAGTTGCGTTGACACTAACATGGAACAAGCTGCCACTACAGAAGTCAGAAGTCGGGAGACACAGGGATGAGACTCATGAGCCTCCTGTAACCTCCCCTGTGCCATTATCTAGCAGAAACAGCTTGGACCTGAGAGTCAGCCCTTGAGTTCGAATTCTGGCCCGCCAACAGATCCAAACTCAGAAAATATAGTCAGCACCAGACCATCACTCTCCCTCCAGGCATGCCAATCTTCCCAACCCCTAGAGGTTGAGTGTGGTCACATGGTTTCCTTCAGTGCTGGTGAGGTGAGAGCTTTGAACAGCTTATTTTGCCACATTTTCTTCTCCATTTGTTCAGCATGTGCCAACTTTCGAGATGGAGGCTGCTCTGCCAGCTAGGGGTGCTAGGTGATGCAAATGTGGTACAGAATCCATAACGCTCCTACAGCCATGCATGAGAGCAGTATTAAATGAACCTTTGGTTCCAGTCAATAAGATCCCGAAGACATGTGTTACAGAAACATAACTGGTTCATCTTGACCACTTCAGAGAAACTGAGAAATCACAACCCCCATGAGACTTAATTTCTGCCCCTGTAAAATGGGCACACAGCATGTTTAACAAATTCCAGGCCTTCGACAAGAGTGTGTTCTTCTCTTCTCTGACCTAGTCTCCCAGGAGTTCATTTCATAATACTTTGACATTTTTGAAGAGTCGAGACTGTTACTTTAGAAGTTCAGGCACACTTATCCAATTTCTACTGTGGTTTGGCCCCTGTATTTGTCTATTCTTTTATTACTATAACAAAAGTTGAGCAACTTCTTAAAGAAAAAGAGTTCATTTAGTTCTGGCTTTAGAGGGAAACAACATGGCAGCTGTCTAATGATAGTTAACATCACATGGTAGAAAAGTGTGTGAGACAAAGAAGACACATGGCTAGACAGGTAATGCACATGATTGGGGATGTGTGAGAGGGTGCAAGTGTGTGAGTGTGCTGTGTGTTTGAATGTGTGTGAGTGTGCTTGTGTGTAAGCAAGTGTTAAGTGTACATATGTGTATGTGTGTACATGTGTGCATGTGTATTCATGTGCATGTGAGTGAATGTGTGTGAGTGTGCATGTGCACATGTGTGAGTATGTTGGGGAGTGTGCATGGGTGTGAGTGTATGTGTTCCTGTGCATGAGTATGTGTATGTCTTCTGATCTTTCTTCATCTTCTTACAAAGACACTAGTATCCGATCACAATAAATGTATCTACTGGCAAAGACCCCCATTCTAAACACCATGAGAGTGAATCTCCACCCTCTTAATATCTACAATGAGGATATGTCAGTCCATGAGCACCTGGGGGACACATTCAAATCATTCAAACTATAACTGCCCCAAAGTTTCACGTGCTAAATGTATTTCCCAGTATTGGCAGCACTGTGGTGGTGGGCCCTTTAAGAGGTGGAACCTAGTGTAAGAGTTAGGCCTTGGAGTCTCCACCCTAAGGAATAGTGGATCATTACAACCTGAGCCTGGCACATCCTCTCCCTCTCATTATACTCACCCACTCCCCTTTCCACATCTTGGACATGGTGGTGTACTCAGGAGCCAGGTGTCAGAAACATGCTGCCTAGACATTCCAGCATTTGATGAGTAAAATATACCTCATATTTTGCTTTTGGTTTTGTTTTGTTTTGATTTGTTGTTTGTTTGTTTCCCTTACTCAGCATTAAGTATTCTGTTATAGCAACACAGAATGTACCCTAAAGGTATTGCTAGAACCTTGTCCTAGGTTGGCATCCCAGCAGTTATTCAGTAAGTGCTAAGCAAATGTATAATGTATAATGATTAAGCACTTATCAGGTGGGGGCTTTGTGCTACGTAATAGGAACCAAGGCCTCTGACAGCTTCACATTCTACCTTCCATAGTATTTTTACTTCTTTCCCAGGCAAAACACAACACAATCCTTGGCTCTCCTTTTCTCCCTGTTGTGGAATCCTGTAGCAACGTCCCTGTTGGCCAGCTGCTCAATCTGCCATAACACTTTCAGCATCCATGAATTTGCTACCTATAAAACGTTCTTCTATGTTTGGAATGGCAAGAGGGAGCCCAACCATTAGCACCACAAAATATGGGCTGTTTGTCTCACCCCATCACGTAAATGAGAATCTGGGGTTCAGGAAGGTGGAGTGTTTCCCAGGCACACAGCCAGCGAGTCACTAGTATTCAGTAGGCACCTGGTTGGTGTGGCTCCATAGCTAATGACTCCAAATCTCCCTGGAACCCCAACTTCGGGATTTCCAGCTTGGCTCTGGGGACCTTCACAATGCAAGCAGCCCTTCATTGTTGTTAGAACATAAATCTCAATAAATAATTTCCAATAGCACAGCCCTTGCCTGGAAAGAAAACTTTCATACTGCAGGGCAGGCACAATGCAGGTTAACCTTTCAGCATGCATTAGGTGAGTAAATGTTTACAGTGCAGTGAAGCTCCAGTTGTAAGCTGGGTCATACTGCAGAAACAATAATAGGCTGGAAGAGGGAAGAGTATTTTTAGACTTGGACCCAACTTGACATTACCCGTAAGTACTTTGTGTTAGTGGGCCCAGCGCACAGTCCTGCCACTGATTTGCCAGCCAGGAAAATAATACGTTGGCTTCAGACAGATGCTCCCAAGCCTTCAATGGATGCTGATGATTTCAAGATGCGCTGACTGCTCTGTGGCTTCTTTGGAGACAGTTGAAATTAAGATGGGATCTGGAGCATGACGAAGCGCCAAACCTTTCAAAGATGTGCCTAAATAAGTCAGGAGCAGAGATGGGTCAGATCAGCCACATGCTGAAATCAAAGGCCTGTGCAGTAAACTAGAACATTCTTTTGGCCTTCAGAAGAAGCATGTGGGAGAAGGCAAGCTTCAGAAAGAGATGAGAATGCTGATGGGAAATATGGTTCCAATTAATATGGGTTTGGACCATAAAGAACTACGGATATCTGATCATTGCTGATCAAAACGATGGCCCTTTGATATGGTTCAGTCTTCTATACACATAAACCCATGTCCCAGTCAGCATTCACATAGGGAATAGAGACACAGACATGACCACATACAGTGCAAGAATATGGTCTACCATTGAGCACTGAACGTGGAAACGTTGTGGCTGCTGTAAAGACTTAGATGAAGTGATTTGCCAGGCTTGGGAGGGAAAAATAAAACAATAAGAACGGTATAAGAAACAAAAACTCCAGCCCAGCTGCCAGTGGCTCACAGTGCCCCTTATGCTTATCTTGAGGGTCTCTGAGGATTCAACTGCTTGGGTTCAACTCCAGATTTTACTCCTTTCAAGCTACAGTGGATTGAATGACCCCTCAAAAAACCAAACCAAAACAAAACCTAAAAACAACAACAAACAAAAAAATCTATATCTACGTCCTAATTGCTAAGCCTGTAAATATTACCTTACATGGAAAGTAAGTAGACATTGTACCTTCTATGACAAAAGCTGCCTAAGTTAAAGATCTTGGGTGAGAGGAGCTGATTATAGGTTACTCAGTAATGTACAGTCATAAGAGGCAGACTCAGAGAAGGAAAAGACACTTGTGATGATTAACAATGTCAACTGCCAGGTTCTAGAATGACCTAGGAGACAAATCTCTGGGAAAGAGAGTCTCTAGATTGAAACTCTAAGTGAGAGGACCCATCATAAATGTGAGCTGTACCATTTCCATGGACTGGGACCCCAGACTGAAACAAAGAGAAGAACTTGAGCTTAGCAACAGTATCCATATCTGTTTCTTGACTGTGGCTATGTGGCCAGTTCCTTCAAGCTCCTACTTCTCAGCCAAGTTGCACCTTGACCTGTAAGCCACAATAAACCCTATCTTCTTTAAGATGTTGTTATGAGTCGTTTTGTTGAAGCAATTTAAAAAGTAACTGATGGAACACTAGAGATGAAGGGGGGAAGGCCATGTGACCACAGAAGCAGAGCTGAGATGTTGCGGCCATGAGCCAAGGACTGGCTGGGGTCATCAGAAGCCAAGCTTTAAAGGCTTGAACTAGAAGAACAGATTATCCCTAATGACATCTGGATGTCATTGTTTGGGGCTTCCAGACTTTGGGGAAGAATAAACCACTGGAGTTTGAAGCCACCAAGTTTTTGTAGTACTTTGTCACAGCAGCCCCAGGAAACAATAGATCCTTGCATGCCTCAGTTTCCAGGTCTGTAACTTGGAACACAAATTTTATTATTTTGTGAGGTGGCACCCATGAAGTGCTTAGGGAATGTGACATGCCACAAGCAGAGGAATGCAGAGACCGTGTCACATTGGCCCTAACTTGAGCCCAAGAGACTGCAGAAGCAAGACACTGTTATAGGGCTCATCTTCCTTGCCCAATGGTGGCCCCTTAAGCCATAACGGGGGTCTAAGGGTGATTTTCAGGTAGTTCTCACTGAATATAAATCTACTTTGCTTTTATATTCGTGTGTGTGTGTGTGTGTGTG
>CM053744.1:40100055-40114005 GCA_028658305.1 Pachyuromys duprasi
TTCAGATCAGACTGACCTCAAACCACACAGCATCAGGAGGCAAAATTATTCTGGAGACCAAGCCTCTGAGTTACACAACACTAAATCCCAACCCAGCCTTGGGCCTCATTTTTCTCACCTGTGGCTGATATTCTTGATGTCATTTCCCTGTATCTTGTCAATCAGAGCACCCAGCACGGTAGAGAGAGAAAGAGAAAGAGGGAAAAAAATACCAGCCCTTAAGATGTGAGTTTCAACTATTCAAAAACTACATATTTGGCTTTGAGATATTGCGCTGCCCCCCTTCTCTTTCCACAAAGTGGTACATGGCCCATTTATATATTTAATTAGAATGAATTAAAATTAATAACATCTTGAGTGGTTCCTGACCCTTCTTGAGATAATTGGAGACACCCTGGGGTGATAAGAAAGCAGGAGGAAGAATTGCTGATCTAACTAACCGAGGCTGAACTTGTTCACGTGTCTGTAATCAGTGTAGCCCCTAATCACCCACCTTACCAAAGACAGGTATCCCTGTGATTTGGAATCTCATATTATGCCCTGGGCTGCAGAGCTGAAGGCATGCCCTGGGCAGACAGACAGGCTGAAACTTGTCCTGTCTGCATCCAACAACTAGTACTGCAGCTTGCACAGATATGTTAACAGATTCTATTATTTGTGACTGGAGGTACAGATGTGTGGATTTAAAAAAAAGTGTTGATCAAATATTATGCAATCAAGCACATTTATATTCCCTCATAACAATCCTCTGGGAGCAGGGATGAGGTTGTGTCTTGCAGTAGCTAGATTTAGTCTGGAAACTCAGCCCTTAAGGATCAACAACCACCAACATACCACTGTCAGGAGCTTTCACCCCTTTTCTTAAGTTAGTAAATACTAATTGTACAAAACACTGTGACAAGATTATGATTAAAGTGTATTATATGCATGTGTGCAAGGGTCATAATGTCATATATAAGCAGCATCTTTATCCCACCTTCTAATCAGACTCACACAATCATAGCTTAAAATCATACATTCAAAACAAGACCCTGAAGGTATTAAATCCAGGGGCAAGAGTGACCTGAACAACCCTATGCTTGTAGACCAAATGAACAAATGAGGAAGAGCTGAGGAACATGCAATGACTATCCTTAGTAGAAAAAGAAGCCAGAGTAATAATGAATGAGCCTCCTGGGCCCCTGACATCTGCATTATAATACACAGATCTGGTAGTGAGAGAACCTGTGATGATTCAAACCCTGTCCTTCCACTTCCTGTGAACAGTACATACAATGTGTGACCTTGGGAAAGCCACTGAAAGCCACCCAGTGACTCCTTTCTACTCTAAAATAAGCAGGTTAGTGCATGACAATCTGAATATGTCAAAGCCAGATGAGCAGCATCAAAGCTGCTATAGAATTCTGTAATCAAGTTATTAATGACAATAACCACACAGACATCATTGAGTAAGCATCAGACATGAGAAGTCACAGGATCACACAGAAAAACCCAACTCTTTCCACTATACCCTCTGCCTTCTCATAATGCAGAGACACCAGCTCTCCAAGCCCAGAGTGAGATGATGAGCCTTAATTAGTAATTGAGAAAGGGGAGCATTTGTTACCTTTCTTGGAGTAACCCCAAACATCAGAGCTTATCACCAGTTCATCCCTCCTCCCAAGCTGGGGTGGTCTTCTTTGTTCCCATCTTGGCAAAATGCCACACTGTCTGAAAGCCTCCAGGTTCTGTCATCCATCCCTCAGAGGACAGGTGCAACTGCACCTGTTTCAGCAAATGAGGACCATACTCTGGAACAGAGAAGCATTTCTGGGTCAAACTGGGTCAAGCCAGATCAGCAGCAGCAGCGCTGCTGTGGAATTCTGTAATCAAGTCAAAGCTGGTTCAGCCCAGGGCCATTTAATTTGGGGGAGGCAAGATTTAGCTGAGTTGAAAGAAGGGGGAAGCAAGCTTGCAGAAAGAGATTGATTTCAGCAAAACACAAATTCATACTCACTAAATGCTTTAACACCAGAATCAATTAAAATGAAATAGAGAAAAAGGCACAAACAGGAAGGCAGCAGACCCAATTGTTAAAAGGACTACAAGGAGGTGTGCATGAAGTAGGAAGACTTCCTGGAGGTGGGGCTCCAAAGGCACTTCCTTAGGAAAGAAGTGGGTGCTGGGGTTCTGAAAGATGTGCTGTGGTAGATCTAAGAGGCAAGTAAGTGTGTCCTGAATATGGGGTAAGGAGTTCTCAAAACTGCATGACTGCCAGAATCAGCTTTGTCCTGAGAGGTGGGAAGTAAAACATAGATTCTGAGGTGGACTTCCTAGAAGTACACTTGTTAGCTCTGGGGTAACCTAGGAACTGACCCATGTAACCATCCACAGAACCTAGCAGCCTGGGGACCACGCTTTGAGAAGTAAGATTTATACCAAAGATTTTAAGTTATATGCTCTCTCTCCTCGCTTGTGAATCAGCAATGCAATGATCATGGTATCACTCATCCTTGGGATTACTGCAGAAATCTTGGCGATAGAGAACACAAAGACCTTTCATTCACCTCTATAAAGAAGATGAGGCCTCTGGGGACCATATGGGGGGAAGAATCAACAAAATACAGGAGTTCTGAGTACACAGGGAGAAAATGGAAAGACATCCTCCTCCTGGCATTGGTAGCTCACTTCCCAAGCAGACAAGGAGTGACTCAGAATGAAGCTGGATCTCTTTGGCAGACAATTTGACAGTTCCTTATAAAACAAACACAATCTCATCAATGATCGGACCTTCATATTCCCTGATATTTACCCAAAGAGGTTGAAAACTTACACCCACACAAAACCTGCACACAGATATCTATGACAACTTTATTCACAACTGCCCAAGACACCCTTCCATAGGTGAATAGACAAATGAACCATATTTCATCAAGACAATGGATTTTATTCAACATGAAAACAAGTGAGTTATTAAACCATTAGAGACAGAGAGGAGAATACATAATGCTAAGTGAAAGAAGCTAATCTGAGAAGGCCACATACCAGCTATATAACATACTGAAAAAATATGCGAAGAAGGCAGTAAAAAGGTTAGTAGTTTCCAGATTGGGGGAGGAGGGGTGAATATTTGGAGCAGAGCAGCATTTTAGACCAATAAGATTACCTTGTAGGGTACTATAATTGTAAACACATCTCACTGTACATTTACCCAAATCCACAGAACATACAGTGCCAAGGACAAACAGCAATGTAAATTATAGCTTGGAGGATCAAGATGTATCAGGCTTATTGATTATAATAAATGTGCTACTCTGGTGTAAGGTGCTGATGGTGGGCAAGGCTATGCATGTGGATTGAAGCCATTTGGGGACTGTGCTTTCTGCTCAATTTTGATATGAACCAAAAGTATCCCTAAATATTGAAGTTCATTTGTTAAGGAGGGGAGACTGCCTCTTGTCTCGTGAAGTATGGGGTATGTTTGAGAGGCTAACTGTTGAAATGTGACTCGGGCACTAGAACTCTGTGATATGGTAGGAGTAAATAGACTAGCCAGGTGCTGATTTCTTAATGGGTTCATGAAGAAAGGCAAGAGTGGAGAGGCTGAAACCAATGAAAGAAGTGGTCCAGGCTCTTTTTCTTACCACCTTTATTACAAAGAGAAGGCAGATCTCAACGAAGGAACAATCTGTCTATGCTGCTTGAAATTTTCAAAGATCTTTTAATCCCCACAAAGAAAAACAGTTCAAAGGGGTGAATAAACCAGCAAGTTAAACAGGAAGCCTCGACGCCACTATTCCCTGGGTGAGGCCTCCTAATTCCCCCCTAATGCAGGATATCCCTGCGTACCCCTAATAAGGGCCTTCTCTCCTTCATGAGAATCCCATAAAATGAATAAATATTCCTCAAGGAACCGAGAGAGCTCCTAACTGTCTTTAATAGACATCGTAAAATGAAGGATAAAATGTGTGAACAGAGATTGGGCATGATAATAGTACGAGATACGAGAGCAGTGAATTTCCTAACCCCTCTCTGGCTGAGTTTTACAGCGGAAAGATTCTGCGTAGAGTTAGGAGCCTTCCCGGAAGAAGAAAACTAGGGAGGGGGCTTCTGGACAGTTGAATTAGGGGTCTCAGGGACAGAGACAGAAAACTTGCTGAAGATAATGTACCTAATTGTACACCTGACTGTGACTCTGCAGCCCAAATGGGGGAATTTCACTGCTCTTCAAATCCCTGGATGGTTAAGATACAAGGCAGAGTATATATACTAACCAAGACTGTGGCTGAAATAAAGGTGGGCCTGGTGACAAAGAGCCCACACACCCTCTGCATTTAGAATCCAGCTTGTTGATGGAAACTACACCTGTGCTTTGTCTGCAGACTGGAAAGGAACTCTAAAGCATGCTAACAGGCAAGCCGGCAGGCAGGGCTGAGCAGCCACAGACCAGGAAATAGGGTAGGCTCCAGCAAGCTGTTTTCCAGAATGGGTGCTATGATGGGTTAGCAGGGAGCACCTGAAGGCCATAGAACACAGGGGGTTGATGAAGTTGGCAGAATCTCCCACAGCTAACAGACCACAAAGCCCTTAGCTCATGTCCTGGCATGCAAGAGGAGCATAATAAACAGCAGTTTCTGGCAGGAACAGCATTGAATATGTACAGAGGAGCCATAGCTGCCAAGAGCTGCTGTGTATTAAGCTCCTGTTGCATGCCAGGACATGAGCAAGGGGCTTTTCATACATAACTAGTTTGTTCCCTCAGTGCTAAACTGAGTGTGACCACCCTGATCTATAGACATATGTACGCTCCTAGATTGATGAAATAATATTCAGACAACATAACCTGCATTTAAGGCACTTGTTCCTGACTCATTACCAATACCCAGGGCCTATGGGTCTCCTAATACTCAGGTTTTTGTCTCATGATCTACAACTTCCTTTATCTGGATGGCTGTACCATGACAGTACCATATCTCAGGAGATAAAACTCCCATCTTCTTCCCAACTATGTTGAGGACTCCATGGGACCCCAGAAAGCTCATCCTACTCATATTGATAGGACCACAGCCTTTTCTCTATCTGGGCTTCCTAAGCAAACCAAGGAGAGACTTCACACTGCACATGAACTGACCAACCTCAACATAGTTAACAAGTCAAGTCTAGGAAACAGGGAAAGCTCCAGACAGCTGCTTCCCAGATTGGTGCTATGATAGATTCACATTGGTACCTCAGGGCTATCCATGATGCGGAGATGACTGAATCTCTGGGGCGGAGAGAGTAGTGTTTTTCTTGTGTATTTTGTTCCCTGGTGAGATGGAAGATGACTGTACAAAATAACCTAAGATTCTGGTGTGGCCTGATGTCCCTAAGGTGCAGCGGCTGCAGCCTAAAACATGAGAAAGAAATCAAATGCAGAAGAAAAAGTCTAGGGGAAAAAAGGGAAGCAGCAACCTTGAAAGAGGCTTCACAAAAGTCCTGAAAAGAATTGACAGGTATTAAAACAGAAAAATTAGCAAAATTATTCAACATGACAACAAGACGAAAAATTGGTCACATTTTTTTTGCCCTGACATAGGTATGGGTTTTTTTTTTTTTAAGATAGTGTTTAAATAGCAATGAAACAAAGAGAGAAGAAGAATCTAAAAATGATACTCTGATTGCTCATGGAAGATATTAGAAAGATTTATTGAAACTCATGAAGAACTATATCTAGTTCATGGGCAGGAAGAGACAAGGCCATAAAGATATCACTTTGAGGAGAATTGACCTATATATTCCATGATATTGTAATAAAAATCTGCAACATGGTAACTGTGGAGCTTGGAAAGTTGTCTTATAAGTAATTAAATGTCTAAGTGGCATGTGCACGCACATACATAAAATTGTGATTTATTCAAACTAAGACAAATATAAATTAAAACTACACTAGACACTCTCATTCAAAGGCATGGGGAAACAGTACTTTCAAAATGGTTTTAATGTCAAAGAGGAGAAATGTTACTGAAGACTGATAAGGTTAAATAAAGCCATGTAATCCCAAATGTGAATTGGAAACCGAAGGGCTCATGATGTATTGTATGTACCTATGCCTGTGTCCACAATATATAGATGTCCAAAGTGGTTTTCTAATTCTATTCGTTAAAACACAGAAGCAATGGCAAAGTCAATAGCAATAAGAGTTCTTAACGTTCATATTATAGTGTTTCTGAAAAGCATTAACAGGAACCAAGGCTGTTTAAACAAATCTGGGGAATGGAATGCCCAACTCAGCCTGGAATATCTTGTAATTTCAGATTTCAAAGATGCTAACAAAGCTTATGGAGTCAGGTAAAAAGATTGCAGGAGCTAGCTCAAAACGTTCCCACTGGCCATAAATAGGACTCTGGATATCAATTAGGATGGTGACCACAGCAACAAACTGAACCCTTAGATCTACATGTATGTGTGTGTACTTCTGTACGTAAGGGAAAATAAGTCTTTATGAAATAAATCCAGCTAAAACCTAAGGAGGAATGGTAAAATGGACACCACTAGGGGTTAATTCCTAATGAATTAGTCAATCCAGGCCATGATGCTCCATTGATAGCTGAATGTTATATGGCTCCTGATGGCTATTCACATCAGTCCCTTGACATTTTGTCTCTCCTCCTCCCCACAATGAACTTGAAGTCTCACCAAGTCAGAAACTATCTATAATAAAGACAGTGACCCTAAGAGTATGTTAATACTGTGGTGATATGACAGAAAAAAAATCTAAATGTTATGTTTCAAGTTTGAAACGTCCTCCACAAGCACTTGCTATGAACACTTGGCCCCAGATGGTGGAACTATTTGGGTAGGTCCTGACATCTTAGGGAGGTGGAGAATAGCAGATTTGAATATGTCAGAGGGGTGGGTTCCTACCACAGCCCCACCTTCCTGGCTTACCTCAGCAGGAAGTGCCACTGTCATATGCTGCTGCCCCCATGAGCCGAATCGCCACCACCCCTTCCTCTACCATGATAAACTGAGACCATGAGCAGAAACAAATATTTCCTCTCTCATTTCTGCCAGTCACAGCAACACAAAATAACTAATATGGCAGAACATGAAAACCTCTTGGGACAAACCATAACTGAATTGTGATTCAACCAAACAGTTTCTCCTATATGCATTTAAGAATTTGTTAGTTCTGTGTATGAAGTTGTTCTGCTTTAGATGTGACAGCTGTACTATGCACACTTAAAGGAATTTTTATGAATATACATGGGAACAAAAATGGTCAATGCCGCATAGTAGACAATGGAAGAACCTGCCCCACTGAAGTCAAGAATTATTGGTGAGCCATTGTCAGCACAGTAAAAAGTGTGACATCCATGCAGGAATAAACACATTGACTAATGAACTGAATAGAGAACTGAGAAATAGATCCATTATGTGTATACACACAGTTTTTGACAGAGCTAATTTTTCAGGTGAGTGGGAGACAGTAGGACTAATCAATATTTGGTTCTGAGACAATTAAATTGATAAACCACATTAAAAAAAACTATTCAAGAAGAAAAGATCAATAAACTCAACTGCAGTAAAATTAAAATTTTCTGTTCACCAAGACAGCTGAAAAGGGGGCTGGAAAGATGGCTCGGTGCTTAAGAGTTCTTAGTCCTAGAACAGGAGTTCAGATCTTAACACCCAAGTCGGAGGGTTGCTCCCAACAACCTGTAACTTAGGTAAGGAGATTTGACACTCTCTTCTGGCTTCCACTGGCACCTGCACAATGCAGCACATGCATATAGATATACAAATAAAAATAAAATAAAATACTTTAAATATCCTTTAAAATAAATAAAATAGTTCAAACTGGAAATGACATGTGTGTCTGTGTGTATGTGTGCATATGTGCTTGTGTGTGTCTGTGTGTGTGTGTGTGTGTTGGTTAATTTTGATTGCCAGCTCGATTGGATTAAGGTATGCCAAAAGCAACAGTCCTTTGAGTTTGGCTGTGAAAACATCTCCAGAGAAGACTAACTGAGAGATGGAGATACATTCTAAGTGTGGGCAGCCATTTCCCAAGGCCTGGGGTCCTGAACTGAATAGAAATGGGAAATGGAGAAAGCCAGCTGAGCACCTCTCTCTACTTACCCATCTGCCAGCTGTGAGCAGACCTGGTGCCCCTCTAGCCATGCCTACCCTGCTGTGATGGATAGCTCTCTTTCAAACTGTGAGCAGGAGCAAATTCTTCCTTCCTTCAAGTTGCTTTTTATCAGATATTTGGTTCCCATGGTGAGAAAAGCAACTGACTTAATATAATATTCAATTATTTGAATCCGGAACGTGTATTTAACTCCTAAAAATCAATGAGCCATAATCCAAACTAAAATATGGAAAATGACTGAATTGATATTCTAAGATTTATTGATTTTTTTTGGCACTGGCTGTCCTCAACTCATTTTGTAGAGCAGGTTGGCCTCAAACTCATAGCAATCCACCTGCCTCTGCCTCCCAAGTGCTGGGATTATGGGTGTGCTCTGCCACCACCATCTGGCTCAAGGATTTTTAAAAGATTGTGTGTTCGCATAAAGAGTTACAGGCATTTGTGAGCATCCTAGAGCTAATGTTAGGAACCAAGTAAACGTATTTCTCCACTATGCAAAGATGACATGCTTAATTAAAGATATAAGATACTGTGTATTATAGACTGAAGCCTTAAGTGCTAGACTCAAAGAGTATTGCAATACACCATACTAGTGAAGATGTACATTAATGGCAAATCCTACCTGCTGCAACAGGGACAGCAAATTAACATTCCTTTACATTGTGTGTTATTTACAGCTCGGTAGGTCTGCTCTTAAACAATGCCACATTTGCTTCCAGATCTCCTTGCAGTAATGTCTGTAGCATTCTTTTGTCTAAAATGACTGGAAACAATCCAAATGTTCACAAACACAGAAATACGTATATTATGGTCACACAAGAGCATAGTATGTAGTAGTGAAAATTAATGAAGGGCAGGAAATAGATCACTGTGAACGACCTCTACAAGACCCATAAGAGGAGAAAGCAAATTGCATACAAATATTTATAGCACAATACAATTTTTATACAGCAAAGGAGAACAAGCAAGCAAGAGAAGCATGCTGGTAAGTGGCATAGACTTAGAGGAATACCAACACATAGGAATGTTCTAGAGAGCCATGGGTTCATGAGGACCATGAGTACAAATGGAAGAGCTTCCGTAATATCAGTCTCAGAAAGTTTTATACCGACTTTTGAGGTTGTAAGTGTTCAATAAATTTAATACCTTGTGTGTTTTACATATCTGTTCTTGAAGCTGAGTTGAAATTGTAGGGCTGAATCCCTTAGGCTTTGGATGGGTCTGTTTTCCCACATGAGAATGTCATAGAGCAGGAGGATATGGAGACACCGTGCCCAAGACCCACAGCTCAGCTGCAAGGATCAGCATCCGAGAAGATTCTTTCTGACAAGGTGAACGCAGGCATGCAAGGTTACAGGCAAAGTTGTCCCAGGCCAGTAGCAATGGCTGAGACTAAATTTCCACTTGTCCATAAAACGTGGGGCTGTCTTTGCAAGCAAAACCACGAAATCGGTGCTCCTCAGCCAGGCTGGGTGACCTAATTTAGATGTTGGGGTTATGTTGACTTAAATAGACCCTCCACCCTGCTGCTTCAGTACAGTCTCCGGGAGAATGTCTGAGATGCTTCTTGTCATCCAATTACACAAATACATTTGACATCTAAGTCAAACTGAGTACTTTTCTCTGTACTAGGAATGTAGAGATTAACGAGATAAGGTCTTTGTCCTTTGTGATACCAAATAGGAAAAAGAGAAAGAACACAAAGTAAGTGTGACATATACTTCCTCTGGTGAGGCTTTTGCCATTGGACCAGGTGCCACAATGGGGCAAGAAAGTGTGGCTCATAGAAACCATATGCTGATAATCACTGCATTTCTGAAGTAGGCAACTTTAGAATCAAAACTGATGCCCAGAAATTATCTCTCTAGTTCCTACTTTTCTTATAGCTATTTTAAAAATACATAAAGGAAAGAAATTATCTATGTCACCAATATTTGCAATGATATTTTGTCATAGTTAGCTTCAGCTGTCTACTTGACCCAGTCTGGATTTACCTAAGGTAATACAAACTGAAAGATTGACTGGGCCAGTGGCTCTGTCCGTGAGGAATTATAGTGACAAGTGATAAATATAGCAGGGTCCAGCTCTATGTGGATGGCATGATTCCTAGGCAGGTGGTCCTGGGATGTATGAAAGAATGAGCAAAGAATGAGCCAGAGAGTGAGTAAACCAGTAGCTGTATTCCTCCATGGCTTCTGCTTCAGTTGCTGCCCTGACTTACCCCAGTGATGGGCTGTTAGCTGGAGATGTGAGCTAAAATAAACCTTCCCATCCCAGGTTGCTTCTGACCGGAGTGCTGATCACAGTAATAGGAACACGAACTAGAATATATGTTTAAGGATGGAAAGGACATAAGGGCAGAGGATAGAAAAGGAGGGAAGGAGGGAGGCAAGTATGGGGGAGGGAAGAGGAAAGAAAGGAGGGAGAGAGGAAGGGAGGGAAAGGAAGGAAGGAAATACTGACAGGAGAGAGGGAGCAAGGAACTAAGAAGTGTCCAGTGGCTGAGGACCCAGGATCCTGGTGTCCTAGAGTCCCTACCATTTGACATTCTTCAGTGAATTTATTTTGTACATCCATAACCAGGCAGATGAAGTCAGGAGAAAGGGCAAACAATTTGTCATGCTGAAATTTTTTTTTCAAGGCTGTTTGGCAGAACCACAGTGGATGGAAACGGTAGGAAGGAGTGAGACATGTAGCTGGTGAGCTTCATGTGGCCTAGCTGCTCGGAACAATGAGGTGAGTTACTGCCACCAAAGATAAATCTAAATCAAAGAGACAGGCCTTTCCCATGGGAGTTTGGGTAGGCACATTTGAACCCTCTGTAGGGTTCAGATTAGGTCTCTTTGAAGATGGAGTATAGAGATGAGAATGAGAACAGGAACACTTATTGAAAATATATACAAGAAGATAGGGCCCCAGATGCTCACTATCTCTCCATGCAGATTGGTAATAGCCTTTTCTTCAATCTGGAAGTTATCACTGTTCTCTGGAGACAGAGGACTGAAGGGACTAAGGACTGAAACATCAGAGAGACACAGGACTATGTCACAACATGCTAAAAACAAGCAAAAGTTGACCACTAAATGGCAATCCTGTAGGACCACATACAACTCAGATTAACTCCCAAACAGAAGACAAAGGCCTCTGGGGGAAAAATGACTAGCCCAAGGGGAACAACCCTCTGGTATGAACGTCTGTTATGGAAGGAAAGAGTCAATGATCTGGCAAGTCACCACTCCATCTCTGTGCTCAGCGTCTTCAGGTGGCCATCTCTACTCAGTTACACTGTAAACTCCAGTTATCAACTGGACATTTGTCCCAAACTTATATGTAGATCCTCAAGAATCACTAAGCATTGAACTTCCAAAGTAGACAGATGTCTGCCAGAGTAGACAGAATTCAAGAAAGAACCAAGACACAGATAGCAGGAAAGGGGAATGAGTTTAATATCCTTAGAGAACAAAAATCCCAGGTACACAACAGAAAAAAAAATGTGTTTTGTTAAACAAAACACTCCAGAAGTATGGAAAAGAAAGAGAAAATAAAATTAGGAAAACTGCAGAGGAGGATATGTGAATGTTTGGTATAAAAATAGAAAACAAAGAAGATCGAGCTACTGAAGAAATAAAAATTCCCCCAAGTGACACATACTTCGAGATTGAAAGAGTTCATTGAAGGCTGAGCTCATGACAGGAGAAAAAAATCAATAAGAATGCCACATTGGCTTGAAATATCACATTAGCAGGGACAGTTATTACTTTAAAAAAGTATCATCTATGGATTTTTAGAGAGAGATGGGTATCCAATGAGGAATAAACCAGGAAAGAGGAAGATAGTAGGATCCACAAAGTATAATATTTAGTATAGTCCATAAAATAGACCAGAAGTTCCTCCCTGGCTGGTAGGAAGTCTCAAGGTTTGAACTAAGATGGTTAAATGTGCTTGTCAACATGGTCAGCTCTGGAACCAACAAAGATACATGGGTCTGATGGGACTGTGATGCTATTGCTATTTCCTAGAAAAGTTGGATGGTGAGTGAAGGCCCTATCCCAGACCAGGCATCATCTATATGGTGTCCTAGATGTAAAGAGGGCTAGGGAAAAACAATGTTTGCCTGCCCTCATTTGTCCCTTGCTGGTGAGTGCATCTATTTTGCTGCTGCAACTTCAACTACTATCAATGGGAAGAGAATGCAGCTTTTTCAGATTTCCACTGTGGACCAAAGACCAGCAGCTCTCAGGGAATACTTACTATCCTGAGTGCCAGATTGAGACTGCAGAAGCATCTGATCTAGTGGATTGAAAAGCTATGAGAATCACAGACACTCTGCAGACAACCAGTTACACTAACCAGCCTGAGTCCTATTTAGAACAATCTAATAGCTCTACATTGCAACATATACACAGTTTTGTTCCTCTAGAGAAGCAATCCAAGCATTGCATGGATTTTTTTAATTTATTGAGACTAATGTGTGTCCCAACATATTGCTACCACAGTTATGCCCCATGTGGGGCCAGTGAGGTGGATGGTAGGTTAAAGACACTTGCCACCAAGCTAATGACTTGAGTAGCTCAATCCCTGGGATCCACATGATGGAAGGAGAGAACGAACACCCACAAGTTGTTTCTGATATGCGTACACACACATGCATACATGACGTGTATGCACCTACGCACCCATAAATTACTATAACACATAAGTAGAGTTCAGAAGACTGTGTCTTGATGTTTCGATACAGTGTGTTATGTGCATGTTAGGTATAGATGGCTCATAGTTCTGCTCAAGTCCTTGTCATTAACAATGCACTAAAAACTAAGAGTTCATTTTATTTGCAAAGCTACTTAGCTTTGTTCCCTGTATGGTAGTGACCAGACAGGAACCCAGGTCATAGCATAACTTGCTAGTTCCCTGAGTTTTGGTAGAATGTATTGGTTAGACCCATATATACATATCTTAAGGGAATTCAAAAAGCTCACATACAACTTGATAGGATCTCTGCTTGAGATGTCTCCTCTCTATGGCCTTCCTAGAGCTTTCAAGGTCCTGGGTTCTTCTTTTCAGAAATCTGCAGTTGTACCATTTGCTAATACATTTCATAACTTGGTGGCATTGCTTGTATCTTGAGAGCAAGTCAGTGAGAAAAGAGAAGAAAAAGGATGTGATCCAAAAGGACAGTCCCCACAACCTTGGGACCATAGCCAGTAAGAAAGCAAGCTCTCCAGCCTTGGGATGGAGTGCCTACTTGTTAGCCTGTTGCCCTCATCCTTCATTGCCATGGACACCATGGTATTGTCTGAGGACTGAGACGGGAGAGAAGAGTAAAAAATAAACACCCCTTGAAACATAGCTGTCAGATTCATAAGAACTGATTCTTGCTCCTTCGACTAGCATTCTAGACATCTCAGCTTCCCTACTAAAATACAGGCATTCAGATTTTTTCACAGTCATGGAGGCTACGTATCTGTGATCAGGGTTCCGAAAAGTTAGATTTCTAATGATATCTCTATTCTAAGGGACATCTATTCATTATTTCCTGCCATATATGACTAAAGGGGAGGACCTGATGCTTTCTGCCATATTATAGTAAGGACCTTCTGACCCTATTTAACCCTAATTACTTCCTTAGGGATCCTCTCCACATACAGCCAAGCTTGAGGTTTAAGCCTTTATAGTTTGCAAAGGAAATGCCCTTTTACAGGATCCTGTGTTGTAGGCTCAGTCTGCAGTTGATGGCACTATCTTGGTAGGTGGGCCCTAGCTGGACGTAACAATTCCTTTGAGGGGCATAGTTTGATCTGGGCTTTGCATGATCTCTCTGCCATGAGGCTAGCAGCTTC
>CM053744.1:40121490-40161893 GCA_028658305.1 Pachyuromys duprasi
AAATGTATTCACGGGGAGCACCAGCTCAGGCATCCCCTTAGGGATAACTTTGGCAACAAATCTGTACTGAACCCATGGGTTGCTGGAGGCAAGAATGAAAGGGAAATTGGGGCGGATAGTATTCCTGAAAGAGTTCTGACCCCAGGATTTAAAAACAGAGTCTGTCAGCTTTTGAATGTTCTAGCTAGAAGAAGAAGGAAGAAGAAGAGCAAGAATAAGAAGAAGGAGAAGTTGTAAATAATTTAATACTGCCAAGTGGTAGATTCTAAATAGCAAACAACGCAGCTGACAGAAGGGCAGTGGAGGCTCCAAGGAAAAGAGAGCTCTTCAGAGCAGGGACTTGAGATGCTGGGACCTCAGCAGATGCTCATGAGCTGTAGGGTGAATACTATGTGTAAGAATAAACGCATATAGCACATAATGTTGAGGGTGAAAAATCATGCCATACGTCAGTACCCAACTACCCCCACACTCAGTTTCCCCTCTCCTTGCTCCTCCTTGCCAGTCTTCCACAGGTACTAGAAATCACACCCCAGACTATGAGCTTCCACACAGACAAGCTAGGAAGCATATCTCATTAGTCACAAGTGACAGGCACAAGAGTCAAAAGGAAGCAGTAAGAAAGGTGAGATCACTATTATGAAAGTAGTGGGCTTTTCCTCTCCTTGGTTGTGTGTGTGTGTGTGTGTGTACATATGTGTATATATATATATGGGGGGGTGCATGTTTGGAGGTGTTGGGTGAGCATCTTCCTCAATTACCTTCTACCTTGTACCCTGCAGATTTAGATTTATGTTATAACTTTTCAACTGTATATATATATATATATATATATATATACACACACACACACACACACACACACGTGCGTGAGAGAGGGGAGACTGAAACAGGAGAGGGAGGAGGAGAATGCAGGTACCTACAGAAGCAGGAGGCATGTGATCCCCTCACTCTGGACTCACCTAACTTACAGGTAGTTAGGAATCACCCAGCATGGATGCTGAGATCAGCACAGGTCCTCTCAGCAGGATGCTCTTAATCAATAAGGTATCTCTCCAACTCTTCATCTTATTTTGTGAGACAGGGTCTCTCACCAAACTTGCTAATTTCAGCTAAATAGGCTGGACAAGAAGTTTCAGAAGTTCCTGGCTTTTTCACGTAGATGCTGGGAAGCTAAACTCAGGTCCTCATGTCTTCAAGGCACACAGTTTATTAAGGCATCTCCCCAGCCCCTCCTGAGACAGAAAAAGAAGAAACCTTCTCTCTCTAGTATATAGATAGAGTACCTAGGGAAGACACCTATTGGCTGATTGTGGTCAAGAAGTACATGGAATGGTTTGATGGGCTGTTTCTCCAAAGGCAAAATCTGCTAAAAGTTTAATTTGAGGAAGCAGGGAGGGGGGAGGAAGGAAGGCATACAAGATAAATAAAACCAACTCACATATATTCTCCACCTTTATTACTGCAAGAGACACATGGGCCCTAGAATCTTGATTAAATATGCCTCTGCTGAACTTCCACTAGCCAGAAGGACAAATGCCACAGCAAAGAAAATATAGACTATGTATCAGCCAAATTCAAGTTCAAATATCAGCCACACAGTGTGCTAGCTATATAATCTTGGGCACATTGGTTAAACTTCATGAGCTCTGTTCCTTCATTTGCAATGGGAGCAGCAAGGCTTTGGTGCCTCTATGTACCGAGGATTAAGTGAGAAATATATGGGAAAGATTTAGCATACATTGCTTGACACAAAGACATCAATAAACATTTGCTCAATGAGTGAATTAATTAATTTGAACTTCTCAGGTCAGAAAGGACGTGGCTTTCCTGTCCTAGCTCCATCACTCAGCAGCAGAATGAGTTTTGCCCTTCTCGTAAAAAATGGAAGCTGGTACAGCATCGGTTCTAGGACAGAGAAAGCCAAGTGGTAAAGAATGGGCCATGGGCTGAGCAGAGCCAGGCAAGGGGCTCAAGTGCACATAGCCACAACTGGATGTCACACAGTAGTCCTAGACACAGCAAGGAGCCTGACATTGATCTAAGAACTAATTATTCACTTTCCACATCAAATCTCCAAGGTCTCAAATGCTATAGTTGTCTCTCCAGTATAATACCAAGAAGGCAAAACTACCTGTCACATGGGGGCCACACCTCCTCCAGATGCCCCTGAGCTGAGCTTCGTTCAGCACTCTAGGGGAGAAAGACTCTAAAAACTTCTACAGTAGATGGGGGTGGGGGAGGACCCTAAGGTGAAAGTGTTGAAGTGACCAAGTGACAGCCACACTAACTGACAGGGTCAGGATTCTATCTTTTTCATGTACATAAGCTGGAGCACTCAGTGAGTGTTAAGATAGCTGGAAGAAGAGAAAAACCATGTCACTTGTAGGAGAATAGAATTAGAGAAGACAATGACAGTAAGCAAATTAAAACAGACTCAGAAAAACACATCTCACATTTTCTCTCATAGGAAGACTCCAGAAAACAAAAAGGTGATCTGGTGCTTTGAATAAGAATGGCCTCATAGACTTCTGTGTTTGAATGCTTGGCCCGTAACGAGTAGCCTTGTTGGAGGAAGCGTGTCACTGTAGGGGCAGGCTTTGTAGGTCTCCCATGCTAGAATGCTCAGTGTGATAACACAGACGTCTCGCTACCTATGAATCAAGATGTAGAACTCTCAAATCTTTCTCCAGCACCATGTCTGCCTGGACACTGCCATTTTCCTGCCACAGTGATAATGGACTAAACCTCTGAAACTGTAAGCCACATCTTCCTTTATAAGAGTTGCAGTGGCCATGGTGTTTGTTCACAGCAATAGAAACTAAGACAGATGTGAGAGCAGAAGGGAGCTATTTAAAAGAGGAAGACGGCCAGCCACGCATTACTACAAAGACATCTGGCGTGAGGAATGTCCACATTTCCAGGTCATAACGTTTTACACCTCTCCTTACAAAAGGGATATGTCTGACATCACCTCCTACACCTTACAGATTAGAATTTTCTCTGTATGGATTTAGAGTGGTCTTGTGTTTTTGTTGTATACGTGTGGGACTATACTCATGTGAGTACACCTGAGTGTGCACGCGTATATATGTGTTGTTCCTCTGGTGACAGCACCTCTTATTTTTCCTCAGACAGGGTCTCTCACAAGCCTGGAATCCACCAAGCAGGCAAGGCTGTCTGAACAGTGAACCCAGGGGCTTCACATCTCTGCCTTCCCACTGCTGGGATTACAAGCACATGCAAAGGCCCATTGTTGTAGCTGCAGCAGCTGCTGCTATTGTTGTTTAACACGGATTCTGGCGATCAAACTCAGGTCCTTATGCTTGCATATCAAACACTTTGTAAACTTAAATATCTCCCTTTCCTGAGCGATCACATAATTTGTAATCCCTGTAGGAATGTTTTTTTTTTCATTTGTGTGGGAAAAGGTATGTGGTGTGTGCATGTGTATGCTACACGTCTGTGGGTTCACTTGCCCCTTTGGGCACTTGTGGATGGGTTCTCCAATCATTTCTCAGGATGGACCACTTTGAACAGTAAAGAGGAATGTTACTAATCGTTGTACCAGGAGCACAGGTATAAACCAAGACAATTGCCCTAGTTAGAGGAACAATTAATTAACCATCATTCATTCACACTGAGCTACATCAAATATTTGATGTCTTGTGAAAAACATCTTTGCTCCTCATCAGTCTTTTCTGACCTCAATTTTTCATAGGATTTCTTGACAGAAATTGTTCAGGGGAAGGAGCAGACAAATATATATTCTGAGTGACGCTTTTCCACGGTTGCTAATTTAGTTAAAGTGGCTTTTAAACATTGTCTCTGGGTAATCTAAGTTGGCTATGGAACAACAGAACAGCAGGGGTCTAATCGAGATTTAGCAACCTGAGGCTAATTGTAATTTCTCTTCCTTTCCCTTCCAAATCATTTTCTTTTCCTGTCTTGTCTTTGAATCTCTGTCTCTGTGTCAGGTTTAACTAAACTGCTTAGACGAATCAGTGGCCTGTCTTCCATGAAGGACCCTAGAGGACAGTAGAGGAAGATTTGGTTTTAGTTGTGGGAGTTTTTGAAGAGTCAATTTTTGAACTTTTAATTGTATGTTATGTGGTGTGCATGTTGGGGAAAGCAGGTAGTATGTGCCCACTAGCACAGGTGCCCACAGAGGCAAAGAGAGGGAGCTGGAGTTAGAGTCAGCTGTGAGCCACCCAAAGTGAGTGCTGCAAAGCAAGAACACCATGAGCTCTTAACTATTGAGCCACCTCTCAAGTCCATTTTGGGTTTTGCACTTTTTTTTGTTTTTGAGACAGGGGTTTCATATGTCCCAGGCAGGCCTCAAACTCACATTGCAGCCAGAAATAATCTTGATCATCTCTTATCTCCACCTCCTGAGTGCTTGGATTACAGTACAAGCACACACTGTCATTGCTAAACTGTATGTAATGCTAAGCGTTAAACCCAGGCTAGTCAAGCACTCTACCAGCCGAACTCTATCACCAGCCCCCAAAAGAAGGATTGGGATATAATGCCCGTCCCAACAGAAAAGAGTACTTAGTGATGCAGAATTCCAGATGTTGTGAGGATCTAGGATATCCTTGGCTTTCTTACATTTCTCCACAATAATTTCTTGCTTGAAACCTCTACCTGCAAGCCACTCTAGCCCCAGATTCCTACTGATAGACCTCTGTGTCTTTCTCCCAAGTTGTTTTACCTTGTAATGCTTTAATTGATGCACTAATAGGAAAAAGGAAGCCAGAAGGCATTATTTCCCACAGAGAAAGCACAAATTTCAGCAGGTGCAAGGCATTCACCAGGCATTGGGTTGGAAAAAAAATGCAAGTCTTCTAGAAAGGGCCCAACCAGAACCCCACTGACTTTGGCTAACAGCAATTTGAAACTTCTAAATTCTTTCTAGCAAGAAAGAATCCTTGAGACTGGATAGCTAAAATCAGGGACAGGATTTTTTCTGATATCAGTAATTTTTCCCCAGTTTCCTATAAAAATATAACCCCAAAAGTAGATGTTTTAGATGGAGGCATACATGGGGAAGTAGGAGGCTGAAAGGGAGGAATGAAGATTGAGGGGTGGAAAAACCTTGGGATAACAGATGAATAGTCGATGAGAGAAATGTGTGAAAAGCCCCTGTCATTCAGAAGGAGCATAAACAATTTGGAATATGGGTGGAATGTCACATAAATCACAGACAATATAACAGGAAAGTCAAGGGCCATATAAAAGTTCAGAGATTTTTTTGTTTGTTTTTTTATTAATTCAATTTACATTTTGATCATAGGCTCCTCGATCCTCTCCTCCCAGTCCCACCCTCCCTTCCACATGCCCTCTCCCATATTCCTCAGAATAGGGGAGTCCACCTATACACACACCTCAGCTCATCATTCACATGACGACTGAGTTCTTCTTCTTCCTCTGTGGACTTGTAAGGAAGTCCCATTAGGGAGAAGTGATCAGAAAGCATGCAACATACTCTATGTCAGAGATATCCTCCCCATTCCCCTAAATAATGGGCCCATATAAAGCCTAAGATGCCCGTCGGACTTATCTTCTTGGGGTCGGTGCATTGTATTACATTTATCATGTACTATATGGCTAAAATTTACTTATAAGTAAGTATATAACATGTGTGTCTTTCTGGGTGTGTTATCTCACTCAGGATGATCTTTTCTAGTTACATCCACTTGCCTGCAAATTTCATGATTTCCTTGTTTGTAATGGCTGAGTAGTATTCCATTGTGTAAATGTACCACAGTTTATTTATCCATTCTTCAGTTGACAGATATCTAGGTTGTTTCCAGTTTCTGGCTATTACAAATAAAGCTGCGATGAACATGGTTGAACAAATGCCCTTGTTCTATCTGGAGCATCTTTTGGGTATATGCCCAGGAGTGGTATAGCTTGGTCTTGAGGTACGACTATTCCCAGTTTTCTAAGAAAGCACCAGATTGATTTCCATCATGGTAATAAAAGGTTGTATCCCCACCAGCAATGGAGGAGTGTTCCCCTTTCTCCACATCCACACGAGCATATGTTGTCAACTGAGTTTTGTTTTGTTTTAATCTTGGCCATTCTGACAGGTGTAAGATGGAATTTCAGAGTTGTTTTGATTTCCATTTCCCTGATGACCAAGGATGATGATCATTTTTTAGGTGCTTTTCCACCCCTCAAGATTCCTCTGTTGGGAATTCTCTCTTTAGCTCTGTATCTCATTTTTTGATTGGATTATTTGGTTTATTGGTGTTTAATATCTTGACTTCTTTATATATTCTGAATATTAGCCCTTTGTGATATGTAGAATATGATGATCTTTTCCCAGTCTCTAGACTGAAATTTCATTGTATTGATAGTATCCTTTGCTTTACAGAAGCTTTTTCAGTTTCATGAGGTCCTATTTATTAATTGTAGATCTTAGAACCTGAGTTGTTGGTGTTCTGTTCAGGAAGTTGTCTCCTGTGCCAATGAGTTCAAGGCTCTTGTCCACTTTCTCCTCTAGCAGATTTAGTGTATCTTGTTTTAGACTGAAGTCTTTGATTCACCTGGGCTTGAGTTTTGTGCAGGGTGATAAATATGGATCTATTTTCTGCATGTAGACATCCAGTTAGATCAGCACCATTTGTTGAAGATGCTATCTTTTTTCCACTGAATGGTTTTGGTTCTTTGTCAAAAATCAGGTGTGCGAGTTTATTTCTGGGTCTTCAATTTGATTCCATTGATCAACCAGCCTATTTTTATGCTAATACCATGCAGAGTTTATTACTATTGCCCTGTAGTATAGCTTGAGATCAGGTATGGAGAGACCTCCAGAAGTTCTATTGTTGTATAGGATTGTTTTCGCTCTTCTTGGTTTTGGTGTTTTGGATCCAGCTGCCTGTGGGATCTGGGATCAAACCCAGGTCCTCATGCTTGCATGGCAAGCGTTTTACAAGTTGAGCCATCTCACCAGTCCTAGCAAAACTTTAAGAGTCAAGGAGAAGGAGTGCTTCTGTTGCAGTGTTCTCAACTTTCCTAATGCTGTGACCTTTTAATATAGTTCCTCATGTTGCAGTAACCCCCAACATAAAATATTTCTGTTGCTACTTTATAACTGTAATTTTAGCAATGTCACAAATCATAATGCAAATATCTGTGGGTTTTGAAGGTCTGAGGTGACCCCTAAGAAAGGATTGTTTGACCCTCAAAGGGTCATGACCTGCTGTTGAGAAGCACTGCTCTAGATGAAACATAGAACAGCACTGATGAGGTACAGCAGCCAATAAGTTTCATGGAACTGCAAGATACCGATCAAGCATATTTTTTTTATTTTCCCAGAAACCAATCCGAAGGGAAACCTACGTCCACATAATTGAAGCAATGTGGTTCATTTTGGTACAGACACAATTATTCCCATTCTGATACAAGAAAATCTGTTCTCCCAAGGGTCTGCCTAAGAATGTGCTATGATGTGAGTGAACATGATCCTCAGCTACATTTTCAGAGTAAATTCTCAAAAAATTCTCCCCAGGCTCATCCTTATTTATTCAATGTGTTCTGCAATAGTTTATTTATTCAACATTTAACAAATAGCTGTTGAGAGCTTATTGTGAGCCAGGCATTGTTCTAAGCCTCAGGGATACATTGATGAACAAGACAGGCATCGACCCTGCCCCCATGAGCTGATACAGTTGGATGGCATCCAATCAAAGATCCAGTCAAAGGGGTCAAATTAGGGCCAGAAAGGAGTTTAAATATCACTCCCCAGTGCCAGGAAGATGACACTTTGTTTAAGCTTGGCTTGCAGGCCCAATTAAAGCAGTCAGCATATATGCAAGCTGTGTCTGTGCATAGGTGCATGGTATGTGTAAAAACACATATAAGTTATATGTGAATATTTACAGCTTGCTCTGCTTTTGATTTTCATCAAACCTTTGTACACATCTGTAGACCTGCTGGCCAGTTCATGACTTTGAGTGCTGACTTAGAGGATAGATCAATAGATGATCCATACCCATCAAGCCCCTTCCAGAAGAATGGTATACATGTTTGAACCTTGTTTGAACATCTTTCTTAAACAATAAAATTTCTTCTGACCTGGTCTATAACAAGACACCAGAGTCCAGCAAACATCACCTTAAGATTCTCACCTCAATATGAGATTTTCCCAAGTGAGAAAAGGAGAGCTTTGGGGGAAATTTTGAGGCAATATTTTAAAATATAATAAAGGTGGAAGATTTGTCCTTAGATCTCAGACCTTAGCTTTCTCCTGTTCTCGGGGAGATCAAATGAAACCATCCTAGCAGACAGAACCCAGAAATTCCACAACTATATACATCATCCACAGGTGGTCAGAATGGTACTCTGAAAACTTCAGGCTTCTGGTTTGCTGTCTGTGGATTCCTGACTTGAAAAGGGGAAAGGAGGAACTGAAAACTGAGAACCTATAGAAGAGATAAAAGGCTCAAGTGATCCCAGGGGAAGAGACTCTACAGTCAGCCAGGGAAAGCAAGCAAGAAAGAAAAGGAAATGAAACACAAAGAACGCTCCTCACACAGGGAACAAAGTGGGACTCCCTTCATATGGCTAAGTATCCCTGCATCTGTTTGAAGTGTTGGATGCTTTTACAAAGGGTGTGCTGTGATAAAAATGGCCATTTCTAAAGCTCCAAGTGCTTTGGTGTGGAATGCTGGGTGTTAGAACTCTCTGCTCTAATAGCACTTAAGATGGAAACATACTTCTCACCACACCCAATAAAATATTTATCAGAAAGAAAAGGGAAGTTGAAGAGGTACCCAATGGAAAAACCCCCTATTCATGGCTAAGTGGAAGCCCAGAGTTGTGTACTGTCTCTAGAAAAGAGCAAGAGTCGGGCTGATGTAGTAGTCTTCATCTCCCAGGGATCGGAGGGGGAAACTGTTGTTACCATCACTGTTGTGCCAGATTACAGTGATATGAGTAAATATCAAATTGCCCCCAAACTCAAAAGCTCGGTAACATTTATTTCCCACAATCTCCAGAGGCTGGGAAAACAGCCACAACTTGGCTCAAGGTGTCACACAAGGCTCAAATCCGGTATTGGCAGGATCTGCTGTCATTGCAAGGATGGACAGGGCAGATCTCCTTCCAAGTTTACTTTATTGGCTGCTGGCAGCCTCCAGTCCTCTCTGATTCCACGCTGAAGACATCCTTCTTGCCACATGGACCTTATCATGGAATAGTTTATAATGTGGCAGCTGTCTTCCTCAGAGTGAGAAAGGCAAGACACCAAGATAGAAGGCACAATCTTTTTGTAGCCCAGCCATGGAAAAGACCTCCCATCACGTTTGCCGTGTTAGAGGCAAATCACTAGGCCTAGCCCATGTGCTCAAGGAAAGGCCAAGAGTGATGCTCCTCAGTAAAGGCAAGCTTTCTTCTTCACTCCTGGAGCCCTGAGTAGTTGTCTTGGATTTTTATGAATAAAATAGGAAGTACAGAGTGCTAAAGAATGGCCAGTCGCTTAGTAACATGCATGGCTCTTGCTAAGGATTGAAGGTCAACCCCAATACCCACTTCAAGTGTGTCCCAGCCATCTGTGACTCCAGTTCCAGGGGACCCAACACCTCTTCTAGACTCCATGTTCATCTGCACTCACATGCACACACACATACTTAAAATAATAAAAATTAATCTAAAAATAAACTAGTAAGTATAGTAAAATCTACAAGTGTAGAACTTTAGAAGGGGCAGAAATCATCACCTGTGGCTTAGAAGTGTTCTGTGAATCACTTCTCTAGTTCAACCCTCCCTTTCCTCATTTGAATCCTGTGATAATGATCATTTCTGCAATTAGGGTAATGATGAATTATAAATTCCAGTGAGATGCTGGATTTGTACTGGTTATTACTAATTAACAAGTGCTAGCTAACATTTTTAGCCTGAAGCATTGTTAAATACTAAGATATCATCAGACTTCTCTTCCAGAAACTGAGGGAAAGCAAAGTCTTCAGATAGCAAGTAAGATATATGATATACACAAGTCATAAGGAAAATGTTAACCCAGCACACAGCTTAGAGAAGTAAGAATACCTCTACAACATCATAGTATTCGTAGACACTCTAAAAGCCTGTGATGCAGTGGAACTGATGTCACAAGTTACATATCCCTAAATATGAAAGTTCCCACTATAAAGCTGCTCAGAACAAAACCAAGAGGCTGTTTCTGTAGAGTTGGGTTGAATAAGCTTTTTTAGGAAAGCCAGGCCTGTGGCTCATGCCTGTATACTTGAGTAGCTAGGACAGGAAGACTGTCATGGGCCTGAGGACAGCATGGGCTGCAAAATGAAACCTTATCTCAGAAAAAAAGATAAGCTATAGAAATTCACAACCATAAAAATAAATAAATAAACTGAAGTTGAAACCAAATATTCCAAGTCATCTTGCTCCAGAGACACATGCATACTTATATCTGTCATGGTACTACTCACATTAGCACAGTTACTCAAGCAGCCTGGGAACTCATCAGTGGATGGACCTATAAATAAAACTCACTATATATCCCAGTCAAGTTTTAGCTGTCAGAACATGTCATTTGCAGGAAAAAGGGTCACACTGTAGAGATCATCATGTTAAGTGAATCAAGCCAGTTTTACAAAGATAACCACCGTATATTTTTTTCTAATATGTAAAATTTAGGGTAGGGGAAGAAGACATGAAGATAAAAGGGAGACCACTAGTGGCATAGGAGGGGAAAGTGGGAGAGTTGGGAATAGGGAAAAGAAGAGCAACAGAGCAGGGGTGAATATGATGGACAGCTAATTTTGGTTGTCAATTTAAGAAAAATCTAGATGAGTGAAGAAAACCTCTGAGCTTGTCTGTGATGGCATGTCCAGGTGTGGTTAGATCATGAGAACTCTGCTCTAATGAATTCCTTTATGGATTCATAATATGATGGTATTATTGGGAGATGAGAAAGGGATGAGTTGTTTATAGTTGGAAGAAATGGGTGTTGTTAAAACTCTGCAAAGAGTTTTGGCAGTTTCAAAACATAACCTGAGTCTTTCGCCCAATGATACCACTCCAGCATATTTACCTGTAAAATAAAATGAAAGCACACACACACACACACAAAAGGTGTAGCTTTACTCATAACATTCAGAAACTAGTAACAGCCTGGGTACCCCACAAAGAAAAAGAAACACGACTGTGGTTTTTCATAAAAATGGACTAATACTCAGTTATAAAAATAAACAAACCACTGATAGACAAAGAGACATGTGGAGAAAGAGCCTTTCACACAGGGCTTCACACTGTTTGATTCCATTTTACAGGGATTTTTGGAACAGATAAAACTAATCTTCAAGGATAGGAAGCATAACATAATTTCTGTGGAGGTAGGGATGACCTAGGAAGAGATACAATGAAGCTCTCAGGAGTTGTTGAAATACCTTGATAGGAGTGCGGTTTACATGGTTATAACTGTTAAAGTTGATTGAAATATGCCTTTAAGATCCATGCATGTCAGTGGGTTTAAGTTAAACCTATTTTTAAAAAATCCAATCTTAGATTCTATTTAAGAAACAGGTAAGATGGTTTTTTGATGAAATGGAAATTAAGAGGGCCTGGAAAGCCCAAACAACCTTGAAAAGGAGTAAGGTAATATGAATTGTTACTGTCAGGTTTCATAACTTCACATAGATCTATGATATCAAAACAATCATATTCTTAAGGAAAGATAGAGAGACCAATATAAGAGACTCCAAGAAGGGCCATACTTAGGTAACCAATTGATTTGGGGACCTGCGCTAGTTAGTCTTTCTTTTATTTTTTTTTCAATTAAAAATAGATTTTTTTTTCTCACACACAATATATCCTGACCATATTTTTCCTTCCCTCCACTCCTCCAAGTTCCCTCACACACATCTTCCCTCTCCTCCAGATCCACTCCCTCTTCATTTCCTCTTCAGAAAAGAGCAGGCCTCCAAGAGACACTGCCAAACAGAACAAAACATAATACAAAAAAAACAAGCCCAAATCTCTCACATATCTAAGCTGGACAAGACAACCCGATAGGAGAAAAAGGGTCTCAAGAGGAGGCAAGAACAGTGACACACCTGTTCCTACTTGTAGGAGTCCTACAAAACTACCAAGCTAACAGCTATAACATTTAAGCAGAGTACCTGGTACAGACCCATGCAGGCCCTGAGCTTGCCTCTTCAGTCTCTGTGAGCCCATATGAGCCCTAGGCCATGTTCTAATGGTGTCCTCCATCCCCTTGACTCCTACAGTCTTTCCTCACCCACTTCATCTGGTTTTCCCAATCTCTGAGGAGAGACCCGATTGAGACCTCCAGTTTAGACTCTCTCTCCACATAACATCTGACTGTGAGTCTCTGCACCTGCTCCCAATCTTCTGAAACCTCTTTTGACAACTGGACAAGACACTGATCCATGAGTATAGCAGAATATCATTAGGACTCATTTCATCGATTTTTTTTTTCTGTCAACTTGACAGGAGCTAGAGTCATCTTGGAAGAAGGAACCTCGATTAAGAAAATGCCTCCACAAGATCTAGCAGGTCTGTGGGGATTGTCTTAATTAGTGATCAGTGAGGGAGAGCCCAGCACATTGCGGGTGGTGCCATCCTGGGCTGGTGGTTCTGGGTTCTATAAGAACACAGGCTGAGCAAGCTACAAAGGAGCAAGGTAGTAAGCAGCACCCTTCCATAGCCTCTGCATCAGCATCTACCTCCAGGTTCCTGCCATGAGTTTCTACCATGACTTCCTGCAACGACACACTGTGATATGGAAGTATAAGCAAAAGAACTCTTTCCTCCTCCCCCAACTTGCTTTTGGCCCTGATATCTCATTACATCAACAGAAAGAAACCCTAAGACAGCACTTAACAACCCAGTTGGTGAAAAGAATAGTTTTTTTTAATTGTTTTGTTTTGTTTGTTTGGCTGATATATACAGATAAATATCTACAGTGGGGAAAAACATAAACAACACATGCCTTACATCATACACAAAAAATAATTCAGCATGAGTCATATGTTAGCATAAACTACCAATGAAACTGCCAGAGTATATCATAGAATATCTTTGCAACCTTTGAGGTAGATATAGGTTTCTTCAGAATGAGAAAAACATTAATTATAGGAGGAAATTCTGCTAAATTAGACTTTATCAAAATTTAAAATCTGTAAGTTGTATGGTTTTCTTTCAAGAGACCAAGGAAATCATTGCCTCCTGTTGGGTGCCAACTAATGACCCCACCAGGCCCCAGTGTATACTGCCAACCCTGGTTAAACCAAATTGATCAAAAACAAAACCAGAAAAAACTCAAACGTGGGGAAACTAAGAGGAGTGAGAGAAAGTAATAGAAACAGGAAGGAGATATGAGAAAGAGGGAAACAGTGATCAGAGTGTACTATATATACATGTATGAAACTATCAACAAAATAAGATTATGTATGTATGTATGCATGTATCATCTTGAAGAATGGGTAGGACTAATTATATAATTGTATAATATTTAGTTAAATAATTATATAGTTATCAATTATTATATGATCGCTGTTATATAATTGTGTAATGATTATATAATTATGACTAAGCAAATATTCATAAACATACATCTGACAAGTGCTTGGATCCAAAATATGTAAATAACTTCTCAACTCCCAACAAAAGAAAGGTCTGTGAACGCAGCAGAATAGACCGAGCCATGGGAAGGGAGAGACAGGAAGAAAGAGAGGAGAAGAGAAGAGAGAGGGAAAAGGAGAGAGGGCAAATGGACAAAGAGAGAAGGCGAGGACCAAGAGTAGAACCAAGAAAGAATCTAGCCAAAATGGCTGAGGTTATCTAGAAAAGGGAAGTTGCGGGAAGGGAAGGGAAGCCCAGGGGCTGGAGAGATTTAGAGTGTTGGAATGAGAAGCGCTAAGGACCCAGGCCAGTGTCTGCTTTGATATGTCAATAGGCATATCAGTTAGCCATTTGCCCCAGATTTCTTGGAGGTGTGTGCGTAGTCCAAAGCTCTGTTGATTACAGTCAGAGATTCCAGTAACCTGGATGGTAAAAACTATACCTAAATTGTAGTCAACTGCACCTCTTTTGGTTATGAAAGGACGGAAGAAAGCACATTATCAGGACTTGTGATCATTTAGTCAATAAAAGTCATCGACATCATATTCTATTTATAGTTGTTGCAAATATGTCAAAATTCCTTTTCCTCATCATTACCTAGACTATGTCTTATACACACCTTAGATTGCCATTTAGTACCTACGTAAAGCATGTCTGCTTTTCAAAAATCTATATTTTGATGAAAAAAATAAAAGGAAGGTCTGTAAGTTTGTTTTTTATTTCCTTTTCAGACTAGATCTCAGACTGTGTAGCCAAGGCTAGCCTTGAACTCTCAGTTGTTTTGCCTCCATCTTTGAAGTGTTGGTTTAGGTGTGCTCCACCATACCTGGTTGCCTTTAAGTTTTAAAATAAACAGTGGTTGAATATTTATGAATGGCTAATAGCACATGGAAAGGAGGGAGCAGTAGCATTAATCATGAAAGCAATGTCAAAATAAAAATAAGATATGATCACACACACAGAGATACGCACTCATGAATGTGAATGCTTGCCATATAACAGACCAATGATATGAACTGCTGGGACTTAGATCAGTGGGGGCTTTCATTAAGATCAGGCGTACAGAATGGCAAGCCACTATAGAAACCTAACAGTTTTCCATAAAGCTAGACTTTTGTATGCAGTGTGACTCAGCAATTCCACTGCTCTGTATTTATCCAAGAGAGATGAAAATTTATTCACTGAGTCAGACTTGGGCAAGAACGTTTATAGCAGCTTTATTTGATGTAGACAAAAATTGGGAAAAGCACAACTACCCTTCAACAAGTGAACAGACACATAATGAAGTTAGCATCATAAACGAGAGTGTTACTCATCAATAAGGAAGACTCAATTATGAATGCATGCAACAGCAACTGTGAACTTCAGTGACACCTTGCTGAAAAAAAAGCCAGATACAAAGACACCCAATGCCATTCAATTTACATGAAGGGCTAGAACAAGCTAAATTAATTTCTGTTGAAAGAAACCAGAGCAGTGTTTTTCTGAGGGCCTGGGGAAACAGGGTCATGAGGAATGAGAAGGACCAATAGGAACATTTGGGGGTGATGAAAAGGCCCTGTCTTGGTAAGGATGTGAGCTACATGGTTGTATACATTTGTGAAAACTCATTAAGCTTGGCTCTTGAAAAATCTATGCACTTCTCTCTGTATAATAATTACCTGTCAATTTAAAAACAAAGATATAACATTTTTACAGGAGAGATGAAGATGAAATCATGTGCAAGGGGGTGAGAAAATATCAGTATTCAGTTAAGCCATAATTAACAGCAGACAGGCATCAACAAAAGATGCCCAAGTAGGTTGAACTATTTGTTTTTTTTAAAAGTTGTAAAGGGTTGGGTTTTGTTTTGTTTTTTGCTTTTTTGCAGATGGTTTATTTTTTTAATGCTGTCTATGATTGTGTCAAGTAACTCTTGCTTTTAAAGCAGTCTTCTTAGAAAAAAACTAATTTTCTAGTAAGTTCACTGCATTGTCCTTGAGTGTGGACATTGGGTTGATCAGGTCATAAAACTGTTGCAGCTAGTCTTTATACTTACCAGCTTACACCATCACCTACCCAAAGCCCAAGTAGCCAAGAATAAATGGGTCACTACTTCAGTGCTCAGCTGGCAAGTGTGATATGAAACAACAAATGGGACCACCCAACACATACTCTCAATTTCTCCTTAGCCCTTCCTGTTTCAGCTCAGTAAATTGGGCATTAGGGGTGCCCCAGGCTCTAGTTTCCCGGAAAGCATTTTTAGATGTTGTACATAGATACAACATATCAAGAGACAATAAGGAAACTTTTATACTTGGTAGAGAACAAATTTAATCTAATTATAGATCAGCCATTCACACATACAAACATACACACACACACACACACACAGGCTAGCAGAATGGTACATGGAGGGAATGTAGGGTAAAGTACTTTACTCACTGTAAACATGGGTAGTCTCATCTTTCCTCCATTCCCTTCCTTAAGCCTGAAAATGACCAAAGCAGGATTTTTAAAGAGAGCCTTATTGAGAGGACCCAAGTTAAAGGTGAGATAAAGCATTTTTGCCTAGGAATTCCTCCAGAAATTCTTGTGTGTGGTCTCTATCAGTGAAGTGGGTAATTGCCTGGTCTCTAAGATGCTCCATTCATGAGATCTAAGGACCCACTCCTCACTCCTCTCTTATTCAGAGGGATAACTACCACACACTGAAGGCCACAGGTGATTTTAAGTGGCTGCACCCCAGAGTAATAAGTGAGAGATTTAATGTACTTAAGGAGAGAGAGAGAGAAAAAAAGAGTGAGTATTCAACCTTGGGTTTTCTTTAGCCTCTTTAGTGTGTTGCTTGTTAAGAGTTTGCCTTCAAACACCCACGACTGTCATAGAGTTGGCACACGTAAAGCAGAGCAGGTGAGCCACACCTAAGTTATTCCCAAGGCCATCTTGCCAGAAGATGTACATCCTTTCTAGAGTGATCAAGGAAATAAAGCAGGTGAGTCACACCTGAGGTATTCAGGAGACCATCCTGCCAGAGGACATAGACCCCTTCTGTAAGGATTGAGGAAGCCCTGAGTGAGTGATGCCCTGGGTAAATGAGTATTTTGCAAAGGGCACTGCCATGTCAAGGACTACAAGACCTCAGACCCTTGGGACAATTTACAAAGCCATTACCCATTTGGCTCAGGCTCAAGAGAAACATTAAACTGTTTCTGAAGAGTCCCAGTATGAAGGTTTATGAATGATTACTCGATGTGCAAAATCAAGTAACTGTGCCCTTCTCCTCCCTGGTATTTACAGCCTGAGACTGCTCACCTACAAGGACCACCTTCTAAGACTAGTCTCTCCCGACGAGGTTCCGGGTTGCAGCAATGCCATGGCAGCAGGATCCCACCTCCAGCTTCATTGAACATGTGTCTGTTTCTGCTTCACTCCCTCACAGGCCCTAATCAGGGTTCCTGAAGCCACACTGCTCCGGCTTGGCACCCCTCATTACCCAAAGTGTGAGTGTGAGTCTGAAGTATGTGCATCTTCTGGGATCTTCTTAGCAATTCAAAATCTTAGGCCACACCTCAAAACTATGAGAGAGTCTACAGTTACAGGAGATCTGTGATCCTTGTACACATTGAAATTTAAGAACTTCTGAGCTCATTTGTTTTTAATGAACATCTGTCTAGCATTTGCCACACAGCAAGCACGTTCTGCATGTTTTAGAAATTATAATAGATGTAATCTTCATAATACTCTTCAGACAGAAATGTCACTGTGCTGTGTAGATGATTCCTCCAAACTGAAATGGTTCTGGCCCATAAGACTCAGAAAACAAACTTCACACAATATGTAGTCACCTGCACTTAAGTGAAGAAGACCATGGGCCCAGAGAAGAGAAGTAACTTCGCCAAGTTCACACAGCTGGTAAACAGCAGAGCATGCAAGCCCCGACACACTCCATACTGCTAAACACAGGATCTCCTTGTGATTCCAAGGAAAAAGAGATGGTGTCTTTTATACTTTTCTAGAATCAGTTTGAATATCCAGCCAGTAATGTCAACTGCAGTTTAGTAATAAACTTTTAACACACCCATTTTCTCTCATAAAGGGTGCAAAGTTGGGGTTACGATGATTTTAAAGGCCTACACAAAGAATTTAAAGGCAATCCCAAACTAGACTGCTTGCTTAGTTTTCCCATCAAAGGTTAAATAACCTGAGCACACACTGAGCAATGTCTACTATGCCTACGTTTTATAATCCTGCTCATAACACTATAACAGGAAGTGACTGATTCCACAATGTTGAAATCATTACAGCAGTTTAGTATTGACTTACACAAAAGAAATAAAAGCCATATGACAAGTAATAGCCACCATCACTATTGCAAATAAGATCACAGAAACTCTCATCTCTCCCCACTGAGGAATTAGTGGAATCCTCAGGCACACATGTTTTGGAAAGTGACTCTGAGAGATGGTGTATATCAAGATGTCCATGTCTCTGATCACTCTATGTCTCCTAGGGGTATATGGTAGTCCAACTGCTTCCTCTGAGAACCTCTGCTTATCCTGATGAATGGATTTGTTAGACTCCATTGTGTAGGATTTACAGAATGTCCAATACCTTTCTACACTGAATTCTCTGTGTTCTCTCCAGTGGTGGATTTCAATAGCAGAGTTTGGAGGCCAGGATAACTTTTGGCATCGTAAAGGTAATGCTTAGGTTGTGTGCTATGTGAAAATGTATCCTTTATTATAAAGTTATTCATGCTACACTTTCTTCCCACGTTACTTTAATAAATGTTCCCTGAATATTACAGGGGACATTTTATGTCCCTTATGTTTGGGCAAAAGGCTGAAAGAGAAAGATAGAAACAGAGAGAGAGACAGAGGCAGAGAGAGACAGAGACAGGGAGAATATAAATATCTTAATGTATAAGCCAAGATGGCATTGACCTTGTGACCTTCCCACCTGGCTCAGCTGAACTCTGACTTCTTAAACAAATGCAACTACTGTAAAGTTTCAGTGTGATACAGAATTGAGATAACAAGGGCATGATTGGCACCATTGTTTACCTAACAAATGATACACACACACACACACACACACACACACACACACACACACACACACACGGCCCTCAGGGGCCCCTTCTCTCACTTCCTGCTGAGACAAAAGGAACACCTCAACCACAGTTCCACTTTGATGGCAATGATGTCAGCAAAGCTCACTGGAGGCATTCATTAGAGGAGAAAATGATTGCAGAGGGAGCAGTCACCAGCCAGGGACAGAGGACAGTGGCACACAAAGATTTCATTTTAATGCAGGACAAAAGGTCAGAAGAATGAAAGGAAAAAAAGTCAGATTTAGTAAAAATCTGATCTCCTGACAATTTTAAAAAGGATTACTGCCAGCTCTTCTGCTGTTACATGAACTTTCTACTCAGAAAAAATCTGAGGTTAGAGGAGGTGGAAAGAGACTTCACTTAGCTTATTATCTGTATTTAAATAGAAAGAGCAAGCCTAAAGTCAAAGGACAAGAAAGTTTAGCTAATGGACATTAGCGAATTTTCTTGGGAGAAAAGTTTTCAAGTCTACGTCCTCTCTTCATGTTTCTAAAGGGAAATTAAAAAAAAATAACAACAGGACACTCACACATGACAGCAAATTCATCGCTCTGTACAACTTCAAAAAGAAATGTTGTGAGGTACCTATCCATATGTCTGATCAACATGTCTTCTTTAAACAACCACTGTGTGCCCAGCCATGTGCTGAGAATAATCGAATTCCAGAACTGAGATGATGACTGGACTAATGTGATGAGATGATGGTGGCTAATGTGCTTGCCAAGAGAGTGTGAGGGCTGAAGTTTAGATCCCAAGATATATATAAATGCCAGGAAGGAGAGGTAGCCCCTGACAACCCTCGTGACCCAGAGGTAGAGACAGCAGAGACCTGGGGAGCATGCAAAGCAGTGCACTCTGGGTCCACACTGAGATAAGGTGAGCGGTGATAGAGGAAGGCACTCATGGGTGCACATGTGTACACATGTGCATACACATTTGAACATCTATGCATGTACACACACATAAACAGACACACAGACATACATAGGTGGAAATAAAAGAATACCCTGATTCCGTAATTGGTGCATAGAAACTAAATAATTCATGCAAGAAGAATTGATCAGTTATAGAGCTGGGACTAGGTCTGATGTCTAACTCCAAGTAAGTTTGTAAGATTTCCCAGCATCTGAGAGTTGAGAATATGTAATTCCCTCCATTGAAACTCTTACTACCTCATGCTCTCTTCCTTTTCTCCTGTACCAGTGAGCTCTTGCCTGCCTTCACCTTGACCTTCAAGTTCCCTTCTACAAGCCTTTTCTGATTCCATATAAGTTAGTTCTCTGTGCATGACACTCCAAAAGCTTGTGCAAGCACCTGATCTGGCAAAAATCACAGTGTTATAAATACCAACTTGTCTATCTGTAGTCTACACTGCACCATGCAGTTCCCAAAGTCAAGTGTTAACTGGAATTCATATGTCTATCCATAGCACCTGAGGTAAATGCGTAATGGAGAATAGGATGGGAAAAGACAAATGAGGGAACTAGCAAGAATGAGGGGAAGGAGTGGGGAGGGGAAGGAGAAATGGAAGGATGTAGATAGGGAAGGAAGGAGGGGGAAGACATTAGGGTTAAATACCTGCTTTCTCTGCTAGGAAAGTGTGTAAGGACAATAACAAGGAAAGAAATGGAGGCTATGATGTACAGAGCCCATCAGGGCCTGCAGCAGGAATCACCTAAGCACATACTGTGAGCCAGGTTTCTGTTCAGCAGAGTGAATGAACTCAGCATGAGCCCCTGTTGAAGCACTCACAGTCCATGGACTAAACCTGCTCTGAGAGACAGAAAGGAATTAGTTAAGGTCCTCACCATGGAGGTTATACAATTTAAGTGGCATTTGAGGGCCATTTATCTTGCTCAGAGCTGAAGGATGATCTGGAATGAGGGAGAGAAGTTTGAAAGAGGGAAGAGAAGTGTAGAAAATATTGAGAATAGTCAGGAGTGGTGGTGCGTTCCTGTAATTCCAGGACTTTGGAGTCTGATGCAGGAGGATCATGAGTTTAATGTCAGCCTTGGCTATATAATTAAGGCTGTCTCAGAGGATAAAAGAAAGGAGGGAGGGAGGAAGGGAAGAAGGGAAAAAGGAAGGGAGGAGGAAAGGATACAAAGAAAGATTCTTTTTAAAAAGCATAGATACCGCATCATTCAATCCTATGCAGCTATAGCCAAGAGGTATTTGCCTTGCACGCATGATTGTCCCAAGTTCAATCCCCAGTATTGCAAATAAGTAAATAAATAATGTGTGCATGCTGCTCACAAGGATACTCTCAACACCCAAATACAGCACCAGTCTATCTACGCAAAGGGACGGGAAGGCATGAGGTAAGGTGGGATGGATATGAAGTGAATAGAGGGAAGGTAGCAGCAGAGGAACCCAGGACTGGGTATCCTGGTCTCGAGTGTCCATTTCCTGTGGGATTCTCCTTTTACCGCCAACTCAGATACTTTGAGTATCTTCTCCTGTTCTCTGTTTCCTGTCTATTGAATTGGTGAGATTCCAACTTGCACACTGGTTTTCCAGACCAACACTGTGGTTTATACGGTCAAATTAAAGGCAGGACAGATTAAAGTTCGGACAATTTTGGGTTAAGTAAATGTGAGCAGCTTTCGGAGCTCTTTTAGCACACCACTGTCGATTCGAACCTCCAGAAGGAAGTAGATGGCGCATTTCTTCAAACCCATAGTGCTACAGAACTCCAACTTTGGTTTTCGTTCTTGTTATTCCTATATTCTTACAGAACTCCTTCCAGACAGGATCGAAACTGAGAAACTACTATCCAGATGGCTTCCAGAGCTGCACCAATCCTAACAATCCATGACGTCATCCCAGTTCACCAAGACAAGAATGGCAGTGTAGATTTAGGATTCATGAATGCCCCGAAGTGGGGACTGAGGGAAGAACAGGAGGCTCCTGCATATGAGATGACAAAGTGGTAAAGGAGACTGAGAGGCAGAGAAAGGCAGCCTGACACTGACATGCAAGATTAAACCTGAAAGTTTTCTCAAAAGAAATAAGGAGTCCCCAGTGTGAGGCATTGGTATTCTGGCATAGTTTTTAATTTCCCATCCCTGGGATTAAGTATGTCAGCAAGGACTCCTTTGGCCGCCTTCTTTCAATACATCCCAGAGCTTTTATTGTGTTACCCATTTCCCTACATTGTGCTTTCTTTGAGAATCGTAACCGTGTGAATATTTGACAATTGAACAGTACAAGCATCTTGAAACATACAGTTCTCCCCAGAGCTGCATTTCACACTATAATCCGAGGTGATCTCAGTTGCCAGAAACACTCAGGCCGTTAATGGATTTTGGAGGGAAGACGGTGGTAATGAGATTTTTTTTTTTCAAATGTGAATTGTTTTGCTTTCAAAATGCAGGGTGAAATCCAACAGAATATTACCTTAGACACGCTGGTGTAGTATGTCCAGCTGATCTACTGCTGCGCAGGCATCTTCTGTTTCAAACAAAAGCAAAAGTGGGATCCATCTTATTCCTTCTCACAGGATGGGCCTTGAGCCCTGGAATTGGATTATCCATCCGTTTTCAGGAAACTAAACTCATTCTGAACAAATTTATTCTATTCATTTATTCAGCAAATATTTGTAGAGAGCCTACTATGCACCAAGAACTGTTTTGTGAACTGTTGGTATATCAATGGGGAAAATAATAAAGACTATTGTCATGAGACAGGTATGACATATAAACCTAATAAGCAAGTATGGATGTTCGATGGCTCTAATGATGACTCAGAGTGACGAGGGAAGGGAAGGGCCACAGATTGATACATTAGGGTCCAACTTCAATTAGGATGTCAGGAGGGCCGCTCTGTGGAGGTTGATTTCAAGCAGCGATATGGAAAGGAGAAACTGCAGGCCAGAGACTGCTTTGGATGATGGAGCCAAAACCTATCTGATTGTTGGTTCAACACTTCTCTACAGCAGCCGTCACCTGCCCTGGCTGAGAACCAGAGACAATCAAGACAAAGTGGGAAGGTGGAGATGGTGCAGGTCCAGAGTAGAGCATTGCCAGGAACTGGAAGATGTAACATCAAGGTATGAGAAAGAAAGCACAGCCTGTGGTGGCACACACTTTTAATCCCAGAAGGCTGAGGCAGGAGGATTGTGAGCTGGAGGTCAAACTGGACTACACTGTGAGACTTTACCTCAATGGACAAATGGGTGGGGAGAGTGCTTACTTAGCATCTTCAAGGCTCTGAGCCTGATCACCAGTACTGCAAGATAAAACTAGAAAGAAAGGAGAAAGGGAGAAAGGAAGAGAAGGAGGATAGAAGGGAAGGGGGGAAGGAGGAAGGGAGGGAAAGCAGATGGCACTCCAGGGGACAGAGCAGATAGGCAGCTGTACCCTCACTAACCTGAACACCTCTCCCTTAGACCAAATCCAGGGCCCCCTTACTCTAGATTTGGCTCCTCTCCTGTCTTTCCCAGCTCTGTAGACTTCTCAAGAGGCCTGTCCAGCCAAGTAAGGGTGTCTCTCCATGCTTTCCTCCATTTTTGGCTTGCCAAACAATCAGGGCCTATAGGACGAACATGAGTGTAGCGTGACCTTCAGGAAGTTCTTCTTCTTAGGTACCCTCCATCTTTGGTAAGCCACGGGCAATTGCCACTGAGCCAATAATAGCACAGTGGATAGCTAGCCCCTCCCCCTCTTGTCCTTTGCACACTGCTCTTCTCACACAAGAAGAGACAAGAGAACCCTTCTAGGAAGACCATCTTCAGAAGGACCATGTGAGTGTGGGGGTGACAAAAGGCCCCTAGGGTCTGATCTCAGCTGGCTTGGTTCCCACTCTTCAGCGAGGTTCCTGTGACTCTTAGGGCCTTTGTGATTACATTCATTATTGCCTCTGGCCTCTGACTGTGAGCTTCACAGAAGACAAGAATGGGAAACCCTACCACAATCTCCGACTCTCAGTGCAGTCCCATGGCACACAGAAGGTACTCAGGTAGATGGGAAAGGGGAGAGAGTTTAATTCTTCAAATTCAAGATCCACAACAGAGGCTTTAAAGGAACTGTGCCTCTTGTCTCCTCTGCCCTCTGATTTTCGCCGAGTGGAAAATTCTCATGAAGGACACCTTGTCTGCCTACAAGTGGGCTTCATGGGAAGTTACAGGGTTGCCTTAGAAGCAAAGAGTCAATGCCCCCAAGGACAAGGGTGGATGAATAAATGTTTAGCCTCCTTAATTTTCTGGGGGTTAGGGATAGCAACTTGTGTTCTACACATTGTGGGAGGATGAGGGGTGTTCTCTCCTGTGTTGGACACATGTGGAGGCCAGAGGTTGGTTTCACAATGTCTTTCCTCAATTGCTTCTCCACCTTATCTGTTTTGGAGTTTTGGGTTTTTTTTTTTTTTTTTGCTTTTGTTTTTGATTTTTTTTTTTTTTTTTGACATGATATCTCACTAAACTTGAAGCTCCCTAGACTGCCTCACAGTGAGGCCTGGGATTGGCCTGACTCCGCCCACCAGCTCCAGCCACACCCAGCTTCCCTGTGGGTTCTGAGGATCAGGAGTTGGGGTTCAAGCTTGCTCAGCAAGCCATTTACGGACAGGGCAGTCTCTGGTAGCTCTCTATTGTCTTCTGTAAAATCCTCCACAGGCCTGAGAGCCACGCCCAATGCATAGCCAGCTCAGCACTTGTATTGGTTGTCTTCTCTTCCCCTGTGGTTTCTATGATCCCACCTCAAGTAAACCAGCGGTTTACTTGATTCTTGTCTCCAGCTCATACTTGGAGGAAACCCAAATCAAGTCTAATAAGAACTCTTATCAATTCTGTTCAAGCCGCTTGTGCCCAGATTCGTCTGGTTTGTTTACTTTCTGATTTTCGAATCCAACTGAAAATGCTCAGTCAACACCCTCCTGTCTTCCTCACTCTCCAGTGGTCAGCAAACGCCTGTCTGGACTTCTCTAAAGCAGCTTGGCTTTTGTTTCTGACCTATCTTCTTTGCAGATGAGGAAAGTAGATGAACCGGATGTAAAGGGTTTGTTTGTTTGTTTGTTTGTTTGTGGGGTATGGTAACTTCTTCCAGCCCCCAGACCTGACCATTTAGGGGGCCACATCAAAAGCCACTGAGCCTTCCAGAAAGCACAGTCTTTGCAAGATTACATCACAATCTCTCCTAAAGGGGCCTTCAGACAGTGCCTAGCCTGGGCAGAACAACCCGGAAGGAGGCTGCTTTTCGAAACCGGCTATTTACAAAAGCTGATGTTCCAGAAATACCGCTTCACCTGCGACTGGTCTACCCGATGAACCTGGGGTCCTCTGTAGCAACGGACGCAGAGATCTGTGAGATAAAGCCTTTTCAACAAAAAGAAAGCTTGGCTGAGGAATCCTTCCACTCTGAAGTGTTCCATCTAAAGCAGATGCTGGGTGTAAATGAAGCAAAGATCTCTTGGAAAGGAGCTGTAAAATGAGCCTGAGACAGGGGAGGAAAGAGCTGTTAGAATGGACCCAGCGTAGAACATTCTGGAAGGAGGGAAAGGCTTGGTGCAGATGGTGCTATTGGTATAGCACCCTTGTGGAGGGGTGGAGGTAAGGGTTACTGAGCAACACCCCCCTTGCATGCCAAGAACAACTCCTATCTCTGCCTGAGAAATCTGCCAGTGGGTGAACTTGACCCACATAACAGATAAGTCAGAGTGGAGAAGAAGTGATACATTAAAGGGGCCCCCCAGGCAGGGAGGGGTGGGAGGGGTGGGTTAGTGTATCCATTTTCATTGGCCTTTTGCCTGGATAACCATAGACATGTTGTGTATACTCTTCAGGGGAGCCCAACGAGAATGGTCCCGGCAGCCCACACCATTAACCCTGATGCACTACTTCTGTCCTCTCTGTCTTCCTCCCATCCCGCTGCATGGGATGGAACCTTAAACAAACCCTGCATGCTTGGGATTTGTCTACTCTCAGGGGGAACCAAAGACACGATTAAGAGACTAGTCCGTGAGTAAAGAAGCTCTTTGAGGCCCCAGCTTATCAAATGGGTTTGTTTCTGCTGAGAGTCAGAATAAAGGAGGAGACAGTTCAGCCATGCTTGGGAAGGAGGTGAGAGGCCTCTGATAGAAAGAACTAAGTGACCTCTATAGAGGTGGCCTTGTAGGGTGACTTTAAAAATAGGTTTGAATACAGAGATGATTCTCAGGAGACATTTAGATACCCTGAATTAGTTTATGAGGGCTGCCACAACCACTACCATAGATTGGATGTCTTTTAACAATGGAAAGTCTTCCCTCCTACCCCGACAGTCCTAGAGGCCAGAAGGATGAGGTCAACAAGTCTGAACGGCTCCATTCTTGACCAGAGATGGCTGTCTCTTCAAATATTCTCCCTCCTCTTTGTTTTAATCACCTGTAAGAAAACAATTCTAGTCATGTTACATTAGAGCCTGTTTAAACTTGGTTTACCTTAATTTCCTTTTAAAGGCCCCATCTCCAAATACAGTCACATTTTGAGGTAGTGGTGATCAGGATCTGAAAGTATGAATTTTAAGGGTTTTGGTTCAACGTGGGCTTTAACAGACCCGGGAGATGACTACCTCCAAGTTGAACAATAAAGCTCTGTGACTCCACCATTTGCAAGATCCGTAGTGTGGCTGCCCTTCCAGGAAACAATGGCGAGTGGGGCAAAGAAGATGAAGGATGAGGCCTGAAATGAGCACGCCAGAAATGAGGAGGTGGCAGGAGGCAAGGGCGTGAAGTCTAAGCCACAACAACTCTTTTACCTGCCAGTAGGTCTGCTCTTATGTCTATGGAAATGAGAACAGTATAGTTAAACCTTTCTCCAGCTCCTGGTTTGATTCATGAAGTGGTTTCGAATGTTGATAATCACTTCATGAATCACTGACAAACACGGGAGCCAAGTATCTGGCACTTATGATTACCGCGTTCCTTGATGAGGATTCCTGCCATGATCTAGGGTGTCCCTCTCTCAGGAACCAGGTGTGCAGATTAGCAGAGTCTCATTTTTATGCCAAAGCCTCCTGCTTCAGTGATTCAACACCCAACAATTTGTGAAGGCATTGCATATGCCCCCAAAGTGCTTAACAAACATTCATGAGCGAATCCTGAAAGATGGCTTTGAAACCCTCCCAACATTAGCAGTGACATGATCGCCCATCAAGTTCTAAAGGGATGACTTCTAGAGGGAATTAAATTATGTTCCTTAGAGAATGTCAGGACAGCCGTGTGCCTGCTCAAGGGGAAATTTCTCTCTCTTCAGAAGGTGCCCATTCTCCTGCAACAATTAAAGAATACCTAACTCTCAGGTGGTGCTATAGCACTTAATGAAAACAGAAACTAGCCAGGAGAGGCGGCGTGTACGTGGAATCCTGGCATTTGGGTGGTTGAAGTGAGAGAACCAGGAGTTGAAAACTAGTCTAGGCTATACAATTAGATGTTGTCTCCACAGAAAAAAGAAGAAGAAAAGTAACTAAAAGATCATTGTGAAGAGATACGGAGAGCAGCCACATCTCAGGTGGATATCAGAGAGGAACCATTAGACAGGCACAAAAGTCAGAGCCCTCACAACTGAGGTCTCTGGACACTTCAGAAGTGGCAACCCCCTTCACTGGAGCTGCTTGCTTTCCCTGAAGCCTAATATACTTACTAGAAAAGGTGTCTCAAAGGACATCTCAATCAAACGCCCTCTTCTCACATAGGCTAACTGAGGTTCAGAAAGGGAGAAGAACCTGTTCCAAATTGTGCATAGCATACCTTAGAAAACTTGGGACTTGCTTCTCACCCCAGCCCTCAGCTGAAGCCAATTTTTACCACATCCTTCCAACTTGGTCATCAGCTATACTGTCATGAATGGGCATTAAGAGCCGTTTTCCAAATGAGGAGACCACAGCTGAAATGTCCAGTGTCAGAGCTGGAACAAGACCCTAGGTCTAGACTTCTTTTCTGTACAGCAACTTTTTGGTACCTGGCCCCTGCCTTGCTTTCCCTTCCAATAAGACCTCTTCAACAAGACACAGGCTCTTGGGAAGCCACAAGGTGGGTTTTCTGCAAGTTCTCTCAACTGCCCCTAGCAACAAGGGTGGAGCACACATCCTCTCTGAGATTCATTTATTCAGCCAGAAGGCACTGAGCATTTGCTGTATGTCCTTTCTCAAGTGCACAAAGATTACTGGCTGTCACTTGCCAGGCTTGTGATGGCTGAAGACACAACAGTGAAATGAAGATCAGCAGCTGCAAGAGCTTCTCTGCCTGTGATCCCCATAGGCAGCAACTCTAAAGACAGCTCTCCAGTCTTGCTTTAAAATGTGGCTCCTGCTAAAGCCAGCACCATGGTGACAGGCAGAGCAGGCAAGAAGGTGCAGACTCAACCATGTCTAACCCAAGGAAACAATGTCTAGCCTGATACCTGAAGAAGAGGTAAGAGCCACCCAGCCGAAGGTGTGGGCGCGGGGGTGGGGGGTATAAAGTATGAAGAACCCCAGTGAAGGAAGATGCCTGAGCAGCAAGTAAGACAACTAATCCCCCAGAGGAGAATCTGATTTGCCAAAACATGTCTGTCTCCAGTGGCCTCTTGAAATCTTGACGGAGGGTTAAGGACTCCTTAGGTCCTCACATGGCTTACTTCTACTCTACAGACAAAAGGCACCATCTTGCAAATGAGCTTTCCATGCCACAATTTCAGGACTACTGCAGACACAGTCTAACAGCTATGGACTCTGGAGCCCACAAGAGGCAAGTTCTTGCTGTGGATCTCTTTTTGCCCCTACACTCTGCTTCTATAGACAGTCAGCCCTGAGTTCTACAGCACTCAAAAGGTAGCCTATGTCAGTTCTGACTTGTAGAGTATACTGTAGGTGGCCTACGTCAGTTTCATTTCTGTTCCAGACTCTCAACAAAGCTGTCTGCTCTGTGAGGTCCAGGGTGTGTTTACATCTTCATTTCTTCAACACAACCACTTCAGCTCTTATTAAAGCGAGAACAAGGAAAGCATCTACAGAAGCACCAGAACTGGAACAGTGAGGCACAGCTGGGGTTTTCCAAATAGGTAAGTGGGAAAGGAAGCTGGCACGGAGGCTTGCTCATGCAGAAGCATGTCTGAGAAGAGGAGCCGAAAGGAATGAGATGCAGGGCAGGGTGACACAGCCAGAAACACAGAAAGTCCTCGAGGAACAGTTTATGAAAGGCCTTGAATGCCACAAGGAAAATCGGCTGGAAAAGGTGAGGCACCATGAAAGGACTTCTGACAGCAGCAATGAGGTTCTATGGGACTCTGAAAGATCATTTATTCACAGTGGGTGGCTATTGGAAAGGTGGGATGCAGGAAAGAGACACCCCTGAGGGATAAGGGACTCTCTACTTAAGAGATTCTGAAAAACTCCCCGTTGAAATTGGAGTTGAGGGCTTGGAGCTGCTGCAGAGGCAATGGTGAATGAGGGTTGGACTTGTAGGGAGAGGGGAGGATCTGGGAACTGGAGGCAGAAAAGGGCGATTGACAGATAGAGGCAATGTCCCAAACCTGCCACAAACTGCCTCTACACCTACCACCTTCCTCGTTGCCACCTCAGAGGTGATACAGCCCATTCCTGACCCAAAAAGAGAGATGCCCTGCACCCTTCTTTCCCACCTTCTCTCCTCCCAGTTCCTGATACCTGGCAACTAGGCTTCTCTCCCTCCACACCCCTTCCTCTGAATCATAGCAAGCATCTCTTCTTCGTGATTTCAAAGTCTCCTTCAGCTGTGCCGTGAGCCACCTCACTCCTCCTGCTCACCTCAGCCTTCTGCAGAGCAAGAGCCTCCTAATAACCTGCTCCAAGACCGCAAGCAATGACTCTTTCCATGCAGCCTCCTCCTGGCTATCCTGTGCTTATCTCAGTCTGCTTCCCAGCTCAAAAGACACATAACAGCGCTCCTTTGAAAGCTGCTTCTCCTCCGGCTGCAGCAATAACCGGGCTCAGTTTTCAACCATTGTTTGCACAGCCCAGGGATTACATTTGCCTCAACCCAGGTGGTTTGTATGCTGTCCACACCTGGCAGCCTGCATCCAAGTGCTTTGATGGGGGAATATCTTATCTGTAATCGCTTTTCTGGGTTATGGACCAAATTTCCTCTGGGGGTGGGGAGATACATCAGGCTAAGAGGCTCTTCGAAGGAACCTCCTCACCAGCAACCTGCCATGCTTCCACAAACCCCAGAGACCATTTCCTGGAAAGCAACCCAGTCTAACAGAGCCTTGGTTGCAAGCCAAAGCCCACCATTCCAGAGCACACTTGAATTTAAGTTATTTTTATTTCAAAACACTCTAAGGTGTTTATTAGCGCCAAGCAAAATAATAAGAGCTTATTCCAACGGACAATTATCATCAGGGTGCTCTGTTCCAGCTGCGAAAGACTGCCACAGATTCCATCTTTGTGCAGCTCATCTCTTGAGGGGAGACTGGCAGAAATCATCTACGTTTATGTATAGATGATTGGCTGCATGGTACGGTACAGTAAGTGCCTCAGTATAAGCGCTGCACATTTGAGGCACTCACTGGCTTGGGTGATGTCTGAGATCTTTCAGTTCAAAACTCAAGGTTAGGCATTAAAAAAAAATTAAACTATATAGTTAAAACCCAGTGCTAGTTAAGTTGTGGTAAAAGTTTGGACAGTGTTATAAGAAAATGATATGAAAATACATTTAAAGAAAGAGATTAGTGCAAATAATATCCCCCTGCCAATAATAAATTTGGCCTCAGTTGTGAGTCAAAAGGAATAAGGATGCTTAAGGGTATTCAGAGTATCATTTTCTACTGTAAATGGTCCAGGTAATTGAGGTACCTCAACCCAAGAATACAGTACATAGTTATTTAAAGTAATTACAGAGCCTAACTGTACTTAGTATCTAATTTCTAGTAGAAGAAAGAAAAAAGAAATGTTATATTCAATAATGACATGTGGTCCAGGCACTCAAAGCCATTGCTTTTAGTGGCTTATGCTTTTGAATGTCAAGAGTCTTTGAAAGGCCTTTCTGTCCACACTCCCATTTACCTCTCAGAACAACACGAGGAGGCTGGTGTTTCAGTGCTCAGTTTTGGGTAAAGCAACTGAGTCTCCGAGAGAATAAACGCTCTTAGATCAGCATTTCTCATCCTGTAGGTCAACTGACCCTTTCACAGGGATAATAAAAGCACAGATGTTTATATTATGATCTGTAACTATAGCAAAATTAGTTATGAAGTAGCAACAAAAAATAATCTTACGGTTGGCAGGTGCACCACAACCTGAGGAACTGTACTAAAGTGCTCCAGCCTTAGGAAAGTTGAGAACCACCGCATTAGATAGTCTTCCCATCACGTACAAACCGAGGAACCCATGTCTCTGAACTCCAGTTTCGGCACTCTTCCTTGCTTCCATGATCTACCCAGCAAAGGTAGCCAGGAAGAGCGGCTCCGACTGTGAATAGATGACAGGGTGTCTGTGCCGTATCGCTTCTGCCTACGTAGGCCATAGCTCCTGCTGACCCAGAAGTGGCTTTGCTGTGAACCACCTGAGGCAGCTGGTGGGGGTAGACAGAGTGCTCTTGCCCCAGCCAGAATCAGAGCATATAGAGGGAGCTTACCGACATGAGAAGGGATGTGTCCCCAGCAGGCCACTGACATATGCAGCCCTACAATGGAGATTAGGAAGCAAAGCGATCGCCTGTGCTGCTACATTGATCTGAAACCACAAACATGCAAATCTAAGTATGTGCACCTCATCCAAAATGGATGTTTAGGTACTTTTCTCCTTTGGGCTATTATGAGTCCAATGGTCATGAGAATACAAATACTTCAGGACCATGATCTCAGCTGGGCATGGTGCACATATGAGTGCACATACATGGAATGCCAACAGTTTCAGGTTGGAAGAAGATTGGGAGTTTAAGGCTGGCCAGCACTGTATAGTGAGTTCTAGCCCAGGAGTAATGAAAGCTTGTCAATAATAATAATAATAATAACTTAGTTATTTTCTGATTTCAATTACTTTGGGTAAATATCCAAAAGTCAGAATGCTAGATCAATAGTAGTTCTCATTTTAATATGTTAAGCATATTTCATAGTCTTCCATACTAGCTGTGCCATTTTACAGTCCCATCAATAGTACACAAGGACTTCAAATTACAGATAATGGGATGTTTACAGCATTTAGAAAATATTAAAAAGTATAAAACAAACAATTCCTGGAATATGCTTTGTCCTGAATTTACATTCACTTGTGATTTTTAACCTCAGGACAATCCTGAGAAAAAGGAACCATTATCTCCATTTAACAAGTAAGGAAAGTAAGGCACTAGGTGATTAAGTTTCTTCACAGCACATGTGCATGAAGAAATGGCACTGACATGGTTCTGCCAACAGGAGATGAAAAAGAAGATGCTTTCATGTCCCTGGAAGAGTTCCTAGCAGAGATGGTGCTTCACTGGGGCATTAATGGATACGATGGGGTAAATCATCCTTTTCAGAGTATGTATGGTGGGTTCCAAGACACAGTGTTGAAAAGACAGATGCATGCCAAGAATAAAAAGATAACGGTCTCAGAGGCCCAGTCTTTCTATGGCCTTGAATGAGTGGCCAAGGTTTCTATAGATACTTCATTAGCACTGGTGAGTCACTGAAGGCTGTGGACAAGAGAGATAGCCATCTGTTCACTTGGTCAAAACTGGGGCAGGGGACAAGAACCAGCCACTGCATGCACACTCCAGACATTGCCACTGTCCCTTCTTCTGAAATGCTCTCAGCAAAACACAGGAAGAAGCAAGCTAGCCAACTGTCCATCAGTCAAGGGTACTCCCATCCACCCAGAGCTGCCCATATTCGAGGTACATTGAAATTCTCTGGGGACCTTCACAGACCTGGCTTCAGCAGATTGGGATGGGACCCATGCATCTGTATTTACAAAAGGCTTCCAGGAGATGCTGATGAGGTTAGTCCACAGACCTCACTTTAAGGAGCAGTGAATTGTGGTCTTTGCTTTCTTTCTAGTCTGATGACTAATCCCAGAAAGCATAGCGACTGACCCATTGTGAGTGCTTAAGCATTTGTTGGAGCATAAAAGTTTAATCAAACCCTTCCCTACTATCACTGAATTTGATTAAATAGACCCTTCCCTACCACACGCCAAAGGCTGTTTCTTCTTCATCCTTGGTACAATCTAAGTAGGAGAATATAACATCCATTTCCACTCTATCACACAGTCTTTCCAAATAGCTTTAAACCTGCAGGTTCTTTTTTTTCTTTTGTATTACACAAACATTTTATGTTTGCTGAAAAGTAGAATACATAGAGATATAAGCAAAAGAGAATAAAAACAAACTACAAACTGATATACATCTTTTTAGATTGTGTGTGTGTGTTACTTAATGGGAGTCTACATTACATGCTGTTGATAGAATTATGAAGAGCATGTCAGAAATATCATGAAAATGGTTGCATGCCATTTTATTATTTAAAAGTTTTAAATAATGGCGGTGTATACTACAAACACTCAGGAGCAGGAGGTAGATAGATCTCTGTGAGTTTAAGGCCAGCCTGCTCTACATAACAAGTTCCAGGCCAGCCAGGGCTGCATACTGACAACCTACCTTTTTAAAAAGGATTTTATACATGGTATACATAGTGATCTCTATAAAACAAGACAAGAAAGTAAAGGAATTACAGGGAAGGGGAGGTGACTAGGTTAGAAAGAGACATAAGTGGGTGGAGGGTAAGAGGAATCAGAATGTAATATATGGATGAAATCTAACAAAAAATATATAGTGCATTTTAAATATTATAAAATATAGTAACATAAAAGAAAAAAAAGCAAATTCAGATTGAAGAAATTGTAGGTAAATTTTCAATGCCTGTGATTTGCTTTAAAATAATCTAGTGAGTGGGAACATACACATAGGTAAATGCAGAACAAGCCATATGTTATTGAGTGATGCAGGGACAATATGTGGAGGTGTGTGACATGGTTCTCCTACTCGTGCACGTGTTGGTAAATTTCCATTTTAAGCACTTAAAAATAAAAGCGAGGTCCCAAAAAAGATAGAAGAAGAGGGTTCAGAGATAGGGATGAAATAAGAAATGTTTAAAGTTAGCTTGTATTCACCCAAAGAAAGAACAATGCTTCGTTTAGAGCCATTCAGCCTCTGCTTCAAACAGATCCAAGTCCCTTGAGCTACTAACGTTGAAATGGAATCATCTGCCTTTCTCATTTCTGGTCCTGTCAGAATTGATTTGCATTTTAAGTGTATGCTCAATGTCATATCTAAATTAGAACTAATTGAAACATTCAAGAATGTGAATTTGCACTCTGGCCTTGAAGAAGGTGCCATGGGTTGGTCCATTCAGAGCCCTGTAGAGGGTTGGGAGAGGGGTGGGGGAGGTTCTGAGTTGCACAGCTTCGCCCTGTCTAGACTTTGTATGACCCTTGGGCGGGCCATTTCATCCCTCTGCCTCTCAGCTTCCTAATCTCCAAGAGGAATAGATTTCAACCAAATGAACTCTACAACTTCTCCCTGCTCAAAAATAACTAGACTCGACTTCAGGAACCCTTTTCATCACTCTGCTCTACAATATGCAAATCAGCCGTATTTAGTAATTGGACAGAGCTGATGGGAACAATTTAGTAAACTTTGATAACGTTGCACAAAGTAATTGTTCAATTATTTCCAACAGTTCAGTTTGGGAAGTACAGCAGGAGGTAGAGGTGCACAGAAATTACCTTCACAGATTAATCTCCTCACCCAGCAGAAACAAAAGGTGAGTGAAGAGTGCATGGGGAGGGGCTTTTGTTTTAATTCTGATTAACTGTACTTTCATCTGAACATTTTTATACCGGTCTTTGGTCTTCCTCCCATGGATGTTGACTGAGTTCTCTTATCAGGATTTTAATTAACAGCAGGTAAAGAAGGGGAAGCCAGAATGACATGCTATTACTTCTGTTTGATTTAAAGTCAGCGCTGGGGACTTTTCTTCAATGAGCTGTAGAAATTGTCTTATCTCATGCATTCTAAGGATGGCTGTTTCATGTAAATGTCATTTCTGCTGTCCAAAATGTTACAACATGAGCCAGCACAATACAGCTACTGTCTTGTTCTAGGAGACGCGAGGGAGCTAGCAAGCTTTTGATCAAAGGCACATTTGGAACATCAAAGTACTACCTCTTCTGTTAAACTCGAATCAAGAGTGAGTAAAGGAATGGAGGCCCTGGATTTAGCAACAGGCCGGCCTTCTGTCCTGAAAAGTGGTGCATTCATTGCAAGGGACTGCAGAAAAGACAGTGGCAATGCAGGCGCAGTGCCCATCCTGCAGTCAACTTGTCCATATTCAGTCTGCAGATATTACCTGTCCCCGGGCAGGCTTCTTCCCTAGGATCAAAAGACTGGCATTTATACACACACACACACACACACACACACACACATCTTCATACAGTAGAATATTTCACAACAATTTAAAAAAATAAACTCTCTGGCTGGGAAGGCAGCTCAGTAGTAATGCACTATGTGGTATGCCCAAGGCTTGTGCCCAAGCACTTGTGTGGTGTCTCAACATGACAGAAGGAAAATTACAGTGAAGCAGGTGAGCGCCAAAAACAGTCTGTTGAAGCAAAGAATCCAGATACTACAATAGTTTTGTGTCATCATTAAACGTCTATAAAGTCCTAGATCCTAAGACAAGAGCAACCTGGGCAGCCGATGATGTCAACAAGGATGGGGCACGGATGAACGTGTCTTTAACTTTATGAGAGTAGAGGCCACACAAGTGTGCACATGTGAAAAAAAATCATCCAAGTCGTTATTATAAAATTATGCCTCACTTGAAAAGATGGCATCAAAAACATCTTAATTATCAAATACATAAAACCATCGCACAAATGAAGACAGGTCATGGAACGCACTGCTGTGGCGTGGCGGGAACACAGAGGAAGTGACCAGGGCTTGGTGGTTATCAGCATTGTTTCCTCCTCACAGCTATCATTACCATCTTGGTGGAGTTATATCTGATCCAGAGTCTGAGGTCCAAAGTTTACCACATAAAGACAAAACAAGAAACAAAACATTCTGAAAGAATTACCCCCTTCTGCATCATTTAATACATACAGTCCTATTCAGTAAAAGACCAAACTTGGTTGAGTTAGTGATGGGCAGTTTGTAATAAAGAGGACTATAAGAAGTGTACTTTAGGGGCTGAGAAGTGGCTCAGCCAATAACATTGCTTATTGCTATTGTAGAGGGCCTTGGCTTCAGTTCCCAGAAACCACGTACAAGCTCACAACTGCATGCAACTCCCATTCAAGTTCACCAAGGTCCTCTTATGACCTCCTTGGGCTCTTGTACACACATGCCATACAACCACACACTCAGGCGTAAATACATAAAAAGGCAAATAATTTGTTTTAAAGAAGGACACCTCATAGGGTCAACACAATGGCTCAGCCAATAAAGGTGCTTGCTGCTAACCCTGACTCTAGGAGTTCAATTCCAGGGGCCCATGTGATGGAACAAGAGAATCAACTCCTGTGAGCTGTACGCTGACCTACCCACACACAAAGAAATTAACTAAATAATAAATGTAATAAAAATAAAAACAAAATGCTGGATCTCAGCCAGGCACCCAGCTTATAAGAGATTCAGGGCTACCAAGCCCAGAATTGCCCCATCCCTTTCACACCTGGAAGTATGTTCACTGAAAACACCAAATGTAAACCGGGTGAATCTCTCTCTCTCTCTCCCTCTTTTACTCCCTCTCTTCCACTCATCTGTTGTTGTTGTTGTTGTTGTTGTATTGAATTTGTGGCTTTTAACTGAACACAAGCTGCACCTTTACTGTCCTGCATTACCAGGTCTCCACTCCTAGCACTAAAATATTGGTAAAGTATATTCTGGCTTCTTGCTTTTGCCAGTCCCCAAACATCCTGTCCAAGCTATAGGCTTTTTAATTTATTACAATTTATTCACTTTGTATCCCAGCTGTAGCCCCCTCCCTCATCCCCTCTCAATTTCAACCTCCCTCCCTCTTCTCCTCCCATGCCCCTTCCCCTAATCCACTGATAGGGGAGGTCCTCCTCCCCTTCCATCTGACCCTAGCCTATCATATCTCATCAGGACTGGCTGCTTTGTTCTTTGTGGCCTGCTAAGGCTGCCACCCCCCTCAGGGAGAATAAGGAACAGGGGCTGTCTCTGACATGAACTCGGTGGCTATAGGCTTTTTTACTTGAAAGGATAGACATCACCAAACATTCAGTAAATCCACTACATTTCATTTCATACTCTGGGCTGTTTCTCTCAGCAAACAGTTTTAGAAGACTTAGAGAATCCTATTTCACAACAGATTCCCAGACAAGAAAGACTACAGTGACAATTGTATCTTAGAGTCTAGTACTCACAATTGACAGCTGCCCACCCCTGTGCACCCCACCCCCCAGGACTCCTCTACATAACAGAGCCCATCACAAATCATGGGAGAGGTGTATTATTACCAAAGAAGACAGACCAACAGGTACCCCTACGAATAGGAGCCAAGTAGAGGCAGAGGCTGTTTTGTAGGTGTTCCCGCCCGGTGACACAGGTGGGCTCTAACTCTTTTTGCCCTACATTCTACATCCTATTAAGCCAGTAGCAGAAATACTGGGGAGGCCTGGACAGCTGTTAAGTTACCTTTCATCACCGAGCAGGTGTGGGATATGTGCTGCAAAAGGACATGTCACATCTCCCAAAAGCAGGAGGCTCTGCCAGGGATTTACTCTGAGCACAGGGATCGAGAGACTATATCACTTTTGACTTAGAAATGACTGGGATCAAGGACCTGGCTTTCTAAGCATGACAGAATGATAAAAATATTCTCTGACAATGTATCCATGTAAGATACAAGAGGCTGAGTCAAACTCTGAGGCTAGAAGAATGAATGTCATCCACTTCTGAATCTAAATGCTACTTCTCACACAATAGTGTGCCCCAGCTGGTTTTAAAGGTCGTGGGGGAGTCAGAAAAGCAATAATGATTTAAAAGTTATCTGGAATTAATCACATCTGTTCCCTGGGTGTTTAAGCCCTAAGTGAAAGGAGAAACAGACAAACAAAAAGAATGTAATGTTTGAGGTCATTGGATTATTTTCTACAAGCCTGCACTAGCTGCCTGTCATAGACCAGCTACTGTTTACCCTGAAGAAGCAGAATGGGGCTGAGAGAGCAAGTGGTACCAGGAGCTACATTCTAACAGAGCTGGACAATTATGCAAAATGGTAAAGCTGAGTAGCGAGGGCCATCACCGTGCAAGGAAAGCCAGAGAAAGCAAAGACAACGGAACCATAAATTACGCCTGGTAACACCAACATAGGGGAAAATACAAGCATGACCGGGTAGCTGGCCTACCTGGCACCTAAATAAGAACCATCCACATTATGCCCCAGAACTTAGAACACTGAATTCTGAAGTACCCTGACTAGCTTGCAGACGAGTCTGCACGCTCCACATCTTTTTTTTTCTCCCCCATGTCTGCTTTAATGTGCTTCTTCTGCATAGAGATCCTGGTGGTGTGAGCACTCACCATCCTATCCGAGGTAATGTGCTAGCCAATCACAGTCAATAGGCTTCCATTACATAAGCGGTTGCTCACTCAAGTGCAAGAAAGCAAACGCTTCTCCCTGAAACCCTCTCCAGAGTGGTTTATCTTCCCGCCCCTTACAGAGCCACAGGCATTGCTGTCTTGTTGGGGATGCCCCTCCCAACCCTATCAACAACAAAAGCTCATGGGGACCAACTTTTCAGCTCATGGGAACTTTTTCTACATACTCTCATCTGTGTGAGTCCAAATCCCATACTTTTTTGACAAGACAACACAGTCCCCATTGAGAAGGATTTGCTCCAGTGTTTTCTAACATCTGCCCTGTGCATTCATTTATCCAGCCAATACATATTGCACCTCTCCTTCATGTAAGTTTCTAGTAAGTATTTTCTTTAAGGTACATCAGTCTTAAATTTGCCACACACACACACACACACACACACACACACACACACACAAACCTATAATATTTCCAATGTTCTCAAAGTATTGTGATGATCAGTGCTCCATGGAGAAACAGAACCAATATAATACCTAGCAACAAATATACATACACACATGTGAATGACTATAAGACATTCATTATGTTACCTATTTAAAGATGTTCTTATGTGATATATTATCCTACATCAACTAGAAAGAGATTTGCCATAAGGAATTGGCTGAAATGATTACGGAAGCCAAAAAGACTAAGATCTGCAGCTGGCAATCTGGAAAGCCAAGTGGGTAATTTCAAGTCCAAGTTCCAAAGCATGAGAAAAATGATATCCCAGCTCTGAGACCTGCAGGAGTGAATTTCTTCTTTCTCTGGGTTTTTGCTTCATTCAGGCTTTCAGTGAATTGGATAAGATCCACTCACTAGGCAGGCGAACTGCTTCACTGTCTACTAGTTGAAATGTTAATACAAAGAAATAACCTCAAAAACACACTCAGAATAATATTCAACCAAATATATCAGTAACAAATCAACTTAACACATAAAATCAACCATCATAAATCAGACTTGAAGTTAGATCAAGATGGTCATGAAGCCATTAAGTGTGAGTCCTGCCTATGTCCTCATATTGAATCAATGATAGAATTGAGACGCCTCCTCAGGCCTACAGACTTCTAGCCTAATACCCTTGCTGGGCCCTCACATTGGTCCCACCAATGAACTTATGGTGGCTACAAATATTGCTCCAAATCTATCTATCCTTCAGAACCATCTATCCCTTTTGCTGGCCTCAGATGCCCTGTCATCTCCAGACCTCCCCACCACAGGCCCTCCTAATCTGTCTCTGATTTGACTCTAGGATAGGTCTCATCCCATGTGTTAAAGATATAATGGCTATTTCCATCAAGGACCCACAGAGCTAAAACCATGTGGACAGCCTGGCCTATAATCTCATTGTAGGAGAACAAATAAGTCTCAGGCCTTCAAGAGAATAATGAGAGGCTGAGCATCTACAAGGAATTGCTCCTAAGACCTTTCATTATCTAGAACTTTACCATAGGAACTCTGAGATAAACTTTGCTTCACCATCTGACCATTTAGACATAACCTAGGCTATCAGAAGCACCCCTTTCGACACTACAATGAAAAACCCTGCCCCCCAAGATGAGTTGAAACTCTCATAAAAACCAATCTTCAGCACCAAATTGAGGGTAAGAGTTAATAGACAGGGAGTCTATTAAAAGGACAGGGAGTCCAGTCAATGCAAGGAAAGCAATATAATAGAAAACGAACACAGTGTTTATTCCTTCTAGAGGTGGCAACAGCAAGTGCTTTCTCAGAAGGGGTGATGGGGCCCTACTAGTTGCCAAATCAGCTTTCTTAGTTTCCCAAGTCCTAGCTCCAGAGTGCTGAGAAATACATTGCCTGACCTAACTTCTTTCTGAATAACAATAAAAGTAAATCAAGACACAAATTGGTATTAGTAAGCATAGTAGTGTTATAACAAATGCCTGGAAATGGAGAAGCATTTAGAACTAGGCAGACACCATAAGAGCTCCACAAGGAGAGCAACAGAACCAAAAAATCTGGTCCCGGGGGCCTTTCCTGAGACTGATACTTCAACCAAGTACCATGCATCGAGATAACCTAGACGCCCTGCACAGATGTAGCACATGGCAGTTCAGGGTCCAAGTGGGTTCCCTAGTAATGGGAACAGGGACTGTC
>CM053744.1:40162393-40202579 GCA_028658305.1 Pachyuromys duprasi
CCCCTGAGGGGGGAGCAGCCTTGCCAGGCCACAGAGGAAGACAATGCAGCCACTCCTGATGAGACCTAATAGACTAGGATCAGAAGGAAGGAAAAGAAGACTTCCCCTATTAGTGGTCTTGGAGAGGGGCATTCATGGAGAAGGGGGAGGAAGGGAGGAATTGGGAGGGGAGGTGGGAGGGAGCTACAGGGGGGATACAAAGTGACTAAAGTGCAATTAATAAAAAAGTTAAAAAAATAAATATAAATACCAGAACATAAAAAAAAAAGAATCTGTAAGAACAGGCTAGAAAAGGCTGGTGTTGCCATATATAGTGTTTGGATTGGTTCTGAAAAAGAACAAAGTGGGAAACGGAGCCCAAATCTCCTTAGGGCTATTTAAGTGGCCGTGATCAAAATGTTGGCAGAAATTTGGAGAGTGAAAGCAACTGTGATGAGGTCTTAAATGGAAATGAGGAATACCTCAGTGGAACTGGAGGCAAGGCCAGCCTTGCTGAAATCTGGCAAAGAACATGGCTGACTATACACATGTCCTAGGGCTTTGGGGGGCTTAAGAACAATGATCTAGGCCATTTGCTGGAAGAAAACCTAAAGGAGGTTCTGAAGGTGTTACGTGGCTTTTCTTGATAGTTTATAGTAAAAAGAAAAAAAATGCCAGAAGAGAAAAATGAGTTAAAGATGGAATTTATAATTTAAAAGGTATCAGGATTTTAGACTTGGAAAAGTCTCAGTCTGGCCAGAGTATAGAATGACTTTTACTAAGAAGCAAACAAACAAACCATAAACAAACATCTACTCTCACTCCAAAGAACGTACCAACCACCAACCAAGGAATCAACAAGCAACTGTGGCCAAGCACAGCTTGGTGAGTCTATGAGAATTTTAATTGCCAACTACCTTAGATTGAGAAGTACCTTTTGAGTGTGTCTACAGAGACGTTTCCAGAAGTGAGTGGCATTAGAAACAGCCTCTGAGGGGGAAGACCCAACATGAATGTAGACAGCATCACCCCAAAGGCTGAGAACCCAAGTTAACTAGGTGGGAGTTAGAGGGAGAGCACACCCACACCCACACTCAGGGTCCTTCCCTCTTCTTGACTATTGAGGTAGGCACCTTCATCCACCATACCCTTCTACCTACATGTCCTGTCGCATCACGGCCTAGGATGGTGGGGTTGGCCAAGTAAGGGCTCAGATCTCTAAAATTGTGAACCACAATGACTTCTTTCTCCAGTTAAATTGTTTCCCTTAAGTATTTGTATTGTAGAAAATACAAATGAGTATTGAGCTATATATTATTTATTATATGCCCTATGATTATTGTGGCAGTATTATCTAACCAGCTAAACAATCAAATAAGACACAGACACCTGTTAGATTCTATAACTGCCTTATTACCTTGGGCCAGGCAGCTGTTTCTACCTATGCTACCTCAATAACCTCACCTTCCATCTTCTAGCCCCCATCCAATGCCATCGGCCTTAATCATCCTTATCTGGGCTACCTTCTATCCATAATCCCAAGATTCTTCATCTGGGCCTTTTCACACTATTATTGGAATCTTTCCTACTGGCCCATGTGGTTTCTTCTCCATGTTAACCCATCGTGGAGTCTTCCTTCTTCCTCTCTTCCCATCTATCTCTTTTCTAAGATTCTCCTGTCCTCCAAAGCCCAGGAACCTTAGCCACACCTACCCCATTCTGTCCTGTCCAGGTATAGGCCATTTAATCAGCCAAAGAGGAAGGTTTATACAAGGATAGGCAGTAACCAAATCTTGAGGACCAGTAATTTGCATTAAAATAAAGCAATAGAACAAACCCCAACATGTTTACCCCAATGAAAAGAAATCAGCTTTGGGCATTTGTAGCCCAGTTTCTGAGACAGTATACCCTGGGGGAAAGACATGATGTCAAAGAGGACTGATCTCAGGCCTTCTTAGATAAGATAAGGGATGGGAGACATACTTTTGAACCGAGCACTATTTCCTGCTTAACTCCTAGAAGAGAACTACTGAATGTCACAGATTAACAAAAGTTTAACCCCCCAGAAAAGTGTAAGAGACACTATAACAGATTCATCTTTTCCCCTAGATGGAGAAGCACTGAATATGTAAGCCTTAAGCTGCAAGGAGCCCTGAAGATAGAGAAAGAACTCATAAGAAGAAAAAGAATGGAGACAGAGATGAGAAGTAGACAGAGGTAGGCAAAGCCTGTGGCATCCAGGCACCTGTTTTCCATTCCTGGGTTCGAGGGACTTGCCCTGGTTTCTGGATTTTCCTGGACTGATTTCTCATCTTGTCCTTTAAATTCAATGTGTTGTCCTAATAGCTTTCCAATGAATCCTAATTTTGCTTAAATTGTTCAGGTCTGCTGTCTGATATGTTGCAAAGTCCCCTAACTAATGCAGCCAGTGACTGACCTGAACTTCAGCAAATCCCACCAGAGTGTTGCAATTACCCATATTCCCCAAAATGGGAATATTTTGTTATCTCATGATTTGAGCAAGATCAGTCTCTAAAGATGAAGATATAAATATGAAACCAAGGTTCACTGTACACGTAATGAGCCACCATTATTTACATGACTAAAATTACATAAAATTAACTCTGCCCCCTCCCCCCCAGAAATCCAGCATATATTACCAGACTCTTCATCCTCCTTTTGATCAGCCCATTTGGCTGCAGTAAATCTGTGATGGTTGACAAACATCGAATATTCCTCACTTTTATTTATTGTCTATTCAAGAACTGACATTTCCTATTGGATGTTTAATCATGGGTTGCTTTGTCTAGCATTTTTTCTCCTGTTCAGAAGAGCACATGAAAAATTGATTTCCTGATAGCATGAGGTAGAAGATGAAGCACAAATTCACCTACAAGCATTTGAACTTCTCATCTCCTTTTGCCTGTATGGTTTGGACACTTCATTCCCTAAAGTGAAAGGTAAGGACTTTAAGACAGAAAACCAATTGGATTGCGAGAATCCAATCAACAGCCATGTCCAAGGGCAAAGGGCCAGTCTTTCAAAGTAGCCCAGCACCCATCGCTCAGCACTTTCCAAACACACCAGCCCACCTGACTCAGGGAGAAGAAGGCTGGCTCTTTGTTGCCAACAAGCAAGAGGCTGACAGGTGAAAAAGTTTCTCTGGGACTGAGGAAATTAAATTGAACTCAAGTTGGAGGTTATTTGTCTTCCCTGTGACCCGCAGTCCTCTCCAGTGTTAGCACCATAAGCCACAATGCTCAGAGCTCTCTTCTGTGGGTCAATTACCGGGCATGAGCATTTGGTAACAGTTCTGACGTGTTAGGTTTAAACTCACTCAAACGTATTGAACAGAAAAGAAAAAGAGGAGGGAACCAGGCACCTTTGGGGACATCGTTTGAAGCTACAGAAAGGCAGGGTTGAAGCCTGCAGAGTATTTGTAAAGAAGCTGTAAGATCTTTTGTTCCTTTGAAAGGAGCTGGTAGAGAGATACAGGAAGGGAGGCGGCTGGAGACCCCAGCTACAGTGCTGAGTGGTAGGGAAGGAGAAGGACTCTATGCTGTCTGCAGACGTGAGCTCTTCCTACAACTGTGTGGATGTTAACTATTGCCAACACTGGTGTCTTGGGCAAATGTTTCGGTTTAAGTCTCACCTCTTAACCCCCACTAGTAATAGAATATGTCCCTTTCATTCTACAAACCTCTGTCCCCACCCCTGTAAAATGTTAATCAATTCCACATACTTGATTCTGCAAGGATGCAAATAATATCAGACACAGGTGCTAGTTATGTCTATAATCCATTCCCTTTAAGCCATGGTGTCTGTGGAACAGATACCCTGCCAGAGCCTAGTGGCAAAATTCATAGGGGAAGGCTAAGACTAGAAAAGATAAAGCCAAGCGGAAAAAAAAAAAGTTTCCATCAGAGAGTTAGTTATAAAAAGTCAAAGGAAGATAGCATTCTATCTCATTCTAAGCTCCACTGATTAGCAGGCTTGCCTTTGACAAGTGGGACCAGTAGCTTATATTACCTGTGAGTAACTTCCCTCATACTAGGAGATCTTGGTAATCACTGCCAGTTTGAGTCACCCAGCTAGTCATCCCAAAGGATTGGCCTCTGTGTCCTAAAAGCCACATTGCCTCCTAGTGACATATTGCTGAATTGTAGTTGTAATAAGAATTGGGATCACAGTACCCTCAACCACAATATTGCATGCTGATTTTTTTTCTGCATTTTATAGCCTTTTAGGTATCACAAAAGGTATGGAGATTCACCTCCAAAAATGACTGTTCATTGGCCTGAATTCATCCCTGACACTGAAACTAAAAACAGACTAAGCATGATGGTGCACATCTTGAATCCCAACACTCAGGAAGCAGAGGAAACCTCATCTACATAGTGAGTTCCAACAGCCAGAGCTATACCCTGAGACACTGTCTTGGAAAGCAAACAAACAGTGATTCCAAAATACAGCCAAGTTCAAAAACTGGCACCCTAGTAAGGTATGGCAGTCCAGTACCTATAACCCTGGCATTTGGTAGATGGAGACAGGAGGATCCAGAATTTGAAAACAGCCTCAGCTACTTGAGCAGCTCAAGGCCAACCTGAGCTACCTGACATACGGGTAAAAGAGAAAGGGTGAGAGGCACTCTAGAACAAGTGTCAACAAATCTCTGTGAAAGGGCAAATAGTGCGTATTCGTGGCTTTACCGGAAATATAGTACTTGTCACAGCTACTTAACACTGAAAGGATGATAGATAAACAAATGGATTCTGTTTCTATAAAATCTTATTGACAGAACAAGTGGCGGGTTGGAAGCCATGGTGTGTCAACCCCTAAGAGAGCGCTTCATTACCTGAAGTGTACCTGAGCCTGTTAGAAATGCAAACACTCAGGGTCCAATAAGATCCCCAAGTGATACGTACACACTTTGAAGTTTGCAAGTCACAGCTCTAGAGGATTCACTTTGCGAATGCAGCCAGCATCCTAGCACCCAAGTGCGGAGTTCCCATCACTGTCAGCATCTCCCATGCTTGTCACTTCCATCAGCCCTGCTGTCTCCACATTTCTATAGCATCTTCACCTTGGCAAGTCAGACAACCTAAGCAGCTGTCTGCATTTGACAATGCTGCTTCCAAAGGGTCAGTGGAGCCACACACTGCAATCTCTGCTTCTCATGATAATAGAGAAGGAAGACATGGCTGTGGAGATACGTCACGGGCTATACCTCTGCTCTCAGGAACTACCCAGCTAACTTGTCAGATGTCACGTAATTCCCCCAAACTACCTATGCAGCTTCAAGCCTTAGTGCCTGACGTGCTTCCGAGGAAAGTCTGAGGGGTCACCTGCCAGCAGAAAATAAACCTGACCTTGAAATCTGTGACACCCATCAGAACTCCAGCCCCCATGTCCATCCAGGGTTGCTTTCTTTCTTCCATTCTGGGGTCACACTAGGTTGCATGTTTCTTTATGCTCAACTTTAGCTCATTTCGGTATGTCTCCCTAACTACAGCAGGAGCTTATTTGTGTCTGTCCCCTTGAATGTTCCTTTCTGCATCTGCATGCCTAGCACGGGGCTTTGGGGCAATAAGTATGTATGCAGACACCATACTAGAGGTGGAGATGGAGATCAGACAAGGACCACGTAGCTCTACGGAGGAAGAAAGTGAGAGGGCCCTCTACAAAGAGACGCACAGCCTGCACTAGAAAGAGGCAGTTCCCGCCTAGCGTCTGTGCCTCTTTTCTGAACAGTCATTTCAAGGGTATTGCTAACGTGCTCTATAGAACAAGTGATTTACAGAGTTGCTCAAGACCCCAATTCTTTAAGTGTTGTCCATGAACTTGTGTTTGAAACTTTTAGGAATGAGTTACGAGACACCACCCTGAAAATTCAATTACCTCAGCAAGACACGTGGCATAAATCAAAGCTATCTGGAGTTGGAAGAGGCGTTAGAGATCATGCAGAGTGGAAGCGACTTGCCCAAGGTCACACTGCAGAAGACAGGGTCACAATTAGTAATCCAGAACTTTTTGCAGTTATTGACAGATGTGGAAGAGAGAGGGTGGTCAGCTTTGCTATTGATGACCTTCATCTCTGTCTTCAGATGGGAGTGGATGAAGTGCCCAGCAGAGAACCAGAATGGCAGATGTAGTCCCTGAGCTTAACATGTTGGATCAGTACCAATAGGATAATTGCCACTGGCCGACTGAGGATTAAATGAAGTAATATTTAAAGACATTAGGCTAGTAAATGCAACAACGTCCTGTGAATGCAATGGATTAGCAAAAATCTTTATTGCTCATTATTAGGAGTTATTACTATTCATTACGTCTGGGATAATGATCTCTAACTTGCTTCTCATTTTTAACATAGTTTGTTTACTTAATAAAATATATTTAAAAATCCAAACACCATGGAGGACACAAAAGTGAAGTCTCCAAGGATTCCATATCCCCATGCTTGTGAAGTCTCCAAGGATTCCATATCCCCATGCTTCTTCCCCCAAAGGCAACCTCAGCTAACACAACATTTATTTACAGACCCATCCAGAAAGTGTTTTCTGCACAAAACAGCCTGTATCCTTCTCATTGTTCTTCATGTTGCCTTCTCTCCTTATGTAGCAGTGTGGACAGAGTTACACAACAGTTAATTAATTACAGTTAATTCATTTTGTATCCCAGCTGTAGCTCCCCCCATCCCCTCCCAATCCCATCCTCCCTCCCTCTTCTCCTCCTATGCCCCTCCCCAAGTCCAAAGTGGAGGTCCTCCTCCACTTCCATCTGACCCTAGCCTATCAAGTTTTATCAGGACTGGCTTCTTTGTCTTCCTCTGTGGACTGATAAGGCTGCTCCCCCCTCAGGTGGAGGTGATCAAAGATCCAGCCCATGAGTTCATGTCAGAGATGGTCCCTGTACCTATTATTGGGGGACCCTCTTGGACACTGAGCTGCCATAGGCTACTTCTGTGCAAGGGTTCTAAGTTATCTCCATGCATGGTCCTTGTTTGGAGTATCAGTCTCACAAAAGACCCCTGTGCCCAGATTTTTTGGTTCTGTTGCTCTTCTTGAGGAGCTCCTGTCTTTCTATCTCCTCTAGGTCTTTCTATCTCCCCCTCTTTTCATAAGATTCCCTGCACTCTGCCCAAAGTTTGGCTATGAATCTCAGCATATGTTTCAATACCCTGCTGGGTAGAGTCTTTCAGAGGCCCCCTGTGATAGGCTCCTGTCCTGTTCCCTGTTTTCTCCTTCTTCCCACATCAGTCCCATTTGCCTTTCTGAATGAAGATTGAGCATTTTACCCAGGGTCGTCCTCCTTGGTTAGCTTCCTTAGGTGTACAGATTTTAGTATGATTATCCTGTCGTACATTTACACAATGGAATACTACTCAGCAATTAAAAACAAAGAAATCATGAAATTTGCAGGCAAATGGTAGGATCTAGAAAAGATCATCCTGAATGAGGTATCCCAGAAGCAGAGAGACACACCTGGTATATACTCACCTTATTCTTCTTAATGAAGACAGGGTATGTCATCAATGAACGAAGAAGAATTTTAGCCAAAATCCTATTTGATGGTCTCCATGTTTTGTTGTTGTTTTGTTTTTGTCTTTGTTTTCTTTTGCCATTCCAACAGAGTTACCATAAGGATATGCTACATGCATTTAAGAGCAGATGTCCTTAGGCCCAGGATCACTGGCTCAGACACGGTGTGCCTTTAAAGTATTGAAAGATGTGGTTAAATTGCCATCAAGAGGCGGTTCTGCTAGCGCCCCTTCCCCTCTCCTGCCCTTCTGTTTCCCAGCCCCTCTTCAAGCCAGGAAAACAGAAAATGTCTTTTAATATTCACAGCTCTGAAAGATGGAAAAAAATGAAATCTTACAGTTTTGCTTCATCTGTCTTTTACTATATTAGCAAGATCCATTCATGTGCTAATTGGCAGTTTACTATGGTGGGTTGTAGTTCAGAAGGGTGTGTGTGCGCACGCACGCGTGTTTGTTTGTGCGTGTGTGTATGCGTGTGTTTGTGTGTATCTGTTTGTCTGTTAGAGGGAGTGAAATTTTACATAGGAGTGTTTATTAACTACTTGATTTTAGTTATAGTAGATAGGCTTCTATTGCTGTGATAACATGACCAAGAACATTTTGTAGAAGAGAGAGTTGCTTTGGGCATATGGGTTCCAGAAGGTTAGAGCCCATGATGGTGGCAGAAGCACAAAGCTGAGGACTCACAATCTTGGATCACAAGCACCAAGCGGAGAGAACAAGGTTGGAATGGCTCATGGCTTTGAGACCACAACTCACCTCTACTGACATACTTCCTCCAGCAAGGTGACACCTCCTAAGCCTCCCCAAACAGAGCCACCAACGGGTGACTAAGTATTTAAATGCTAGAGCCTATTGAGGCCATCCTCATTCAAATGGTCTTTGTCCATTTTTTTCTATTCTTGTTACCATATCACTTTTCTTTTTTTATTATTTATTTACTTTACATCTTAATCACAGACCCCTTCCTGCTCTCCTCCAGGCTCTATTCCTCAGAAAAGGGGAGCCTCGCTCTACCAACCCACCCCAGCACATCAAGTCAGGACTGACTGTATCCTCTTCCACTGAGGACAAGCAAGGCAGCCGCACCAGAGGAGAATGATTGAAAAGCAGGTAACAGAGACCATCAGAGAGAGCCTCTGTTCCCCTTACTAGGTGCTGCACATGAAGCCTGAGATGCCCATTGGCTACATTTGTGTAGGGTTTCTAGGTCCAGTCCACGTATGGTCTTTCGTTGATACTTCAGTCTCCACAAGCCCCCATAGGCCCTGGTTTGTTGACTCTGTTGGTCTTCTTGTGGAGTTCTTGTCCCCTCTGGGTCCTCTTATTCTCTCCCCCACTTTTCCACAATGCTCCCAGTGCTCCACCTAATGTTTGGTCATGAGTCTCAGCATCAGTTTCTATCTGCTGCTGGGTAGAGCCTCCCAGAGTACAGCTATGCTAAAAACTCTCTTATAAATTTAGGAAAGCCACCTTTGGCAAATTGGTAGAAATTTTTGCTCTCTGGTCTATTGTTAATTTTATTTCTTTATCATATTTTTAGCCATGGGATTTTAATACCTATAATAATGTTCCAACATTTCTGCTCTTGCTACAACTGTGATTGCTTTTAAAAACTGAAGCCACATCATGTTACTCTCTTGCACAAAATATCTCCTTTGTTTTCCATTATTCACAGATGAAGTTTTCTAACTTCACCATGCCTGGAAGGCCCTTCTTAGTCTAGAGGCTACCTACCACTCTACTTTCATGGCACTCACAGCCCTTCTCTCTGCTAATAGTTGGCAAACTACAGCGCCCCATTTTAAATGCCACCTGTTCAGAGAGGCTTTCATGGTTCTCTGTTTAGGGCAGGCATGCTGTCTTAGCTCCTTCTTTGTCTCTTTATCCTACCTCCCACATGGATACGTTCTTGCTTGATGGCTTTCCTCTGCCACCCTTCTGTGAAACATAGACAACCTGAAGAGGCTATCCCCATCTCTCATCTTCATCATTGCTGCCTCATACACTGGCCAGTGCCAGTCATCTGGTACATCAATAATGACATACAATACTTGCCATTACCTTGCTGGGTTTTCATTTTTCTGGGAAGATAAGGAGGGTCCATATTTCTTATTTCACTTTCAGATTTAAAGTCCTTTGGTGAGACTGGCATTTATGGACACCTTTCCCTTCTGGGCAGTGTTTGTGAACACTAAGGGGGCACTGTGGTGAACAAAGTGGCTGCCCTCTGAGACCCTGAGCTCCACCATGGAAGCAGCAGGCCCATTACAAAATGTAAACAGGAATAAATGGTTTGAGATAACAGAGAAAGCAATGTAGAACATGAGCAGAATGGTGGGGTAAGGATGGGGTGGCCAGAGTCTCTTAGCAGGAAGCATGTGAGCAAAAGACACAATGTCTATGAGGAAAAGTTTGCAGGTTCAAGAAAGGGGCCTGGTGGCTCTCAGGCACTGAAAAGAAATGAGGACAGCCTCTATGGAGGAAGCAAGACTTCTAAGGTTGAAGGGGCAGTCAAAGGAATGGCAGGGCTTTTGCTGTGCCACCCATGGACAGTGCAAGACCACAAGCCAGAGAATGGTCCCATTGCTCTCAGTAATTAAACACTCACAGTTGGGTATATCCACAAGTTATTTAGATGAAAAAATAAACAGGAACCTAGAGCTGTACTTTTTCCACAAATGATAGGTCAGTGGTCCTAAAGATAGGACAATCCGTCTTCCCCTCCTCGAGGGCTTTATTTGATGTGTTCCTTCCAACAACACCTGGGTATTTGGTTCACTTGGCTCCTGAAACTAAACATTCTTTTTTTAAAAAAATATATATATATATATATAAAATATATAAAATATATATAAATATATAAATATATAATATATATATATATATTGTGTATGAATGTTTTGCCTGTGTGTATGCTTGTACACCATGTGAGTACAGTGCCTGCATAGACTAGAAGAGGGCCGCAGGTCCCCTGGAACTGGAGTTCTGTCTGGTTGTGGGCCATCCACGTGGTTACTAGAAACCAAGTTCAGGCCCCTCTGCAGAAGTAGCAAATGCTCTGGGCCTGTGAGCTCTCTCTCTAGCCCCAGGATATCAAACATTTCGACTGCTGCAGCTTCATGACACACTTTAGAACCTGCTAGTGGCATTCTCCTCTGACTCATTTCTAACACTGCTGCCCAAGCCGGGAGCATGGATGTTTCTCTGGGTCACGTTCAAGTCCTTTTGTCAAAGTCAGATTTCAAAAGTGAAATCCTCAGAGTGTTTTCATTGGTTTCACAGATTAATTTGTGAATAAATTAAAGGAAGAGTGGATCTTTATAATATTGCGGCTTGCTAATAATAAAAACTGTATATATTTGCTTATTCCCATGGTGGCTTTTTGCCTTTTACATGCCAGCTTAACAATTATTGGTTTATTAAAAATAACTTGTATAATTTGCTTATAAAAAGATCATTGTAGAAATTTGGAAATCATAAAATGGGAAAGAAGGCATAGGAGTAACTAAATATCCCATACAATTGCAATATGCAGACAGAAAAACTGTTAATGACTTGGGTGTGGTGAGCACACGCAGGCACAGGTATGAGGCATTATCCATAGAGAACAGTCAGCTCTCATTGTTAAAAGTCAAACTTGCTACTTATCTCCTGGTGGTAGGTATTTATTCTCAGGAAGTAAATGTAATCACTACAGAGCTCATATCCCTAAGTGCACCAGACTTCAGTCAAAGGTTCCAGTTCTCTAGCATTTGGGGTTTCCTGGTGACATTTTGTTCTTTTCACAAGTGATACTGCGGTGAGTACCCTATGAATAAATTTTTGTTCTCCCCAATATTCTGTACATATACTTTCTTTGCCTTGAACTCTAGGTCTAATCCCTTTGCTGCCTTCCAACTTGTGTACAAAATCTGCATCTGCGAGGTGTGTTCTGCAGTTGCCTCATTTGTTCTTTGTCTTTTCATTATACAGAGTCTATTATATTGGAGAGAAATCTAAGAAAAGATCAGGATGAATCCAGCTTAGTTTTTCATACAAATACTCAATTTTCACAATATGTTTGCTGAACTGTGGGCTCTTGTTGCTTTCATTCTGAAGACTTTGTAATTCTGTGCCAATTTTCTGTTTTCTAAAGGTCTATCTCATCCCAGTGATATATCCCTGGAGCCCACACCAGTGCCCAACTATTTTTTTAATAATTTATTTATTTTATGCATATGAGTGTTTTACCTCCATGAATAGATGTGCAGCTATGCCTACCTAGGGCCCTCAGGACCAGCAGAGGGTATCAAGTCCCCTGGACCTGGAGTTATAGATGGTTTTGAGCCACCGTGTAGTGCTGGGAACTGATCCCCGGTCTTCTGCAAGAGAAAAAAAAGCACTCTTAACTGCTGAACCAAAATGCCAAAATAGTCTTGTTATTAGCCTCATGTTGCATGTCCTTATCGTGAAGGTAAAGATTCTTCTGTTGTTCTTCTTTTTTCTAATTCTTCTAGTTCTAAAGTCAGACTAGCAAAAAGTCACACTTAAAACACACACATAGCATGTTGGCTGATGTTCCTGTGTTAGGATTAATTTTATGTTAAATACAGTCTGTGTGATCATAGAAGAGCTAGAAGGAGACCTTATGTCCTGTTGACTGCCTTTTTGCATTAAAGGAACTTGGTGAATACTGAAGTTCCCAAAACATAAGACACTGGGGCTCTGCCCAGCACCCCTGAGACACCATAGTGTGTGCATGGAGCACCCCTGCCGAGACAGCTAGACCTTCAGTCAAGCCCCAAATAGTACCCAGATGATACACCAAGGTGATGGAGCCCTAGTTAGCACCCAGAAGATACAACAAAGTGCTAGCTGCAGGGAAGGAGCACACTGAATGTGCTCTGAGGCTCTCAAAGGCACAACACCTGCTTAGTGGGAAGGATATCCTTCCCGTGAGACAGGAGTTAGCACTGGGGAGAGCTCAGACCTGCCTGCCTTCCTTTTTGGCTGACCCATTCACTCATACAGTAATGGTGGAAAACATGTTGCTCTCCCGCAACAATCTCTATTTCTGCCTCTTTCAGAGGCTTATGATCAGTGTTTCTGTCATGGAGGAGGTTTTCTGCTTTGCTTCTTTTTTTATATATACTTTTTTTATATAAATCACAGGTTATTTACTTTGTATCCCAGCCGTAGCCCCCTCCCTGATTTCCTCCCAATCCCACCATCCCTCCCTCATCTCCTCCCTGTCCATTTCGAAGTCCACTGATAGGGGAGAACCTCTGCTTTGCTGTTTAATGCTCCTTCAGAAACAATGGCCCTGGGGCCTCGAATGATGCTGAGCGAGAAGATCCCGCCAGATGCCACCGGGAATTCGAAGGCACTAATTATTTGTGTTAATAAATACATGCCATAAATATAAAACAGTAATCTCTCCCTGTGTTAAGTTTTATGAGAAGTGACCACACAATTATCTCTGCAGGTGCTATTGTTAGCTCCTACTTGGTCTTAGGAAGCTGGAGGAGAAAGATGATCCCAAAAGGAGCTGCAGAAGAACTGAGCTTCCTCAGCCAGAGAGCAATGACTTCCTACCTTACTCTGCTTCCCAGAGGCTTTCCAGGGTTTCACAGAGACCCTCTGAGTACAAAATCTGGTAGCTTTTCTCCCACTCAACACTGCTCCCTGGTACCCACCAGAGTCCACAGGGGTGAGGGCAGGAGTCCAAAGCTGCCCTGTGTCCTCCTAAAAACATATCCATCTCAAGCTGCTGCCACAGACAGAATCCACTCAGCATTCCTGTTGCCAAATCAGACACTTATCTAGATACCCCCTGGGAAGGGTTTTGCAGATCTAAAATCCCAAGTCAACCGACCTTAGGAATCAGACATGGAGACTGGAAGACAGCTCAGTAGGTAAAGCATTTGCTCTGTAAGCAGGAAGACCTTCAGCATCTAAGTGCAGTTAGCAGGGGCCTGCAATCTCAGTGCTGGGAGGAAGAAACATTGGCCTCCAAGCTTAGTAACAGATCCTGTCTCAAAAAAGAATAGGATAAGGATTGAGTAAAAGTTCCAACGTCAACCTTTGCCTCCATATACATGGACATGCTCACACATATACAACCACCACCACCCTAGAGGTTTGAAGATGCAGGCGACCCTAGAGAAGAAATGCAGAGAACCTGAAGTTGCTCAGGGTGGCCCCCATTGTCTGCCATCCAGGAAACAGACTCCAGTCCTACAGGTAAGGAAAGGAACTCCATCAAAATCCCTAAATGACCACAAAAGCAGGTCATCCCTCCCCTGACCCTGACCTCCCAGAAAGACACAGCACACCCAACCCCTTGGTTTCCACCTTCCTATATCCTCAGCAGAGTCCAGGCCCACTGTGTGACTCCTACCCAGAAAATCATCAGCTAACAAATAGGCCTTGCTTTAAACTGCTGGATGTGTGGTCATTTGTTATGCAACTATGCCTCCCTGCCAACTCTGTTCTCATTGTGCTGAGCAGGGCACCCCAATGAGTGCCCCCATGCTGTCGACATCTTTCCAAGATGTCATGTCTGAGATCAAGGGTTACCTACCCCCCAGTGTTTCCGATAGAAAAACCAACACTTCCCACCTGGCAGCATGCCAAGTAAGCCATGGGAAAGGGCATGATCTGCCTGCGTCATAGTGTCCCTGTTGCTGGGGATAGCAGAGCAGCAAGAGTGACCCATTAACACGTCAAGGAAAGCCATGGGACAGGATCTCTAAAACCCCACTTTGATTTTTTTTTCCAGGCATCTGGGGGTGGAAAGAAGGCAACAGAAGCTGTGCTCTGAATCCAAAGCCATCTATTTCCATGCTTTCAAAAGGCAAAATCATCTGAGCCCTCACAGTGGGAAGAAAGGGGAAGACGGGAGGGAACTCTGGGGCTCACTGGCAAGGCAACCACAAAGAGGAGGGTGGGGACCAGGTCGCCGGGGCAGCCGGCAGCACTGATCCACCGCCAGAATGTTAAAACGTTCTCCCCACAGACCCGGCAATCATGAGCGCTCCACACCCGACAATTTGAGATTTAGACATATTCAAGTTTCCTAAGCCTCAAATTAGCCCTTGTAAGAGCTTATCTTCTTTCCCCCCAATTGACTTTAATCAAGTGCCTCAGAAGCTGGGAAATATTTTAAGTTAATCAGGCCCTTAATGCCGGTGCCTGGGGAATGCCAGGCAGCCACATGCTCTTCTTGCTTGCTGCACTGTGCCTGTCTGTCCCCCAGTTCTCTACCCCCGCCCCTCCTACACACACACTGTTTTTGAAGTGCTGAGCAAACTTGTCTCACAAACAAATGGAAGATGGAGAGGAAGAATGAAGTCATTAACATGACACTTTACAGCAAAATCATAAAATGGTTTCCCGACAGGGGTAGGCAAGTGCTCTATCTTGCAAAAACCTTTATAATTAATAATAAAAATGGTATTAAAAAAGTAAGTGCTTAAGACTGCAGTGAATAGTTAGGTCTGCCTGATAGGAGTTCACAGCAAGGTGACCTCATTTCTTAAGGAGCCAATGTCAGACAAGATGGCAGATTCTGAAATATCAATACCTACCTACTATGCAAGCAGTTCTGTTTTGCATATGTAAATCATTTAGATCTCAGGCAGTCTTTTACTATCAAAGCAATCACTAGTCCCACTTTAAGGATGAAAGGGTGGACTAGAAAGGCTGAGAAACTCATTTCAAGCAAGTCTTTCTGACTCATGCTCTTCCACTGAGGAATTCCGAGCAGGGTGTTCCCCACACACATGGTAGTTAGAGAGCTACCATGATAACAAGTCACTAGGGCTAAAGTCCATAGGAACTCCAGAGGACCAATGTCATACCTGTACCTTAAGTCCCCTTCCCCAGAAGCTGACATTGAGAATGTGTGTGCAAGAACTTTATTGAGCAACAGGGAAAAGAAACAGGGGGAGGAAAGAAGCCAAGGGAGAGGCCAGGAGAAACTGTACCCAGAGGGTGTGTACCCTGCCTCTATGTGTGGGTTCCCACACATAAGGAACCCAGGGGCTTACCAGAGTCAGTGAGAATCGCAGCCCTCCTGGCTCTCTGATCCTAGAATTGTTGCAACGATGTAGTGACTGGGGAGCAGACTCTGTCTTGCATTGCAGCTCTGAAAGATGACACCTTATGGGACAGTGTTAAATTGTTAGTGTTAACCTTTCCCTGGGTCTGAAGTGGCTAAGTTGCTGTGTTTTAGCCGATGAAGCTGTGACCTATACATACAGACTCCACAAACTGGATCTGGGGAGGTTCTGGCAGTGACTCCTACAATCCATTTGAATCCCGATGCCTCTGTCTAGCTGTGTAACCTCAGGTGAATTGCTTATCTTTTCTAAGTCACAGGATTTGTTTCTATGACATAAAAATCTCTCTTTGGGGCTGGCAAGATGGCTCAGTGGGCAAAGATGCTTGCAGCTCAGCCCAACAATCTGAATTTTATTTCTTGTACCCCACAGAAGACAAATAATCTCCACAGATTATCTTCTGACTTCCATATGTGTGCTGTAGCATTCACCTGCTCACACATATATCCGCATACAAGAAATAAATGTAATTTAAAAACTTTAATAATGACTCCTTCCTTCATAGAATTATCATGAGGATTCAGCTGAATAATTTGAGTGTTTGGCTTAAAGTTGATACAGTGTCCCAGCATGTGGGTCACCTATAATACCCCCCGCCCCCAAGAAGATACAGCAAGACACACATAAAAACACAGGCACACACATACCCAGGGCAACCAGAAATGTGAATGCTCTTCACAGAGCTCAAGTCCCTGCCTCTTCAACAACAGGAAGGCTGTTTTAAACTACCTCTGAGCTGTGACCACACAGGCAAAAGAGCATAGTCTTCATCTCTGCATCACCCAGCAACTTCAGACCTGGGGAAAGGTTAACACTAATAATTTAACACTGCCCCATAAGATGTTAGCTTTCAGAGCTGCCACACCAGAGTCTGAACCCCAGCCACTGTATCATTGCAACACGGAGGATGAGACTTGGAAAGTTTGCAGGGAGGGCCCCACCTGAAAAGAAAAGCAAGAAGAGAGCACGAAGGCCCAGGGTTGGCACCCGCCAAGCTCGCTAATCTAGCACCATTGTTTTACTTCTTTAATTAAGTGTCTCTGCTCCACTCCCAGCTCACCTTCCCAAGAAACTGGGCTATATTGAGCAGATACGTAAAAGCCGGCAATTAAATTGTCTTATCAAATTTTCGCAGCTTATTAAGTTGTTCAATTGCACGGGAAATGATTAGTGTCTGTAAATAGAGAGCGAAGGCATCAGCCCGGGAGGCTGTGGATTGGCGCAGGGGGATCTAAAGGCAGGTCCCCTGGAAGGGGTGAGGAACTCAGGCAGGCTGGCTGAACCTGGAGCAGTGCCCATCCAGCCCTCAGAGAGCTCAGCTGGTCTTCCTGCTTGAGCATCCAGGTGGTCAGAGAGGCAGAATGACAACCACCCTCCCAAGAGGGCCTGGGACTTGAAGCCTACAGACAGTGAGTCCCCGTTTAAAGCTCCACCACTTACCACCAGCCAGAGGCACATGGACTATGAGTCTATGTCACCTGACCAAGGCTGGGGCAGGGACCTGTTCTACCTGAAATTTACACCATGTCTTATCCAGGGGATGAAGCTGTCGGAGAGTGTTCCTGTGACAGCTGCATCTAGGCTCACCTTCCTCTTGAGAGTAATAAACAACCTGCTCTACCGATGGACCCTGCACAAGAACCCTGTCCTCCCTGTCTGGGATGATAATGAAAAACAGGACAATGATAGAGAATAAGCTTCTGAATCAGGGGCCTGACAGTGAAGGGCCATGGCCTGCCAGGCGAGAGCATTCCTATGGTGCTATGGAATTATCTTTCTCACTACAAATATGGAAGGAGAAAGTTTAGTGTGTCTTGCTTCCTGGAATGTCTCATTTAGATTATCTGTGTGTTGTCCCTCTAGCTCCTCTCAAACAAAAGAAAAATGTCCCCAAATTACCATGGTGTGAATAGAATCCGTGGCCATGTGTTGACCTTGGACTACCACCATTGCTTTGCTTGAGAATAGGCCTTCTACTTTCTGTTGATTTAAAATGCAAACTGTGTTACAGGCTTTGTCTGGGTTTTCTATACAGAGAATGGCAACAGAACCTCCTCTACAGCTGTAGGAGAGGGATCAGGCTTAGGAAGCTGGGGAAAAAAGGCCTTTGAAAGGATCCCTGCTCTGCCATGGATGGAGACATGCATGTCTGAGAAAACGCGAGGAAGCAAAGTTAGTAATGGCCTCATCCAGACCCAGCCAAAGAGTAGTAACAGGTAAAACTCGGCTGCTAGGTACAGTATGTTGCATCCCTAAAGCAGAAGCAACACAGAAACTTCCAGAATAGATTTATCCTGGACAGCAGGTATGACAAACAGTCAAATCTGGCTTCTGTCTTATTGAAGGCCATCTTGAGGCATCATCAATCCTATCAAACACGACTATCAGTGAATCAATCCATGTATCAACTTTGGGAAGAACTGGACTGCTATGCAGATTTGAACACATTTCTCCATCGATTTGGGAACTGAGATATTCACCACAGGTATAGGTAGCTATCCATATGCCCTCGAAAGGTAAGGCAGGTATCTCTCATTACTCCTGGGTAGTCTTAGAAGAAACTTCCATCAATTATACCATCATGTGATCCATTCTTCAAATACTGAGCAAGTCTCAGTGGGCATTGCTGATTTCTTCGAGGTTACAGGAGCATCTCTAACAGCCCGGGAGTAGAGCTCACGGCTTCTAATGCTGAATTAATTCTTTTGAATCATTTCAAAATGCTTTGGGAAAAGACCCATGTAAACTCACAGACCTTGACCTCCATTAACTCTGAGGTGGAAATTTAGAAACAGACTGGTACATGTGTGCTGGAGAACACAAGACTGAGTGTTCCTGCTCTGCTTGTGAAATTTTTGTCATCTTTTACTACCTTGCAGTGTGCTGAGCCTACTTCTCAACCTTTAAAAGCAAGGCTCTGTAGCTTATATTTGGGTACAGTTTTATAGGCTTTGCTGACACCTCCACCACTTGTCACTGTTCTTGCCTTTTACAGGCCAGACACACATCAGTGGCTGACTCTGGAAACAAAGGGAAAAGAAAAACTGAGCATTATCAAGGTGAACATGTTTGATGGATCAGCCATACGCATTGTACAATCAGCTATGTTAGGGGTATGAATGAATTTGATTGAACATATGACATACTTGATTACTGAAATGCCAGAGCTCCATGCTGGTGCTGACTCCAAGAGCATCATCTCATTTATTGATAAGGGTACAGAAATGAGCACCAGACCCTGGAGATGATTGCTCAGCTGTGGAACAGTCAATTAGGAGTGGGAAAGTCCCTATCCCACAAAGACAACATGCAAGGGTCAAGTTCACAACTAACATGAGCGCTGGCATTTATCAAGCAGCTGCCTTCCTCCTCAGCTGCCCAACGCAACAAGCAGGGGAGAGCGCTGGCAGGTCACAGGTGAAGCAGAAGAACTGAACATCAAGTCCTGAAGCATGAAGTGGAGGTCTGCGTGAGGAAGACTGAGTGGAGGTAGGTAGATTACCCAAAGCAGGAAAAGTTTTTACCTAAATCCACGTGGTATTGTTCCTCTTGTCAACTAAAAGAAAAGCCATGCCAGGTGCCCATCAGGACTTGCTCGGGGTTTGTCTCTTGTTTTCTGATGCTCTAGCAAAATATCCAAGTCTGGGAAAATTATAAAGAAGTTTGCTTGTTGTGGAGAATGGAGACCTGAAAGTGTGGTGACGGCACGTGTTTGGAATCTAGTGAGGGCCTTCCCTCTGCATCTTAACATGATGGAGTATGCCACCAGGTGAAACAAAGCAGGTATGAGTCTTCCCTCATGAGAACATCTAATCCTAAGGACTTCCTAAAGATCCAGTCTCCAATTATCACTAACATAGGAGTTTAAGCACATGAAAATTAGGGGATGTGTGTCCTAACAAGTAAGAATACCTAGGCTTGCATCTCAGACAGATCCCTACATTCACTGTTCATGAGACTCCAGGCAAGCTGCTTCACTGCCTTCCTGAATCCCAGTTTCTTCCTCCAGATCCTGGAAGATATCCTTTCTACCCAACAGGTTTCTGTATGGTTCACTCATAATAAAAGCAGCTGCCTGAGATTCTCCGACACCTTAGGTACTTTTGGTTGTCCCCACAGGCTGAGAAGATGAAGACACTGCCCTGTCTAAGCCTGAGCTCACATGCTTTCCACTCCGCCATCAGTTGTTAATGAGGTCCAAGTTCAGTCTCAAGCTGGTACCCTCCCCATCCCACAATGCATCCCCTGAGCATGCAGTCACTCTGAGGGACTCCAGAGCTAGCCACACTCATTTAAAAGCCATGAGTTTAAGATAACTTTTCCCATAGGATGGCTCAATCCCAACTGACATGGTGACTTGAGTGAAACTTAACCTTCGTGCTGCTACTGTTCAGATACGTCCTCATTCATATGGCAAGGCTGAGGCTCACTGGCCTAAGGATCACATTGCATCTGCCACACTAGGAATCCATAGCAGCATACCTCATTGCTATCTATCTGTCTGTCTGTCTGTCTGTCTGTCTATCTATCTATAATCTACCTACCTACCTAGCTCTAGCTCATGGTAAAATTCTTTCCTAGCCCGCCTCAGTTCCTGGAGATGAAGAGAAGTGATTGACTTGTTCTCCAAGCTTCCTAAACCCTTCATTTCCAACTGGCATCACCATCTAGTCTCTTTCAGCATCAGAACCTGGAGCCTGGTTGGAGGGCTGGCATCCTATTCGTACAGAACATCCCTATGAGCCCTCAGCCTGTACCCAGGCTGGAGCGCACAGGCTAGAGCTGCTTGCCTCCACCTCATTCATCACCAGCTCTCTAAGCACAGCCCCTCCTCCATCTCTGGCAGCAGAACCACAATGGAAAACAGTACTCTCTCCAAGCCATCTAATATAGTCAGCAGTTATCCTTTGAGGAAAAATCTCCCCAACCAGGTTTACATCAAAAGCATGTCTTTGTTCATCCAGGCTTGATTCATGACTCAGGCTTGATTCTGGAGATGCCACAGAATCCATGCTTAAGGTGGTCTAAACAACCATCAATGTTGAGAAAGAAGGGGATCCATCCATATGACCTTAATGTAAGGAAGCCATATTCCCTTTCCTCTGTGTGCCATGTCCTGGGTTAGGTTCATAGAATACAGATATGGTAAGACACATCCCACTTAGAATGAAACTGAGTCTTTAGACATGACTTAGTTCTGACTATTCACCTAAGTGTGACGTGAACTTAAGGCCTAAGATGTTTACCTAATTCACGTGAATGGGGTCCTTTTTGATGACTTTCCAAGTCATAGCTAAAGATGTAAAAAGCTGGGCTTTTATCAGGGGTGGAACTAATGCAGCATGAGCAGGGTCTAGCACACAAAGGGCAGGGAGGCATCACATCATTTGAAGGCCTTTCTAAATACTCTCCCTGGGTTTGGGAGAGTGGGTTCAGGTATGGTGAGGGATATACAGAATGCAATGTTTTTCAAGGGTGTGTCCACTCTAGAGTTTCCCATCAGACTCTCTCTCCTTAAACTGGATGGAATTGGCATTCTGTCACTCACCTTCAGAGAATTTAACAGAGACACTTTGCTCCATGTGTTCCCATGACATCTTCTGCTTCTGCTCTGTGTCTCAGCTCAGCTGTTCCATGCCTTCCTTCTGGTGGCTGACACCAGGTCCTCTTCCACACTGTGAGGCCAATGCCACCTAATCCACAATCCTGAGCATTTATTACTACAAAGGCAAAGAAATAAGTAGTAAGAGGAACCAGGAGGCAGCTTCCAGGGTCCTCTGTCTGGGCTAATGGAATCTGTACTCCCACATCCACAACCTATACTTCCAGTCTCTTCTTCAACACCAAGTCTGAAAAGCTGTGCAGTCCTTCCTTGGGTGACTTTCCTTCCTAAGCTAAAGATGCCAAAAGTAAGCTTGATGTTTCAGCCTGGTATTGCTGCAGAGATCCAGCGTGAGGTCTGCACACTGAGCCTGCACTCAAGCCCACCTCTGCCCCGCTATGTCCATTAGGATTTCAGGGAACAGAGGGACTGTGCAAGCAGGTGTCCACTTCCTTCTAATGGATGGGATGGAGATGAGAGGCCTATGACAGCAACCGTGGGGAGAAGTGGGGGAATTGGCTTTGGCCGACAAACAGATGATCTTGGAAGCCTCGTGGTTTGCCTAAACTATTTGCCAACACGACTTCCATCTCAAAACAGTGTTGGCAGAAGCCCAGTGTCTTGGCTGGCAAGGAGCTGGGAACATCTGGCAGCTCGATTCTCCTTAAAAGGAAATTTCTTCCTCTAGCATGACCCAGCTGCTCCCAGGAGCACAACACACAATCTTGAGCTCAAAGGGAGTTGGTGTGTGAATCACACATCACAAGTCATTTTCTCTGCACATTCTTTGCAAGCTTGTGTGCATCAACTTTCTGCCCTATCTTTTTTACAGACACCATGAGCAGACACTGACGTAAGCTGCTGTGGTGGTGGTGGGATAGGAGAGCGGCTGGAACATAGGGAGATGAGGGAATAGATCAGGCTTTCTCCAGCAAGGGAGACGGAAAGATGAATGGGAGGAATAGCAAGGGATGGGGAAGAAAGGTAAACTGTATTCTTATGGCTGCATCAAGGCAGGTTTGAAAAACTACCAGGTAGTTATTATGCCCATGAGCGTGGTCTCTGACGTCTCCCTACCAGGTCTTCCCTTTCCTCAGGGTGTGACCTGTGTGAATGACTCAACTTCTCTGAACTAGAGTTTCTTTATCAGTAAAAAGCAGCCACCAAAAAAGCCCTCACTTCCTCCAACTGCTGTATGCAACATATGAGATGGCATTCACAGGTGTGCCTGCCAAACAGAAACCACTCAGTCCAACCTGGACATGTCTATCATGTTACTAGAAACTTCTACAGATGAAAGTAAAAGCCAAAACAGGAAGGTGGTGATACCTGTAGCATGGTCTCTCTCATGATCCCTGCAGACAAGCTTTGAATACATGTGCCAACATGAGTCACAGGTGACAGTCTACCTTGACCTACAAAGCAGAGATGGAACAAGGCAGAAAAGTATAGCATCAACATTTCACCTTTCTTTGTGATAGAAACAAGTCGTCAGAATGCCTTAAATATATGCAAATATCTAATGGGCTCATCTTAACCTTTGGGAATCATTAAATCTTCCCTGGATTTGCTTTGGACTTTTTCTATAGATAGGGTCCACCTCTGTGTAATATAGTATTTGAAATTAAGATTTCTTTTTTGCTATTAAAAGAAAAGCAAACCATTTGAAAACATTCATCCTGGACAAGAACACCTCTAGGTACAGATTTGTGCCTTTCAGAGCCACCAGAAGTCTCTGTTATCCAGAAGCAGAAGAGCAGGGTCTTGAAGACTTGATGGGACCATTGACTCTTGAACACACAGCAGCTGTGATTCCTATGTAAGATCTGTGCAGGACAAGTTAGTCATCATTCCAGCTTGGAACAGGGAAGTTCTCAAGTTCCCAACCTTAGTTGAGGAGCCATTGATGCTGAATGGCTTTCAGGAGAGGGACAGTCAGTTTTCTTTAAGGATTTGGCCTCTGGCACATCACTCTAGCAGGGGGCCCCATATGTAAGAATATGGGCAGCGCAAGCTGTACTAGGTGGGCAATTTAAGAGAGAGAGAGAGAGAAGGAGGGGGAACACAATGTTGCAAACGTTGGGGGGAGGGGGGATCTAGAAGGCGTTAGAGAGAAGATTGAGATGAATATGACCAAAATACAGTGGACATATATATAATTCTCAAAGAACTAATACAAATACTGAGTTTAGTTTCTTATTTTCTTTTGCTTTGTTTTGTTTTAAGAAATCTGGATCCCAGCAGGTATAGTCCACATGCCTGCAATCTAGCACCCTGAAGCCTGAGGCAGGACTGAAAGAGTTCAAAATCACCCTCTGTTACAGCCCCGACACTGCCTGGGAAGGGGCAGGGAGGAGAAAGAAGCAGAGGATGAGGAGGAATAAGAGAAAGAAGAGAGGAGAGGAAAGCAGAAGAAAATGAAAGACTCACATTTGTCTCGTATCACGTATTGGCAATGAACACAAACTTGTACTGCAGAGCCACCTCATTTTGTAGCCCGTTTCTTTCCCATACAGAGAGCACCGCTTTCAGTTTCCCAAAGCCAAACTTGAGGCCATGGACTACAACCTTTGGCAAAGATTGTAAAGGTTTGAGACAGGGATAGCCTGAGATAAGGGGAGCAGCAAGGAAACCCTTCCAGGAAACTGTCTACTGATCAGGCCTGATGGCCCCCTGACTCATCCACGGCAGAGAGTGAGTCAGCCTCTACCCTTCCCCATGTCCTGCTCTCCTGAGCCTGGGCAGTGAGAGCTCACAGATGACCTAGGTAGCATCCCAGGGCCAGGGAGAGAGAAACAACAAGGAAGACTCCAAAATGATAGAGAGAGAGAGAGAGAGAGAGAGAGAGAGATGAAAAACCTTCTGAAATGAGATGAACATGCCCACAGAGGCCTGATGCCTGTTCATCAGCCACACAGTCTTGCTTTCAATTTAGAAATCAGAAAAGCATATCTAAGAGCCTTAGATAGGACTGGCGGGAAAGCCACTTGCTCCTAGGTGCCAGCTGACCCAGGGGACATTCCCTGGCACCACTCTCACCATGTAATTGCCTGGAAAAATGCTTTTAGTAGGGATGCAAAAATGAAGGTTATTTTTAACTATTTAATTTTTTAAATTTGTTTAGAAGATTTTCAGTACCTTAAAATTAGTTTCTCTCAATATTTTATACCAGAAGTGTGTGTGTGTGTATGTGTGTGTGTGTGTGTGTGTGTGAGAGAGAGAGAGAGAGAGAGAGAGAGAGAGAGAGAGAGATTATATAATTTTACCTAAAAGAAAAAGCACTAGAAAAGTACAAGGTGTTTCAAAGAGTCAAAAGCAAAGCCAGGGACTAAAGAGATGGCTTAGTAGTTAAGAGCATTTAACTTCAGGACCCGGGATTGCTTCCTGACACCCAAGCCCTTAGGCTCACACCACCAGTAACTGCAGCTCTAGGAGATCCAACACCTTCTTCTGGCCTCTAAGGGCACTTGTACTCACATTCAGATAACCGCACAGAGATGTACACATCTACACATAATTAAAAAGTAAATTTTTTCTAAAAAGTGAAGCCAAACTCTTAGGAAAAACACCTCCCGGGAATTTCAACCCCTAGGACTATCAGCACATGATTTACCATTCTTGAATGAACACTGAGTAGTTCACAGCTTTATATCCTTGCCCCATCCTTCAACTTTGAGCAAGTGATTGGCAGAACCTCCCAACCATATCAAATGAAGAGGAGGCGATTCCGTTTCCCTAAAGTGAAAAAGCACACTAATGTTTTGACAATTTATCATTTATGTGTCCTTTTCATGTAAGAGAAGTGTTCAAAAATAGTTCTTAGTCAAAATCCCAAATGGCAGAGGAAGTTGGCATTCTGTGGAAGTAACAGCAGAGGGAGGTGTGTGTTTGGGGGTAGAGGGTCCTTCTTTTTCTTCTTCTTCTTCTTCTTCTTCTTCTTCTTCTTCTTCTTCTTCTTCTTCTTCTTCTTCTTCTTCTTCTTCTGTTAACACACACCCTGCATTGGATGCTGCTTCCTTTGGCATTGGAGCTGTTGTTAGCTGCAGGTTAGCAATCCTTTCTAGTGACTTCTAAATTATAAAGCATAGTGGGATTAACAGCACTTTTGCAAATTGCTTCCTCATGTAAGTAAACATGGCACCGTACTCCAGAGTGTCAATAACACCACCCCCCCCAAACACACATACACACCATTGACAATCAGTGACTCTGGGGACTACAGCTTGGCAAATCTTGGCTTAAGGCAATGAGTTGAGATGGATCGTGTTTAACAAGGCATTTGGAAGCCCGGTCAAGGAGCTGGGGTTTCTAGGGCCAGTTTGTAGAGTGATACGGGAAGACCTCTTTTGGTGGCATTCCCCCTCCCCCTGCAGGATCTTTGGCCAAACCTAGGAAAAGTATCTGTCCTGCCACAAATAAAAGCAGTCAGCACCCCTATCTGCCAAGCAGCCTCAGAACTCCCTACAATTCCAGAGACCCTCAAGACCTGGCAGAATATCAAACTTCCCTGCCTCACCCCCTTTCTCCTCCTTCACGTCTACCCCACATCACAACACACACATACACACACACACATACACCCTGGAAGAGAGCATGCAGGCATGTAGGGAAACTTACCTCTGGGTTCTGGTCACAAATGTCATGTGTCCCAGCAACTTTCTTTGGCCCTCCTGGGCCTGATCATAAAGACAGGATAAAAGAAAGAAAGTACTAAACCTCCTTTTAAAAAAATAAAAAAAAAACATTAGAAAACAAACTACTCTCAGTCTTATATCCCAGAAATAATCCTTCTGTTAGCATTGGCATTTCCAAGACCATGCTCAAGGCTTACCTTGTGGAAACTGCTGCACAGGTGTGTTCATCCATGTTGCCTTCAATAGTCATTATGGAAAGAAATAAGGAATAAATAGCTAAATCTATGTGCATAATTAGAATCCTAATATATGCATACTTTTGCATGCTGCCTTTTTTAGTTCACCTAGTACTGGCAATCTAATCTTCAAAAATAATCATTTAATCCCAGGACTGGGGAGGCCAAGGCAAGAAGATCATGAGTTCAAATCTAGCCTGGGCTTGTAAGATTGTGTCTCAAACACTAGTCATCATTGTCAAGTTTCAGTTACAAATGAAATACGATGATGATATGGTTGCTGTGTTCAAAACAGTATTCTGTCCAGCTTATGCCACAGATGGCAATCTTGACTACATTTGTTATGTCTTTCCTTTCCTGCTCAAAGATTCAACCCAAATGGGTATATATGTTAGAGTTATACACACACTACATATACTATATACATACTCTACACACTGCATATACTATACACACATCACACACACTACACAGATACCACACACACACTACACAGATACTACACACACACCACACATTCACAAACACACACAATTTTATACTCTCTTCTTTCACTTAAATGACAAGGTAGGAAATTTTGCCATTGTTTTCTAAAGAACTGTTTTTTTTTTCTTTTTAGCAGTTTTAGGTTAATGTAAAAGTAAACAGAAAGATGTAGGTATTCCTATATATTTTGTGGGATAATGGTTTTCTTGTAAGTTAAATATTGTCTTAAACCCTCATCTCGGCGACAAACTAAAATTGTATTAGACAGTAATATTCCACACTTTCTTGGAGGGATGGGGACACTGGGTGGCTTCTGGTGATCAGTGTGATGGGTGATGCTGGGAGGAGCATCTTTCCTGCCTGTCTCTAATGTTTCCACAAATCTCTGGCAAATCTACTAGAACAGTGGCTCAGTTTTAGGTTGAGCTTAAGAGACCCGTTGCCCCCACCTCAGCCTCTTTGGTGAATACTAAGATTCTACTGAATAAAGCACGAGGTTTCTGTTTAGCAGTGTGCTCCTCATGATGGGAGCTCACTGTCACCTGACTCCGGTCACACCCCTCTTAGACAGGTCAAACATTTGAAGGTCCTTCCTCATGTCAAAGCAGAAGTTGACATTAGGCTATGGCTGGGATGTGCAAAACCAGGTAAATTCATTTTCCACAGTACCAGGCATCTGTGGACTCCCTGCCTCCCACAGACTAATGAACTCTGGACATTTGTGTTACCATGGATGCCAGGCTGTTTGGTCCCTCCCCCCTCATAATCCCAAATATCTGCATCCCTCTTCAAGGAGTACCTGCCTCACTTTCTCTTCCGCTCAAAAGCATTTGGGGAAATGATGGGTGATCCCTCCACAACTGATATGCTATAGACATGTTGCTGCCTCTCCCTAGGGATATTTGTCTCACTAGGGTTCAGTTTGTGTACCACTGTTGCTGATGCTCTTTCAAAGTGTGTGTGTGTGTGTGTGTGTGTGTGTGCGCGCACATGCATGTGCATGCCCACGTGCATAGGAGGGCATCTGTGGCAGGTGCATGTACATGAAAGTGTACGTGCTGTGGAGGCCAGACATCAACTTCAAGTGTCATTTCTTCTGCAGCAACATCTAACCTGCTTGTTTGCTTGCTTACTTGTTGTTTTGTTTTTGAGATAAGGTCTCTCAGTGGGACCTGGGACTTAGCAATTTGGCTAGGTTGGCTGGCCAGGAAGGCACATCTCCACCTTCCTAGTGCTAGAATTACAAGTCTGTACCACCACACTCAGCTTTTTACAATAGTGGAGAAGGAACTCAGGTTCTCACATCTGCAAGGCAAGCACTTCACTGACTGCTCCATTTAGAGTCTCAGTTCTCTATCCTGTACTGTCCCCCATTGGTTATGTGACTTTGGCCATATGTCTGATCCTGTCTGAGCTACCACCATTGTAGGAAGCATGAATGTCTGTATGTGTATAGGCACACGCATGGACCAGAGTGGCTCTGCACCCAGAGCTATGTGTGCACTCTTACTTTTTCCGGTCTTGAATTCTTCACATGGAAAATTCGCAAGCAGTCTGTGAGGCCAGAGTGGTGAGTGAACCTCCCTACTCCCCTAATTTCTAAAGTACCCACAGACTGCTAAGGGTATGATGAAGAGATGACGAAAAGGACTGGTGGAATTGGACCTGAAGCTCTGCATTATCCCTATTAGAGACTTGGAAACATATCTACCCAAGGATTCAGGATTCAGGCATAGATGGTTCTATGTCCCAATTAGCTCTCTGCCTTTCTTTCTTTTCTCTCTCTCTCTCTCTCTCTCTCTCTCTCTCTCTCTCTCTCTCTCTCTCTCTCTCTCTCTCTCTCTCTCTCTCTCTCTCTCTCTCACACACACACACACACACACACACACACACACTTTTCCCCAGGCTTAATATGATGGTTAATATTGTCAAGTTGACAGGACCTAGATCACTCTGGGAAGAAGCCTTGGACATGTCTATGAAGAATTATCTAGATGAGGTTGATTGAGATAGGAAGGCTTACCCTAAATGAGGGTGACATCATTCGCAGAGCTGGAGTTCCAGGCTGAGTGTACAGGAGAAGGGAAGCTCATCGCTCTCTGCTTCTGGATGGTGGGTGTGATGTGACTGGCTGCCCCAAACTCCTGCTTGTCATTGTGGCTCTACTCTCAAACTATGAGCCAAATAAACTAGGCTATGATCTGGGGTAGAGATCAACCATTAACTTGTTCCCAGCACTGGGAGGTTTTCTGTCTATTCTGGGTCTGTTTCCCCACTTGGCCAAGACCAGAAGGCCTTAAAGCAGCTAAGACAGTGTTTATTATGAGGACCATCAGACTGTAAATCCCAAGGCCCTACCTCCTAGAAAAACTGAGGGATAGATGTACGCCAGCAACATTGTCTAAAGTAGGCCATTACGCAATGTTCCAGGGATCCTGTAATAGTTCCAATCATTTATAGCTGGCAATTTTTTTTTTGTCTTATGAAAAAGATGCTGGTGCTATCATGTTGTGGTTTTTATATTTGGAAGTTGGCTGGTTTACGATGAATATTGATCAAATAGACCTCAGCATGGGCTAGTGAAGGGTCCAGGAGGAAACGGTTGAATAATCTGTGTGACCTAGCTGGGAGAGGCAAGAACTTTGGAGAGGAGGAAGCAGACGACAGAACCCTTGCCTCCCTCAAAGGGACATCATGTGCAAGAGCCTGCACATTCCTCTTTTGACCATAAAACCTAGATCTGAGCCTATGTTGGGGTGTTTCCAGGAGGCAGCTGCCAACTGCACTTAAAAAATAGCCTCTAGGCCTATACTCTAAAGGGAAAAAGGAGTCCTCCCAGCTTCAGAATGTAATATCCAGACTGCAGAGGCATTTTCCATTACTCAGTCCATCCTTGCTTACCCATCCCGAGGTTCAGTTTCCCCTTCCCCGTGTAAAACTGGAGGAAGAATAAACCTACCTCCAGTGATAACTGCAATAAGTGATGCCTTCAATGTAGTTATCACAATGCTGTCTCAACTAACCAGCTGTGGTTGTTACACTGCCATCAATTTTGTTATTGTTTTGACTTTTTAAGCGGAGAGAGGTGTAGGCACATGCCACAGCACACACGCAGAGGACAGAAAAAGATCCTGAGCATTTGGCGCATGCCTTCCTCCTTGTTTGAAGCAAGGTCTCTCTTTGTTGTTCTCTGATTCATACTCCAGAATAGTCATTCAGAAAGCTTCCAGGGATCTTCCTGTCTTTGCCTCCCATCTCCTGCACCATGTCCTATAGAAGCACTAGGGTTACAGCATCTAGCTTTTCAGGGGTCCTAGGGAATTTGAGCTCAGGTCCTCGTGCATGTGCAGCAAGGCTTCACCCACTGAGCTATCTGCTTAGCCCCATCATTATTATAGAATTAACATAATAACCTTCAGAAAAACAGGAAGGCCTGTACGGAAACATTGAAGCAGGACAGACTGGAGGTCACCTCTTCCTTCCCTGGCAAAGCCTCTTTGCTATCTACCACAGCTTCAAAGAAAACCAAAAACACCATTGAGCACAGCAGGGAAAACAGCCAAGGACAGGAGCACTGGGTCCTTAGGATCTCAGTCCCTGCCAATCACTAAAACAGTTTGTTTATTGAAATTTCCATCTTGAATGAAGCTCACTATCCCCTGCTTGTCCCTAGCAAGGGCCTATAACCTCACTCCCTAGAAGACACCAATCAGTATGGAAACCACGTGACCCACTCTGTAAAACATTCACATGCGGGCCAGAACGCCTGGGGTTCATGGGGACAAAGACAGGTGAAATAGAAAGGATGCTTATTAATTCACATGTCATGCTGGGCCTGCAGGAGTGGGACAACAGATAAAATGGGGTGTCTCGGAAGAACAATCACTCCTTAAATGGAAGAAATCATCAGGGTAAGGCTACACACTACAAACCGTCCTTAATTCTGACACACTGAAAGTCAGATCTCCACTTCCGATCTAGCCAAGAGCCCTTCCATGGCCTCTCTTTTCTCAAGGGCACAAATGAAAACTAAAACTTGCATTGCTGTGTCCTACAAATGCCCACATTTTCTATGGCTTAGAAACACCACGGTTCATAGTTTTTTTTTAATATCTTAGGCAATAAAGTTTGCTCTTGGCGAGTGATGACAGAACCCTGTTGGGTGAGTGAAAGCTAGTTTGCCCTGAGCAGTCCTATTAATGTACCAGCATATCTAAGCCATGAAAATGCTTTCCTCCTCTGCCCTTTGTTTTCCTAACAACAGCAGTAGCAGTAGGATGCAAACTTTATTTTCTTTGAAGCCAGTTTGTTTACTGAACAAAGATCTAGGCTAGAGAATCCATAGGTAGCATAAACAGAGAAGAACATGGAATTTTTACTTTTAATATCTTATTGAAGAACATGAGCCTGAAACTTCTGAGGTGCACACAAACAATCCCAGCATTCCGGAGGTAAAGGCAGTAGACCTGGCAGTTTGAGGACAACCTAGGCTAAATGGTTTAGGAGTGAGGGTTGCGGTAGTTCTCAATTCCAGCTACACATCAGAACCACCAGACATCTTTTACAACACCAATACCCAGGGATAGAAAGATGGTTCTGTCATACTTTAACACACAAGCATGAGGATCTGAATTCTAGTCCCAGAACTCATATGAAAAAGCCAGATATGGTGATGCATGTTTGCAATCCCAGCCTAGCTGAATCAGCAAGCCCCAGGCCAGGGATCCCACTGTAAAACCAGGTGGGTCCTGAGGAGCAACAAGTCTAGTTGGCCTTTGGCCTTCACATGTACACATATGTACCTGCATCCTCATACACTTGAACACAGATGTACACGCTCACATACACACACACACACACAAATGAAACCAGCTGACCAACTGATACCTGTCCTTCCTACTACCATCGGTCTGTCTCCTGAGAATAGAGACTCCCCTTACTGAGCTTCACCCTCCTCATTCACAGTGCAGAAAGTCATGGGATGCTCACAAAGATTACATATATGCTAATTGATGTGTTTACTGCCACACGCCTGGGTTTTCTTAAGCCCTCATAGACCAGGAAAGACCTATTGGGACAAGAGAAGGACAGACACAGAGAGAGAGAAAGCTCATAGATGACCCTCAGAACAGGAGATTGCCTTTCATACTTGCTGAGGAACATAAGCCTGAACTTATGGTGATGCATAGGAGAACTGGCAGCTTGAGGGTAGGTTGGGAAATGGATTGCCACTAGGCTAGTGTTGCTGGATTCCTAAAACAGGAATCTTTCCTGCTTGGTCAATCACAAGAATCACAGGAGCGGGGCTGTTTTTTTTGTACCCTGAGGTTCATGGACTGTTGTTAGAGCGCTTGCTACCTTTAGGGTTGGTCTCCAACTGGTCTTACCCAGTCTCCCCTCTGTTTGATTCCCTGGATCTTTTGTTATTGTTATTTCATTTTGGTCTCTTTTCTTTTTGAGACATGGTCTCAGTGTTATTGAACTTGAATAGCAGATGATGACCTTAAGTTCCTAGTTCTTCTGTTCCACCTCCCAAGTGTTGGAGTTACAAGCATGCACCACCACACAGTTTCTTACATGGTGCTGGATGGAACCCCAGGACTACATCCTGGCAACTGAGCTACATCACTAGCTCCTGAGTTTGGGGTTTTGCTACGGAGTCTCACTGGGTAGCATAGGCTGCACTCATACTAGCATTGATCCACCTGCCTCAGCCTCCCAAATGCTGGACTCACAGACATGCTATCTCTCACAACTGCTTGACAGAAGCTTGAATTCTTGCCTTTGGGTCTTGGGGCTCACTATTCCCTGGGGCCCAAACATTGCCCATCTTCAATGGTCTGGACCAGATGCCTGGGGGCTCCAAATCCTGCCAGAGTACTCCAGTTTCCTCTAATGCCCAGTAGCATCTGATCCCTATGCTAGCCTATGATCTATGTTAGTCCATCTGCTGTTATTGACTGTTGCTTACAAGACATTTTAGTCCTTGTCCGTGAGCTTCTGTGAGCTAGCACTTATCCTAATTATTTCTGTCCTGGCCACTGCCCTTGATAATTCAATGTAATACCTTTCATTTTTGTCATTGTTTATTTATATATTCATTTAAATGTTTTATTGCATATATTAATTATACATAATAATGGGTTTCAGTGTGACACTTTTATACGTGTACATAATATATTTTGATCATACTCACCCCATTAACCTCTTTTGCTTTCTGATTTTCAATAGAGATGAGGGTCTCAACCTATCTGAAGGATGGCATAGATACTTTTGGCATTATTAATTATCAACTCATTTGTCTGGGAAGTATACGATAAACTGTGCTAAGGTTTTTGACAGTCAGTCATGCTGTGAATTCACAGTGGCAGATGGGTGTGGTTAGCAGCATATGGCTAGAAGTGCAAGTCAGTGTTTATGTATTTTTACAAATGACGCCTTTATATTTGTGCATAAAGATGGGAAAGAATTCAAAATTAAGTTGCACATTTGGGGAGTTGTGGTAATGGTTTTCAAAAAGCAGTTGGTTTGAGGCTGTAGGCAAGGGCCTGGAAAAGCATTCAGGAGCCTAGAGTACCAGCTTCATCCTACTACTCTCTGGGAGTGACTTGAAAAAACGGATTCCTTAAAACAGATCCCTCTCTTGAGTCTGTTTCCTCAGCTGTGAAATGGGAAGGTTAGAGTGAATGAACCAGCTACGTGTTCTAAGTTAAATCTGCAAGAAGTCATTGAATACAAAGTCAGGGGCATATGTAGTTGCTTGGATGTGTACATAGAGACCACCAGAAGTGAAACAGTTTTCAGTGTTCCTGCCCCAGAAGGGCCACTTTGGGATGGGGTTGGGGATAGACCTGAAGGACCGAAAGTTCTGCCTTCTGCTTCCATCTGTCAGATGCACAGGCTTTGGACTATCATTGCAATGAGGAATACAGCACCCCAAAGGTCAGGCCTTGAGAAAATAGATCAAGTTCTTGCTGCTTGCTTTGCAGAAACACATACAGGCTTTATTTAGCTCTCTTCATAAGGCCTGAGGAGGTTCGCAAAGCTTGTTCTTAGAGATTGGTCCATCCAATTGCCTTGTACACAGATGGGGAGAAAATAACCCAGAAAGAGTAAATGAGTTCTCCAAGGCCATAAAGGACACTGGGGCAGAATTAGGGAAAGGGGTGGTTCTCTGGGTTTGGGATTGCCTCATTGCATATATCATATACTGCACTGAGGGATTTACTGGGAACAACTGGGCAAGACTGCCTGGGACGAGGGAGAGTTTATCAGCCCACCTAGGAAAGAAATGGAGCCATTTGCAGTATCTCGAGATGCTCATCCTTCCTGGGGTCCAAGGGCTGAACTGTAGGAACAATGACAAATGTCTCATCCACCATGTGCAATGAGCCACAGACAGAAAGGCTGCCGGTATCCAGCTAGTGTCTCTAACGGTTAGTGGGTTCAATAGAGGTGGCATGCACTCTGCTTTTCTGTATTTAGATAAACAGGTATCAGGAAGGGACTGGGAAGGGGAGGGGCTCTCTGTGGATCACTAAAGTCATCTGCTTCCCTGGGTGTCATGGGAGCCCAAAGCTGTTCTCCTGGTCCTCAAAAGGCGCTAGTTATTATGGTTTGAACACTTGTGTCACAAATTCCTATGTTGAAATATGAATAGAGGTGGAACACTGGACACATTAGAGCTAAATGAAGTCCTGAGGGTGGAGCCTAATGCCTAGCTCAGTGCCCTTATCAGAAAAAGGAAGGGAGGGCACAGGAGGGGAACAGGGAGGAGAGAGATTCCATTTTCTACTCTTTGCCTTGGGAAAAGGCAAGAAGACATCTGTCTACACAGCAGAAAACGAGCCCTTATCAGACTCTGAACCAGCCAGTACCTTGCTCCTGTACTTCCCAGCCTCTAGAACTGTGAGGGGTGAATGTGTTTAATCCCCTCCAACTGTGGTATTGTTATAGCATCTCAAATTTACTAAAACATGAGCCTTGCGTAGCTTCTTCATGGTAGGTGTGAACAGACAGAAGCCCAGACAGGCCATATGGCTTTTTTATAGCCACAGGAGAGCCAAGTTATTCTTCTAAAGCATGGTCTGTTTCTTTGACCCAGACTTATTCTTGGGGTCGGAAAGTTCTCCACCCTCTGTTTGCATCATGAGAAACCTACTCCATCTTCTCCCAGGACCTCAGGATGGAGGACATGAGAGATTTCCTGTTTTTAAAATGCTGAAATCAAAAAGTGCTATCATTTTCTTTAAATATATTCTTTTGAATAAAACATCTACTCTTGATGCCAGCAGCGAGCTTCAAAACATGTTCAAGATGACATGATTGATAATAAGAAGGCTTTTTCAAGATGTTTCTAATCCTATCTTCCTGGTTAAAGAATGCAACTCTCTAACATGATGTATGGCCTAATAAGAAGGCGTACTTGAACCGAAGCTATTTATTTATGCTTATGTTTTTGGCAGATGAATATTAACTACTGAGAGTAGGGTAAAGCCAATTAATAGAAACTGAATAATGTCCAGATGAGAGTGCGATCATAGATACATAGGTTGCTTCTCTCACAAACGGCAGCCTGGCAGCAGGCTCTGCCTTCCTCTGGGATGCTGTGGCTGGCCCAAGGAATGGTGGTCTCACCCTTCCTGGTATCTCTAGACTATAATGGATGAACCTGGATTCCACAACAGAGTCTGGGGTCCCTAAGAAGGAATGACATACTGTCAAAGTCTCTTGTGTTTGATCTCTATGAAAACTGCATGTCTGCCCACCTGGTTGGCGCTTTTAGCTCTCCAACTGGTTGACCCCCAGCATAAGGGAGACAAAGAATAGAAAGAAGTTACGCTCCAAGGAAGAGCCTCATTCTCTCCTTCTTGGAGAGGGGAGTTGGCCGTGCAGAAATGGGGGTATGAAATCCTCTGCTCTCACCTCCCTTCATCTCCTTCATCTCTGCTTTTTCTGCCTACACTGTTTGCTCTCAGGAGCTAAATAAAGCCCCAAACAAAAATCCAATTTATAAGCAAGTCACACATTCAAAAATCTTCACTGAGTACCTGCTATGTGCCAAGAACCAGAAACAGGAAGTGGACACAGTCCGACTTTCAAGGAACTTCGAGACACGATCTCTCTGGGGACATGGGGTGTGCCCACACCCTGAGACTGTGTGAGACCCTCCCCCTTCCAAGAGGATGCCTCCTTTCTGAAGCAGGAAAAGAGACCTTGAGGGGCTGATGGCAGCTTCCAAAATTAACAGGGGTTGCGTTTACCCAGCGTGTGCTTGCAAATGTTGTGTTAAGCTTCTGAAAGCATAGACTATAGAACTTCAGATTCCATTTGGAGGCTGTAAATTATGCTTTTTTCCCAGCACCCTGAACAACAATCTGTCACCTTGCTTTTTTTTTTTCAAAGAAAATCACTAATTTTTAATAATTTCTTGACAACTTTTGGTTCTGTGCTAAAGTAGCTCTACCATGGTCTAATTCAAGACAGCAATGAATGCTGTTTAAAGTACAAAAGAAAAACTCCATCACCCTACTATCTCATGCTGCATATTTAGACGGTGGTCAGATCCACCTGCAACCTGACCCATATGTCGTATTCTATTGCAAATCATTTGTTTTTCAAGGAAAAAGCCCCTCCACAGCCAAATCCATCAGTTTTCATTTAAATCTTAGCATTTTAGCATTTTCTTCTATCCCCTTGTTCTCTTCACCTTGGTTGAGTGCTTCATCAAGCAGGTTAGTGGGTTTTCGATGAAACTCACCTCTCCACTTTTTGAATACTCTAAGAAGAAATAAGTCCTATCTAAAATCCTCCTGGTCTGTCTGAGACAGGAGGAACATCATATATACATTTAACCCCTCCTTTGTGGGAGTTCCAGAAGAAGGGGCTGCCTGCGTGTATGTGCACACAGGAGCAAGGCAGGGCTTGCACAGGGGCTCTGTTCTCTTCACCACTAGTTGGCTTTCACTGAATCATCATTACTGCACATGTTTGTTTGCCAGCCACCTGGCCCCATTATGGTCCTGAGATTGAATAGCCTGAATAAACTATGCAACACCTCCAGGAACTCTTGGAATCTAGTCCCACATAACTAGTCCCTTAATGACATGAGCCATCCTGGGGAAAATATCAGCAGGTGGCTCTGTGTGGTACATTCTCTAGCATAAGACCCCTGGGATAGTCAGCCTTGACTGTCAGGCTGCTGCCTTACCAGGCCACAGAGGAAGAAAATGCAGACAGTCCTGATGAGACCTGATAGGCAAGGATCGGAGGAAAGGGGAGGAGGACCTCCCCTATCAGTGGACTTGGAGAGGGGCATGGGAGAAGAAGAGGGAGGGAGGGCAGGATTGGGAGGGCATGAGGAAGGGACTTCAGCTGGCATACAAAGTGAATGAATGATAACAAATAAAATAAATAAATTAGAAAATATCTCAATACTTTTGCAAAAAAATCATAATTTCATTTAAAATATTCTAATTGAATAAAAAAACTGAATGTTAGTATTTTATGAGTAATTTTAAAAGTTAAAAAAATGCTTAAGATGGGGCTGAACAGATGGCTGAGTGGTTAAGAGCACTGGCTGTCTTTCTAGAGGACCTGTGTTCAAACCCCAGCACCCACATATCAGCTTGTCAACCACCTCTAGTTCCAGGGGATCCACAACTCTCTTCCAGCTTTTGCAAGCGCCAGGTAGGCACAGACATACGTATAGGAAAAACACTCATACACATATAATTATTTTTTTAAATACCTGAGAGATTAATTAGTGGAGCACTTCTCTGAGGGGACTGTGATGGCTTTTCCAAGGACTCAGTTCAGTCACTGGGACTCTGCAGTATAGTCCCTGAATGGGTCTATAAAATTATGGCGTCGCTGGGAGGGGATGAAAAGTTCATAGGGTCTAGGTGGAGGAAGTAGCTCATTGGGCAGGGGGTTAGATGTTATGCTGACCTCTACCTAAATTGACCTTTTGGCTATTCTGTAGGCACTACTTTTTAACTCTATTTTATTTGGGCTTCCTTATACCTCTACCTCTCTTCTCCACCTTTGTCCCTCCTAATACCTTCTAATCCCCCAGGACTAGGTAGGAGAGAAAGAAGGTTAGTGAGGAGAGGGGCAGAGTTCTCTTCGGCTACTTCCTGCTTGTTAGGTCATTGAGTCCAATCTCTGTTTCAGGTTATTTCCAACTTCTTCTCAAACTGCAGCAATACAACCAGGAGCAGCAGGGGATGAAGCAACAGCCTCCTTCTTCTTTCTTGGAGCCTTCTTTCTCTCTCTGGGCTCTGGCATTCATACCCTTCTCAGAGTGCTCAGAATTAAACTATCGACAGCTGGCAAACAGCCCCTCTCACAGCTCGCACGAGGCAAATAGTTTGCTGCTGTGGACAATCTGGAGCAGCCCCAAATCCCACACCTGGGATTAAAACAAAAACATGTTTACACAACATAACCGAGTTTTAAAAGCAGCAAAACTTCCACTACACTATTCCCTGTCTACCATAAAGTGAAGAACTGATACAGGCCTCTGATACAGGAATAGGACCAAGCAAACCTGGACAAAAGAACTCTAAGAAACCACGAGGCCATGGTAAATCCTGCTTCTCTTAAATTGTTGTGTCAGGGACCTTGCCAAAAAGACACAAAATGTAATGAACACTGTCATAGATGTGATTCATAATCTGTTCTTTAAAAAAAGGTGTGGGGAGGGGGACACAGAACTCCAGCTTCTTCCCAATGCACAAATAGGGTGGCAAGCTATGTTTCCATGACTGAAGCATTAGCTTCTAACAAAATGCAAAGTCCGAGAGGGCTCAGTCACAGCTCACGGAATCTACCTTGAAGCCCCATGCCAACATCATTCCTCATTACTCAGCTGGACGTTCTTTGAGCGAGATCTCATTGTAATATGACTTGGACCAGACCTGCAGAATAATATTAAAGCCATAAACTATGTATAGAAAAACACACGCTGCAGGCATAGAAGACAAGTTGGGCACCCTGAAAACTTATTGTCATGCTCCAAATTTAGTGTCCCCATGTCTAAGTGTGACTCATGTTAACCATCAAAGTGTTTAGGCATCTTTTATTCCTTGTCAAGAAAATAAAGTTGTCTCCTGTCATGTTGGACAGTCTGAGTATATATCTTGTAGCAAAGACAACAAAAGTATATAATTTTATGTGTGCCTGCACCCATCATTTCAGTACGAAAGAACTTCAAATTCAAATTAATACACTTGTTCATCATGTCGTTTTTGAAAACCACAGCTGAGCAGAAAATGCAGAATATTCCAGAATACTTGCAGCTTATCTTGCCATTTATTTTTTTTTCTAGAGAGATGGGAGGAAAGAAAAACAGTAGATATTTATCATCTTAAGTCACTTCCTGTAGACTGAAAAGCTCCCCCTGCCCTCCCTGTAATTGTTAATCAGCTCCATAAACGTAAATTGTATTTTAGTGGGGAATGGGACTGTCTTTAGTGTCCTGGAGTTTGAAGAGATATGGTAGTCCGAGCCACGTGAGCCTCTCAGGTTCTCACGGCACCTTTGTGACCCTGTGCTCCATAACCAGTCCTACCACCAACTTGCTCTGTGACTTTCGCAAGCCCCTCCCCTCTCTGAGCCCCCATATACCCTATTCTCTGGGATGTGGGGGACGCTATGACTATGTGATTCCCAATAATCTCTACTTCCCTCACTGTAGTTGTGAGATCTCACTGTGATCATTGTAGGTGGCCAGCCAGGCAGACCCCACAGACATTCAGAGCTTACAGTACCACGGAGTCAAAGGCCCAGAGAGAGAAAACCCAATGACTTCTAAACAAAGGCTAGGGAAGGAAGATAGTGCTATCAAACCATGCAGATTATTTGAAAGCAAGACAAAGCAGCCAATAAACCATGTGTCCCATGTGGACTCCAAGTCTACAGAATGTATGGCTTAAAACCCTAAACTAAACATGCAGTCCTAAAGAAATAGCATCAAGAGTATGGAGTGGGGTGTGAGGGGGTGGGGGAAGCAATAGAAGTCTTTTGCAAGTGTCCTATTTGAACCTGCCAGCACACCAGAGACTCCCAGGGGTGGGGTGGGGAGGAGCAATGTGATTCCGAGAGTCAAAAGCTCTGCAGTCTGCTCGATGATGATGCTGCCTAACATGCTTCCAGAAAATTCTCTCTATTCCCTCTTAGGAACACAGCCCTCTTACCCAGAAATAGGGGCCTGTGTATATGCTTACAGTTGTTTCCAGTGTCAGGCTGAGGGAGGCTGAGGAACTGAACTCTGGGAAGGAGTCCATTTGTCAGGGTCAGGAAGCTGCTGGGTGGCTGAGATACAGTTCACAAACAGGACCTAAGCTCCAAGCTCGTGGGTTCTAGATAAACTGAAGATTAATTAAGACGTTCCAGTGCAGGCCAACCTATGTTATTACAGAATGCTCCAGAGATCCCATATACATGTTCAACCTCTGAAGTAACCACTACAATAGGAACTCATACTGATCAAAGAAGTAAATACCGTCATGCCATCAAGAACCTTAAAAGCAGGGGTTGAAGGACCATGTATGGATATGTCCTAGAACCCCCACTCAGAAGTGGCCCATAGTAGCTCGGTG
>CM053744.1:40202679-40222341 GCA_028658305.1 Pachyuromys duprasi
CCAACTGAAGACCCTAGTAAGGGGAACAGAGACTGTTTCAGACAAGAACTCGATGGCTGGCTCTTTGACTCTCCCCCATACACGCCAGGGAGTAACAGCCTGGCTAGATCCCAGGGGAGGACATTGTAGCCAGCCCTGAGGAGACAAGATGAACTGGGGTCAGATGGAAGGGGAGGAGATCCTCCCCTGTAGGTGGACTGGGAGTGGGCGGGGAGGAGATGAGGGAGGGATGGGGAGAGTGGGAGGGAAAGAGGGAGGGGGCTACGCTGGGGATGCAAAGTACCTAACCTCTGATTGATATAAAAATAAAAATAAAAAAATTTTAAAAAAGAGTTAAAAAAAAAAAAGTAGAGGTTGAAGGGCCAAGTATGACCCAGGCTCATCATTGTTTTGTTTTGGGTTGTGGGGAAGGGCAGTGGGCAATGTCAGGAGTCTTTCATCTAACATTTTGAGATAGGGTCCCTCACTGAACCTGGAGCTTAACAACTCAATTAGACCAGCTAGCCAGAAAACCCCAGAAATCATCCTGCCTTCACTTTCCCAGCACTGAGATTACTGGTAAACACTAACACAATTTGGCCTTAACCTGGGTGCTGGGAATCACTCAGGCCCCATGTTTACACAGGAAGCATTTTACCAAGTGAACCATCTCTTCAACCTCCCTTTGAGGCACAACTAGAGATGAAATGAGCCCTCTCCCCAGTCCCAAAGTAAAATACTTATTATCACAGGGTATGCTCAAAAAGACCTGCCCCAAACAAGGGTGGGATGTCTCCCTCTCCCTGGGGCTCTGGCCTTCCAGTCTGTTCCACTCTATTCCCAGCTTCATGCATGACCCTTTCCCACTTCTACCTGCTCTGCCCACCAAAGCTATTCAGTCCCCAATTACTGGCCCCCTTCCAGCACATCCATGTGCACTTTCTACACTGAGCCTTCAAGAGGCTTTTGATAGACCATCTCACACACCTCATCTTCCTCAGCCAGGCCCCCAACAGGCCCAGAGACTTTTTTTTTAACCCTCCCATGTCACCAACAAAGTATCTTCCTCTTTCCACATCTCTCTTTGGTAATTATTCAGTAGCATTGACTTTGTTCCTCCATAATCAGCATCAGGTTAACTCCAAGTATAGCTTGTTTGATGAATTAATATAGCAGACACTGACTTACATTCAGCACCCTTCATCCAAAATGATCCTTTCCTATATCCAGAAAAAATAAAAATAAAAAGGATAGTAAGGGTGATTCATGTCCTATCTTGCTCACACCCTGCCTCAATTGCCCTGGAATCTCTAGACTAGACCAGAACTCAAAGCCTCTTTCTTATGTCAGAAAGCTCTTGGTTGATAAGGACAAAATACATAAAAGCAACAAGAGCTTATGGTTTACTTTAGCCCAGTTTGAGAAGGATTTTTGTCCATCATGAGAACAAGCATGGCAGAGCATGTGGCAGAGAGAATCCCCAGCAACATTTGTTCACATCATAACAGATCAGAAAACAAAACAAACAGGCCAGGCTATCGCCCATGGACCAGTACCACCAGCCAGGCTGCATCTCCCAAAGGTCCAACAACCTTGGAAAGAGCACCACACATTGGAAGATTCGTGTTCAAAATTGGAGCCTGTGGGAAACATTTCACATTCAAACCGTAATGGTAACCAGATCATACTTGAAGCTAAAGCCATATGACTTTATTTTAATCTCAAAAAAAAATATTGGGAAGTTCATAGGCCTATCTGGGCTCAGATATCACAAAAGCCTGTGGTGTTTAAAAAAGCAAACAGTTTCCAGATTCTCCAGGGCACAGAGATGCTTACAGATATCTAACCATTTGCACTCCCTTCCCATACCCCAAAACCCAGTCTCTGCTGCCACCAAACTGAAGCTAATCTTCTAGCCCTGGGCCTCAGGCCACATGGTAGCATTTCTCCAGCAGAATACATTTCCCATCCCAAAAATGAGAATGTGGGGCACTGGCTCTTGGTGAAGACCAATTACAGGGCAGGAACAGCAGCCCTCTCTCTTCCAAACAGTATTACATGGAAAGCCGCCCAGTCCCCCAAGACTGAGTAACTCTGTTCAAGTCTTCAGTCATGTTATCCTATGGGAATCCTGTGGCTCATTCAGTAAAGTGTTTGTCACACAGACACAAGGACAGGTGCTCCCATCCTCAGGGCCCACATAAAAGCCAGGTGTGTGGCAGCACACGCCTGACATCCTAGTTCTGGGGAGACAGAAACAGGAGGATACTAGAGCCTACTGGACAGCTAGTCTTTCTGACACGTGACCTCCAAAATCAATCGGAGACCTTGTCTCAAAAAGATAAGGTGGAGAAGGCTGGATGACACTCATATCCACCTCTGCTGCCCACACGCACATGTTTGTGTTCATGAAACATACACGTGCACACACACAGAGTGAACTCAAACACAACACAATCATGGTGAAAACTCGTGACTTATTGATTCACTAAAAGTCGAGGCTGTGCTTTTTGATAATTTTGCTCAGTGTCCTCAGAGCGTGTTAGGGGAAATGTGGTAGATCTTCCCTCATGTTGTGCATGGAACCTGAGTCCTATGGTAGAAACAACCTCTCCTGTCCAGATACCTTCTTTGTGCCACCATGAGCTCCATCCTTTCTTCTCTCTGCAACACCGGAAACAGAGCTTACAACTAACAGGAACTCAGGACAGGCTTGCTCAATTCAGCTCACTTTGATTTCAACCTATCGGAAAAACACAGAAAAGATGACTCTCAGAATTGGTAGTGATATCATTTAGGGGGGCATTCTGACTGAGGAGCATTTGGGATACTTACATAAGGCCCTTTGTGAGTATTGCCTGTCTCAGGAACAGAGTAGCTTTCTTGGACCAAGATACCCCCTGGAAACCTCAATGATCACACAGCAGCCAAGGGGCAGAAGCAGGTTTTAAGTCCCCCCACCCCTGCTTTCAAAACACTTCTATCATCTCCTAGATGAAATGAGAGCTAGCAGCCATCTCTCTTCCCTCATCAATATCTCTTCTTAGCATCTTCCATCCCACGTCACAGCTCTGATTTCAGGCACTGCCATCTTGCTAAATCTGTCCTGAAACTGTACTATTTCAATGCTGGAAAACATCTATCCATAACTTACACCTTAGTATAAATGAGTCAAAACATCAACTCATTCCACAATTCCTGAGCTTCCAGTCTTCCTCCTAGGATACTTGAAGGAGGGCAGGTATCCAAGGGTGATCCTTCACTGTAGAGCCCACAGAGGAAGCTGATGGCCAATTTGGCAGAAAGCACAAAGGGACATTTTTTTTAACCAGGACTGCCTCCAAGAAAGGCAATTGTAAATCCTCATGAGCAGTGATGATCGGAAGTCACTTAGAATTTCATGCAGCAGGAAGCATGCCTGGCTCACACTTTGCAGAGAAACACATGGCTGTAGGAGGTGCACAGGCAAAGGACATTGAGCTCCCTGGGGGAAATGCACAGTTGCACCCTGACCCCAGATCTGTACAATCATTCCCCTGCACCCCAGTTCTTCCAGCATAGGAAGGAAGTACAGGACCTCTGAGCATTAGTGGCTTCCTGTGTGAGAGATCATAAATTCTTCTGCCTCTCTTCTCCCTACCCACATGCCAAAGCAGATGGCCATGCATCACCCATGGACTTGCCACCCAAGACTGGCCTATGAGTATCAGTCAGGACTGGGGGATTCTGAGGCTGCAAGAACTGCCCTGCAGTCTTAGCAGCTCACCCCACAGTGGGCTGCCACTTACACTGTGTGCTGGAAATTCTACCGCCACAGCTTCTTGCAGAGGGAAGGCAGCAAATTTCTCTTTTGCCCTGAGAGCCACAGCCCAGATAGACACATGTTGAGAGAATATCTTGTGCATTGTATTGGTGCATTGCCTGCAAATAAAAAGCTAAAGGCCTACAGCTGAGGCAGGAAATAGGAGGTGGGACATCCGGCAGGTGAAAGGATTCTGGGATAGAGCCTAGCATTTGAGATTTAGCCAGAAAGATGTGAGGAAGGCAGATGCATGGTGCCTGAACACAGGTAACCAGCCATGTGGCAGAATGTAGGTTAGTATAAATGGGTTTTTTTAAAGTTATAAGCTAGTCAGAGAAGAGCCTAGCTATATGGTCTAGGTATTTGCAAACATATATTTTGAGTCTCGTGAATTATTATTCTGGGAGCATGGTACCAGGGGAAAAAATACACCTCCCCCCAACAGACACACACTTCCTACATTTCATCAGTGCCAGGAAAGTTGGAGACCAAACAGTCCCTCTAATGGGACAGAGAAATACTGTCAGACCACTTGCCTAGAGACTAAAGGAATGGATTAGTGGGTAGCTAAGCAACTGTCCCACTGTCACAGTAAAAGCAAGGAACTGATTACAGAATAGTCCAAGAATTCAAAGCCAGGTATGGCGGCAGGTACATATCTGTAATCAACACTTAGGAGCCTGAGGCAGGAGAGTTGCTGAGCTCTAGACCATCATGGGCCATACAGAGTGAGACTGGCAAAAGAGAGGAAGGAAAGAAAGAAGGGAGAAAAGAAAGGAGGAAGGTGGAAGATGGAGGGAGGGAGTAGGGAAGAAATAGAAAACGAAAAGGGAAAGACAGAAAGGGGAGCTAAGAGCACTGGTTATTAAGAGCATACAGGGCATGGCCAAGTTATTTATATCTGTTGTTTATCTATGTGACCAAATATATTCTTCCATAGGTGTACTTTACAGATGAAAAACTAAACCTTCTGAATTAAGAATACTTGCATAAGGTTGAATAGTTAGTGATAGAGCAGAGGCTCAAATCTGGGACCCACAGGTTTCCAGAACCATGTTTTAGTTATTTTACTACATACACAAACACAGATTTTTTAAAATTTTTGAAACATGGTCTCCCTAACCTTGAGCTCCTGATCCTCCAGAGGTGACGTTCCCAATGCTGAAATCAAAGGCATAAACTGTCCCCACATGTATCTTAAGAGCTTTGAAAATGGCCAGATGCTAACTACAGTGACAGAAGATGAAGTCACAGCATTGTCTTCTCACCTTGCCTTGGAGCTCTAGCAGACATAGACAGTGGCTTCCTGCAAAACAGAATCAGATCTGCTCATCATCCAAGCAGCTGTCCAAACACCTCATCCAGGTGTGAGGTGTTAGTAGCCATCAGTCTCAAATGCACCCCCCAAAAATGGGTCTTACTCTACCCATTTTGCAGCTCAATGGCTTGAGGCTCACATCTGATTCGAGTACAGTTTTAAATGAAGGCCTTGCTGATTCCAAGGCTTGTGACCAGGGAAGATGCTTACAAAGGGAGGTCGGTGAGAAAGTTCCAACTGGAACAAAGTCCCTGGGCCCAGATGGATCAGCCTTCTTCTTTCCCAGAGCTAGAATGTATGGCCTCTGACCAAGGATTAAAAAGGGAGAGAGAGAGAGACTCTACCAACTCAAATGAAGTAATGAAAATAGGCGGCTTATGGGCTACGTATAGATATGATGCCTACCATTGGGATGCTATGTGACTTTGGGTGAATTGCTTAACCCCTCAACGCCCTAGTTTCCACAAAATGACAGAGTTGGACTGGATCTTCTGGGGCATTCACCTCCAGTCATATTCTCAGAACCAATAATGTATTGATGAACTCAGGCAAAGTCTCTGAGATAGAAAAACCAATGACAGAGTGACTGAAATTCCAAGAAGACAGAAGGTAGTTAGTTAAAAGTTATGAGCAATAGGGCCCACCTCTGATACCAGCACTTGCAAGTGGAGGCAGGAGGTTCAGTTCAACGCTAACAATAGATGTCTGTCCCCCCAAACACAAAACAAAAAAGCAATGAGAGATGGCTGTCTGTTAGGACAGCACCTAAAGGATGTAATTCACTCTTCTACCCAAAGAGCTCTCATTATTTGGAGAAAAAGCAATGGTAGAGGCAAGGCTAATCCCCAGACCCACAAAGGTCACTCTCTTGTTATTGTGGCAAAATGCCTGACAGAAGCAACATAAGGGTGTTGAGAACAAGGAAAAGAAACTTATTCTAAGTGCTACCATTTCATTTTCAGACTCCATTTAATCATACAGAGAAACTAGATTCAACGTCTCAGGCCCTAGGGGAGCTGGGGACTTGCCAATAGCTGAAATAGCTTCTCTTATAAGGAGACAGTTGTCCGAGTCCGGCCATCTCGGGGACAATCTGTAAGGAGACAATTGTCCGAGTCCAGCCATCTCAAAGACAACTTCCTCATCTTGTTGGCAGGGTCCTGTTCCCAGACTCAGGAACCAACTCTTATCCTGATTGATGGAAACTCCGTTGCTCAATCCCTTAGGTTAAAATATGATTGGTCACTGCTACAGCTCACCCAACTCCCTGATCACTTTATTGTTTCACCCTTCAAATATGCTGAACAAAGTCCCTTCAGGGTCGCAGTCCAGCTCCCTAGTCTGTTCTGCGGCCCTGAGCGATCAGTAGTAGCTTGATTACAATAAATTTTTTTGTCATCTGCATTGGCTTGGTGTTTGAGTTACGTTGGATTTAAGTGGGCCCCACAATAAGGGAGAGATGGTTCCTCTTGGCTCATGGTTTCAGGGCACTTCAGTTCATTGAGGTGGACAAGACATGGATGCAACAGGAGCTCAATCCAGGTAGGCAGGAATATGAAGCAGCAGATGACATTGCAGCAGTCAGGAAGTATAGGGTGCATATATATATTCCTTGGAAGAAGCCAAGGAAACTATATCCCTAAGGACCCATCCCAGTGAATTGCTCCTCCAGCAAGGCCCCCCCCCACTTCATAAAAGATCTACAACCTGTCAAAACAGCACCACTAGCTGAGAACCATTTGAGGGGGATATTTCATATTCAAATAAACAGTGGTGTATGTGTGCATGTGTGTGTTTGATGTGTGGTTGCACATGTTGGAAGTTTTTACAGAAGAGACCCAGCATGGTAGTTGAAAAAAATGGTGAAGAGTCTTCTCTTTGGTTTTGCCTGATTCTCAGCAAAACTACCATAAGCACCTGTCAGATTCAAATAATTCAAAAATGCACAAAATATAATGGTGCATCCCCTTCCTGCCCATTCCATCTCAAACTAAGGTAATCTTAAACCAGCCGCTTGGGCAAGAGGATTGTAAATTCAAGACTAGCCTGGGAAGCTTACTAAGACCTTGTCTCAAAAATGAAGTAGTGACGAGGAGGCTGGGAGCTGAGGAGAGTACTTGCCCAGTACGTGCAAGGACTAGATCTGATCCCCCGTTCTGTAAACTCTAATCATATACAACACTCGCTGCAGCATTTACACAGATTTTACAGGTCCCTCACATGTAAATAGTTGTCTTTCATTTGTTCTAACAGTGCCCAAGTATATCCTATACCAGTTGGCTGTCTAGTTGATGACGTATTAGGAGTAATGAGGAGCAGCAACTATCCCAGTGGGGATATACAGGAAGCAGTGAGTGATCCATTGGGTGTATGGGGGGGGGAGGGTGACATTCTGGGTGTGACTGAGTACTTTGACTTTGCCTGTGGACTAGTGCAGAATTTAGTTGTTTTTTTCATGTTACAGGTTCTCTAATTCCAGGCTGTATTTTTGTTGTGGCGATCAGGAGGTGGTGATATTTGGAGTAGGGATGACACATTGCTGATGAAATCTAAAGGGAGATTCTACCCCTTTTGTGTCCCAGATGGGGAAAGCATCTTGGAAAGACCCTTCTTTTCCTGCATAATTGAGCCATCCATTATATCAAAACACTCTCTGGGACCTTGTAAGTTGCCCTGGAATCATCCCTTTGATTTCTACTAGTGAGCACACAGTCTGCTAATGCAGACAGATTGCCTCCTCCAGCAAGGGGGTTGGAAGGGACACATGTGGAAAACTAGTCAGTTAAGCAGGGACTCTGGGTGAGGGGTCATCAACAACAAGAGCTGGAGTTGTCATCCTGTGACTTCCAGCTTCTGATGCCCCAAATGCACAGCTAATTCCTTGGATCCTAAGGGGAAGGTTCTGGAGTAATGCTTCCCTGCAAGCAGTCACACCAAGACCCAGTGCATTGCTCCTTCTCCCTGTATATTTCTGGGAACTTCCAGGCCACTTGCTAACAGCTAGAATTTACAGATGGTGTCTTGACATCCATCTTCATTAGGGTTTCTATCACCGTGAAGAAACACCATGACCAATGCAACTTTTATAAAGGAAAACACTTAATTGGGGCTGGCATACAGTTTCAGAGGTTCAGTGCATTATCATCATGGCAGAAAGCATGGCAATGTGCAGACAGGCGTTATGCTGGAGGAGGAGCTGAGAATTCTACATCTTGATCTGAAGGTAGCAGAAGGAGACTATGTACCATACTGGGCAGAGCTCGAGCACAGGAGACCTCAAAGCCAGCTCCCACAATGGCATACTTCCTTCAACAAGGCCACACCTACTCCAACAAGTCCACACCTCCTAATAGTGTCACTCCCTATGGCCAAACATTCAAATACACAAGTCTATGGGAGCCATTTCTATTCAAACCGTCACAGACTCTGAAACAGATTCTTGGAAAGAATGTCTGGCATCCTATAAGGAAGAGAAGGTCAACAAGAATACTTTCGTCTGTTTGAGTAATAGAAGCCAATGAGTGGAAACATTCTGGGGAGGATGAAACTGGAAATAGGACTCAGAGGTGGAGAAAAATGAGATAAAAGACAACATGCCAGGCAGGAGAGAGGTCATAGACAAAGAGAAAATTTATACAACAGACCAAAACACCTGCTCAGGGGTGTGCATAGTATAGTTGGATCATCTGGCACAATGTATGACAAAGAGAGCCATTCACTGTTCAGTGCTCACACGTGTTTCCAGAACCATTGACCACTTGAAATCTACCAGAGGAAGAATTTTTACAGCATGGTAATCAGCAAACACTATGAATTAGAACTTTGAATTTTTTAACCTGCTTGCCAGGAAAAAGTACTGGGGTAGACACTATTATTACCAGAGCCATTAAAGAAGTGAGGAGGGTGATGTGGTTCCAGCTACCCTTTTAAAGCAGTCACTCTGTAGCTTTTATAGAAAATTAGAGGCACAGCAAGAAAGCGATTGTCACTCACCATCCAATCAAGAACTGAGAGCCCAGAGTGACGTGAGTGGAGCAGGAGAAGAGGCTCTATCCAGCTCAGAGGTGGACTAAGAACTTGGTGACTGGTGGAATTTATGGTTACTTTTCTGTTCGCTGCCTTAAAATCTTACAAAAGTGACCTAAGGAAGTAACGGTTCACTTTGACTCCACAGTTTGGGAGCCAGGTCCATCAAGGCAGAGAAGTCACTGTGGCAAGAGTTTGATACATCTGAGCCCATTGTACCTACAATCAGGAAGCACACAGAAAGATGAATACTGGTGCTCAGCTCACTTTCTTCTTTTTATTCAGTCTGGAATCATAGCCCACGGAATAGTGTTTGCCACATTTACAGTGTGTCTTCCTACCTCAATTAACCCACCATGGACACTTCCTCAGGGACATGCCCAAATCTCCTGGATGATTCTAGATCCTGTCCCATCAGCAATCACTATCAACACTTAGGAACTGGTAACGTAGGGGCATAGCAGAGAGAGAGGGGAGCAGCCCAGACCAATGAGCTTGAAGCAGCTGAGGCGAATGCCAGGTTTCTGCCCTTGATCTCCCTCCTCAATTGAGAAAGACTTGTGAAGTCGACTCTAGAGAACCCTCCAAGGCTGATGGGTGCAGCCTTGACAGAGAAAGGAGAGGTCAACAGCCCTAGCTTAAGAAGATCAATTCCTCCCTCCTTCTCCACCTTTGTTCCTTCTGTTCCTCCTAGTTCCTAGGAGCTATGTGTTGGCAAGTTAGCCCTCAAAAATTACATTACTGTGTAGATGTACCACAATTTCTGTACCCATTCCTCAGTTGAGAGACATCTGGGTTGTTTCCAGCTTCTGGCTATTATAAATAAAGCTGCTACAAACATGGTTGAGCTAATGTCCTTATTGTGTACTTGAGCCTCTTTTGGATATATGCCTAGGAGTGGTATAGCTGGATCTTGAGGAAGCACTGTTCCTAATTGTCTGAGGAAGCACCAGATTGATTTCCAGAGTGGTTGTACAAGTTTACATTCCCACCAGCAGTGGAGGAGGGTACCCCTTTCTCCACAACCCCTCCAGCATGTGTTGTCATTAAGTTTTGATCTTAGCCATTCTGATGGGTATAAGGTCAAATCTCAGGGTTGTTTTGACAGATGTAGCCCATGGCAGTTCAGTCTCCAAGTGGGTTCCATAGTAATGGGAACAGGGACTGTCTCAGACATGAACTGATTGGCCTGCTCTTTGACCACCTCCCCCTGAGGGGGGAGCACAGAGGAAGAAAATGCAGCCACTCCTGATGAAACCTGATAGACTGACTAAGATCAGAAGGAAGGAAAAGAAGACCTCCCCTATTAGTGGATGTGGGGAGAGACAGGGGTGCAGAAGGGGTGGGAAGGGAGGGATTGGGACGGGAGGAGGGAGGGAACTACAGGGGTATATAAGGTGAATAGTCTAATTAATAAAGAATTTAATAATAAAATTTTAAAAGTTACATTACTGATATTTAAAGGTGGATCCTTTGGAAATAATTAATGTTGGTTGAGGTCATGAGTATTGGCTTCATAATGAGATTAGAAGAGAGCCAAACCTGGGTGGGAGGTTGGTCTGGTGCTATGTATTCTAATGCTAATTACTGGCCTCCAAGATCTTGTTGCAGTCACATACACATCTTTTACATGTCTTTGTTTTGTAAACCTTGCTCTACCTAATTTAAAGTTAATTGGTTAATAAAGTTGCTGAAGCCTGTAACTGGGCAGAAGAGAAGCAGGCAGGGTTTAGGTTCCTGGCCTGGGAGTCTCAAAGGGACCATGAGAACAGGAGGAAGAGAGGAGAGAAGAAGCAGATGTACCAGGAGGAGAGGAAGCTGGAGAGAAGGAAGTAGATATTGAATGGGATGGACTAAGATCATGTGGCCAGAGAAGTGTGCCCTGAGGACAGACTGGTGGAGCAGAAGCCACCTGGGAGTCATCAGATTGACAAGTGACAAGCATATATGTCGGTTTAAAGGGAAGTAGGATTAGACTAGCTCAGAAACTGCCCAACATAGTGTCTACAGCTTTAATAATAAATCATAGTCTCTCTGCAACAATCATTGTGGAATTAGCTGGTTTAAAAAATTGTTGCAGTATTAATTTCCTGCCTACATTATTATTATACATCATTTTACAAATTGGTGCCCAGTGTGGAACACAAACCCATGACCCTGTGATTAAGATTCTCATGCTCTACTGACTGAGTTAGCTGGGCTATATAGCCCTAGACCAACACCCAACAGACCTGGGCTGATATGCCCTGGTCGTCTCTCCACACAATGCCCAGTACCATGGTTGACCCAAGAGGACTCCCTCACCAGATGCCAGTGCCTTAACTTGGGAATTCTTTGCCTCTAGAACTGTGAAATGTTTATTTTCCTTATAAATGACCCATCAGCAGTACTCTGTTTAAGCAACAAACAACAGGGCTGTTGGGCATGCTTGTTGTACAAGCATGAGGACCTGGATTCCATCCCTGACAATCATACAAATTCCAGTCATGGCATCATGTACATGTAATCTCAGCACTGAGAAGATGGGAACAGAAGGATGGTATTTGCTCACTGGACAGCCAGTCTGGATGAACTCATAAGCAGCAGGTTCAGTGAGAGGCCCTGTCTCAAAAATTAGAAAGTGATTGAGAAGGAAACCTAATGTTGACCTCTGTCCTCCACGGATATGTGCATGCATAGAAACACACACACACACACACACACTCCCTTTCCTCTGCTACTTTCCCCCTTCCTCCCCTTGTTTGCAAAGTCCTCCAAATTTTAGGTATAAATATTCATGTGGTTCAGACAGCTGCCTCAGCACTGCTGGTCCACCTAACATCAGCAGCTCTGCTTGGAACCCTGAGCTCCTTCCTCAGACACTATTGGTGCTCAGGGCTGTGATCAGTGCCAGCCATTCCATCTTTGTCATAAAGATTCCTCAGCTTCTCCTCTCTCCAAGCTGTCTGCTCTGGAACACAAACTATGGGAAGGCTGAGGACATAGAAATGAATATGCTGAAGAGAAAGAGCACTGGCATAAGAGCCAAACTGGCCTATGGGACTTGCAGCTTTGTGTCCAGACATGAGCCTCAGGTACCTCATCTGAACTTGAAGTTGTACACCCCAACACAGAAGGTCGATATGAGAATGGAATGAAGTATGCAGGGAGAGTCCAAATCAGAGCTCATTCATACATATACAATCTGTACTACATGTAGCTGCTAAGGAGAAAAAACAAAAACAAAAACAGTTCTAGAAACAAACAGGCCTGAACTCTTTTCTGCTGACTCTGTGCTCTGTGTTACTGGGCCAGTTACCTGCCTCCTGACTCTACTGGTTTATGGCTACCATCTTTGGATAGGTCTCTGTTCCTCAAGGCTATCTACTCCTTGGAGAAGTAGCTACATGCACTCATCCAACCCAAGCTACATACAGAAATGATTAGAGAAGCGATGGACACTAACAAAAACAAGGAAGTATTTGCTTTCCTCTTGCTTGCTTGCTTTCTTGCTTGTTTTAAGTCAGTTAAGCACCTTGACTGAGCGAGGAGTCTGTCAATCCCAACCTAACTGCTAAAGCTCACCAGTGTGGGCTCCTGAACACCAGATTGCTGATTTCATGCCTTCAGTACAAAGCAGACTTGGACACAGGAAACTCAGAGTACCAGTACAGAGGGCACCAACCCTAATGGAATGCCCCAGTGAGTGCCAGTGCTCTGCCTACAAGTGGTCAACAAAAAGCAGGTCTGAGGCCTTGGAGCACAGATCTTGGCAGTGGGTCTCTATGCTGGCATGGAGATCCAGGTAGAAGAAAGAGTGACATCCTGGCTTTCATTCATGAGATGGGCAGGTGAGTATGAATGACTACTGGGGAGATGGTTCTGAAAGCATGATAGGATTGAAGAGTGGGTCAATGTAGGCCATCTAAAAACACAATCACCAAGGGACCCCAGAAAGACTGTAGAACATGTTAGCTATATCACAGATCCCTGGAAACTAGATATTTGTTCTCTGTTCCTGCCAGTCACTGACAGAGGGTAGCTCCAGAGGGTCACCCATCTCTGCTCTGCTCAGTTTTCCTAATGTATAAGCAGACTCAGATTCCCAAAAGGGAAGAGCAAGGCCTTAGGCAAATCCATGGGGCCCTTAGAGACTTTAAGCCATTTGAAAGATGTAAATTGTAAGTCAATTCCTAGCCTACCTTGAAGACAGGCTGAGAATTGGGACAGATCATTGATTGACATTAGCTGTGACAACTGACAAGCTGGTAGTACAGGAAACAAGTAGTCATTCATCCCAGGATGGAGACAGAAAGAAAGGAAGCATGTTCAAGACCGCAGAAGGCTTTTCAGAAGGCACTAAGGGATTTGGATGCTATCCTGGAGTGGTCAGGAGCCATGGGAGAAACCCAGGGTAAGAGGATAGCACAGACAGATTTGTGATTTGTATGGACCAACCAAAAGCGAATACAACCAGGAAGCCTGCCACCAGGGAGGGAGTATTGGGAGAATTACATCCAAAGATAAAGAAAAGCTTCCAACACACACCCCTACACATCTGAACGAAGGCGTCTTCTCATCATGTCCCTCCAGTCTGGCCACAGTGGCACCGAATTGGCCCCACTCCTGCATCATGAAGCCCACCTCAGCAGCCTGGGGTACACTGGGTCCATGAAACAACAGACTTCATCCTCCTGTGCCTGCTGTATAAGATCCAGCAGCAGCAGGGCTCTTCACTGGCCCCACCCCTCCCTAGCCTCAAGCCTGCTCTGAATCTTTCTACACCCACTCCCAAGGAGCTGGGTCTTCCCTGGGTCTTTGTAGAAATGTGGTTCTTTCTCACTCCTATCCTGCCCTTGGGCTTACCCTGTCCCCCTGGTCTGTAGCTCTAGGCCATGTTGCTATCTGCACTGCAGGCCAACGTTCAGTCACATCAACTCTGTCCTCCCTCAGGACCAAGATCCAAAGCAATGGAGGAAGCCCCATTGCAAAAAGACAGAAGGAGAAGGTACAGAATGGAGTGGTGAGGTAGGTATGGTTCTGACTTGACCCAGGTTTCTCTGTCCCCAACTGCCACTCTCACAAAGCCCTAAAGCTAAAGAGCCCACGCTACAAAGAGCATGCATGCAGCTTTTCATTAAGAAGCCAGCAAAAGGGTGTTAGCCCTCCCCAGGTGACAGGTGGAACTCAGGAGGACAAGGGTCCCAGTACAGCCTCGTTACAACAATGGAAGACGGCAAGCAGCTTGGCAAAGAGTCCAGCCCTTGGAAGGACAACCCTGCCTCCTGCCCCAAACCCCAACCTGGACAGTCAGCTCAAGGACTGCATCTGTGCACCTTCTGTAGCTAGACCCAACCATGTCCTTTCCACACATCCCAGAGCCTACCCCACCCCCTCTGCTGGGAAAGCCACCTGGCCCTGCCTTTTCTTCGTAGTCATAAAAGTCCTGCCTTTATTTTTGTTCTTTAATAAGGTTACCTCCGGACTGAGGGAGGTAGATTTTAGCCCAAGGCTGCATCTGCCCTTCATTTAAAACTACCCTGACTCCCACAAGGCTGAAAAGCAAGTCTCTGCACTCCTCTTTTATAGTCTTCCTTAGATCCAAATCCAGAGCTATTTTTGCCAACAGATTGTGGCAGCCTGGAGCCCATTTGCCTCCAGAAAGGGTCCCTCTTGCATAAAAAGCAAAACTCACCTGCAGCCTGCCAAACACCACTTCTCCTCCCATCCCACCCCAGGATCTCCTGACAGGCCCCCACTAACCCAGGCCTTTGAAGAGACCTCTCCTCTCTTCCTGGAAGCTTCTGGAATCCTGCCCCTGGTCCAAATGTCTACCTCATTCACACAGTCTTCACTTCTCATATGGACATGCAGTTTTGGATTCCAAAATGTGTTTTCTGTTTCCCACTAAAAGTATATGGGTGGGGGGGAGTTTATTGTTATTGTCCATTACACTGGGTTGTTTGACTAAGAACATTTGGACAAGAGGCAGACAGTGTAGGTTTGTAGGGGAGCCCTGTCCCTTATAAAGGAATGAAAAACAAAGGGATAGCCTCTCTGCTCAGCCCCTCAGAGGGAGTACTGCCTCCCCTCTCCTAAGCAGAGTGGCTTCAGTTGTCATTAATTCATCAGGCTGGGCCCAGACCCCAAGGCCAGGCCTGTCTGCCTGGGAGGCAGAGCTAAAAACAGATCCAGTCTCAGAGAGGGGCCAGCCCAGTGTCTAATTGTTCAGCTCTCTTCTTGTCCTCCCCGTGCTCTCTTGGCAGGCAGCTTGGAGAGTGAGGACTCACTTTGATTTAGAGATGGGGAAGGCTGTTTGCAGGTGTGTAGCCAGAATCGCCCAGGCAACAGAGGGGGAAATGCCTCTCTGCAGGCTGCTAGTGCAGGTGTGCCTCCATTTTCATGGGCACATGCAGAGAGCAGGAGGAATTAGAGGCAGGCAGGGTGGGGGATGGGGACCAGAGAGGGGCACAGAAGGCATGCTCTTAAAGAAGTTGAGATGCAGAATGTGGTGTTTTTAATCCATTCCAGGGCCTGGGATACCAAAGAGCCCTAGTTGTAGCTGTGATTTCTTATTGTTTAAAAAAATAAAAACTTACGAATGGCAGATGGGTCTCCTTGAATCTTGTGTATGTTTTACCTGGGCCAGGAAGATAGGGAAGGAGGCTTGGGAGGGAGCATGAACAGTGCCCATTTGGCTGAAAGTTGCAAAAACATTCATTCATCTCTGCATTCCTTCAGCCTACATTTATTATTGATAATAATAGCTACCATTTAGTGGCTTCCACAGTATAGCAGGTGCTTGCTAAGCAATTTAACTCACTGTATACAACTCAGGTCTCACTGCTTCCCTGTGGGACAGACCTTATCATCTGCATTTCATTGATTAAAAAAGAAAATTCTCAGCAAGAGACAGACACTTGCCCACAAAGGCCATTGCCTGTAAGAGCAAAGATTCGAAGTCAGACCTACCCACCTCCAAAGCCAAACTCCTTACCTGCCAGGGCTTCCTCCTTCCTTTTGTGGGTCTCCATGCCTGGCCTTGGGCCAAAGTGTCAGAATAAATGTTTGATGCACGAAGTGTTTTTGGAATGACACATTAGAGGTCCATCTAGAGATTTAGCCAGAAGAGGCAACAAAAAGCTGGATTCTGCTCTAACTCTGTGTAGCGAGATGCCTGCTAGGCAGGATAAGCTTTCCCACCGAGGCATGGAGTACACTATTAGCAAAGATGACCCAGTTCTCCGGCCCACTGACAGCCGTATCATCTAGTGCCAATGCCTCGCTCTCCTCAGCATTTAGAGGGGGCGGGGGGGGACCTTTTCCAGACTCCTGGATCCAATCTGCTCTTGTGACTTGGTTTCGTCAACAGAATGCAGGTGAAGATTTGAGCCTATTCCAGGCTAGGTTTTAAGAACCTGGTAGCTTCTCTGCCCTCACCCCTGTTTCTCTAGAAATCTTAGCTTTGTCATGTGGCAGCCTCGGTATCTTCTTATAAGAGACTCATGTCCTGGTCATCAATGACCCTAAGACACAGCTATACATAAATATCACAAAATGAGACCTCACTAGACTAGCCAGCCTGCAGGCAACCAGCGAGTGCCCACAGTCATGGGAAGCAACCCAGCCCACACCAGAAGCCTTCCCCACAGAAGCCTGCCCAAATGCTCACGGCAGAGCTGGAAGCTTCACCATTGGCAGTGCTTCAACTGTTGCTCAGCAGAAGGGTAACTGGTATACTACTTATCTGTTTGCTTAAGCTAAGGAAACACAGGGAAGAGTGCTCAGGGGGAGGCTCAGTCCCTCCCCCTGACACACACACACACTCCAGGACCCACACATGGTCAGGCCCCTAAGGTGAAAATGTTTCTGGGTCCTGGCCTCTCTGCTACCCTATTCTCTCTTGGATCTCACTTTAAAGAAAGGAGATGCCACAGACTGAGAGCGAAAACATTGACCAGTGGAAGCTGGAAGTGGAACGCAGCGATGCATGCCTGTATCCCAGCACTTAGGAAACTGAGCTACACAGTAAGACCTTGTCAAATTTAAAAAGAAAAAAAAAGCCAGTGGATCCAGTGTGGAAGACAAGACCAGGATGCCAAGAATTGGGTACCCAGATTTCTCTGGCAATCTCATCTTTCACTGGAGCTCAAGTTACTTCCCTCTATGTACAGCTGACCAGTCAGCTCTCTATAGAACCCTTTAGTGTTGATTTGCATTGTCTTGTGAGTCACATCACTGGGAGATTATGCACAGTCCTCTTTGTCCATGGTTTTTGTCTTTCAGAATTTCAGTTACCACTGCCAACTGCAATCAAACACACTCTAAAAATATTTAAGTGGAATGTTCCAGAAATAAGCACTTTGTAAGTTTTAAATAATTAGAATAGATTGTTAAATTGTTTCATTATTGGTTGTAGTCATTAATAACTGCTACACAATTTAAGATGTCAACTTTATCACAGGTATGTCTATTGCGTATAGGAAAAAACAGAGTCTCTATAAAGCCAGGTAGCCTCAATTTCAAGTACCCGCTGGGGTTTCTGAGATGTCTCTCATATACACAAAGCTGGAATTCTATATGTATATATGCACACAAGTATAAATACATACACGTGTAGGATTTATTATAAGGTACTGGCTCATATGATCAAACTTATATTAAGAGATCCTCTCATTCACCACAGAGAAGCTGAAGACTAAAGAAAGGCATCAGTACAGTTAAGTCCCGAGAGCTGGAGATCCAAGGACAGGTGAGGAGTCATGTATAACCTCAGACAGGTGGATTGGGCACCAATTTAACCACTCTTTGTGTTTTCATTCTAACCCTCCTTGGTTTCAAGGATGCCCACCCCAGTGAGGAGAGCCAGCTGCTTTATTGAATCTACCGGTTTCAAAGCTAACTCCCAATGGAAACATGTGGTAAACATACCCCAAATCACATTTAACCAGATTTCTGGGCACTGTGGCTCCTTCAAGTTTGATATAAAATTACTTATCACACGTTCTGTATCAGAGAAGATGTCATGTGGGGAAACATGAGGATGGAAGTGGAAAAGAACCCAGGCACAGGGCACTGTTTTCCTAGCAAATCTGGTGGATTAAAAATACAAGCATCAGTCAGGCAGAGGCTAGCCTGGTCTACAATGTGAGTTCAGGACAGCCACGGCTACAAAGAGAACCCCTGTCTCAAGAAAAAAAAATCACAAGCATCAGGAGCTAGAGAGATGACTCACAGATGGCTAAGAGTGCATGCGGATCTTCCAGAGGATCCAGGTTCCTTCCCAACACCTACATGATGGTTTACAATGTTCTGCCTGTCTGTCTGTGAATTAGGCTGTAACTCATCACTGGCTACTGCCTCGCAAACCTGCCTACATCCATCATGCTTTGCCATGATGATAATGGACTAATCCTCTGAAACTGTAAGCAAGCCCCCAAATAAACGCTTGCTTTCATAAGTGGTCATAGTGCCTCTTCACAGCAATAGAACAATGACTAAAACAAAAAGAAAGGATGGAAGAGGGAAGAAAGCAGGAAGAGAGGGAAGGCAGGAGGAAGGAAAGGACAGAGGGATGTATTCAAACAATGAATGTTTACAATTTAAAAGAAAAACAAAACAAGTGATCCTGTGGATTAGAACGAATGAACTGCCACATCTCTCACCTCCTTTTCAGTGTTCCAGTGGAAATCCACATTCTTATCACTGGTGGCCTCATTCCTCAGCATCCAGGAAATGCCCAAGGGCCCCCAACACCTGCTTCCTCAGAGGAGAGGCACTGGTGAAGGCCCTATCACAGAGGGTGTCTCAGGGCAGAAGAAAAGGACAAGGAAACTTAGAGGGACATGGGAAGGAGGACGGAACCCCTCCCCCACCAGCATCAAGCGTCACAGCTGACAAAAATCACAAGTGCTGAAAAGATTGCCTGCATAGAAACATTATTCCCTCTCCTGAGAGACAGCTCAGGTAAGAGGAGTAAACCAGCTAATGAACCATGTTAAAGGCCAAAATGTACGTGACCTTTTCCTTTAACTTCATCTGTACTCCTGTCTCATCCACAAACCCACACAGCTCACCTCATAAACCACCTTACAGTCACATTTATGAAAAGGAGTTCTTAAGATAAGCAAAATACATAAACCAGCTCACAGCTTTTTACTTATATTCTAAACTTTGCTTAATCTCTGCACTTGGTTGGAAATTATATCCTTTGAGCAATGTTAACTTCAAAAGCTAGTTATTAAGAAACTTAATAAGTGTGTGTCTCTTTCCCCTCTTCCCCTTATCTGCCCTGTCTCTCTTTCCCAGTACCCACTTTTTTTGTTGTTGTTGTTATCAATCACAGGTTAGGTACTTTGCATCCCAAGCATAGTCCCCTCCCTCCCTCATTCCCTCCTACCCTCCCACTCCCTCCCTCATCTCCCTCCCCAACCCTCCAAGTCCACCAACAGGGGAGGACCTCCTCCCCTTCCATCTGACCCCAGCTCATCCTGTCTCCTCAGGGCTGGCTGCAATGTCCTCCACTGGGATCTAGCCAGTCTGTCACTCCCCGGCTTGT
>CM053744.1:40222841-40268893 GCA_028658305.1 Pachyuromys duprasi
TTCCCTCTTTGCCAGAGGCTTTGTGTCCCCCTTTGATATGACCGCTGGGGGTGCTGCTCTGGTCAGGAGGCTCTGAGCTCTGCCCTGAGCTTGCTGCTAAAGGCTCTCTTCTGGACTGGAGCCTTGATGCCTCCTTCTGGGTCAGGGGCTGTGTACCACGGTCTGAGATGGTATTTGGGGCACCTCGGTCAGGACCTGATACTATGGGTCCCATTCCGGGGTGGTGGCTGGGTGTGCCTAGGGGTGTGTGTCTGACCGGTGTAGCCCGCAGTATCTGGGTGAAACTCAGTCCATCCGAGGTACCGTGTGCCCCAGCCCAAAGCGGTGGCCGCTGGCACAGAGGGTTGTGGGCCCGCGCAGTGCAGCCCGCGGTATCTGGGTGAAACTCAGTCCATCTGGGGTACCGTGTGCCCCAGCCCAAGATGGCGGCTTAGGTGCCCAGCCTGGCTGTCCGCAGCCTGCCTCCCTCTAGAGTTTTTCCTGGGAATAGCTGGGTGTCCCTTGGACTTTTCCACTTGATTTCCCCACCGTAGGAATTCTGCTCACCTGACAGTCGCAAATGCTGGTGTTTTAGGTCCGAGATCTCAGTCTCCCGGTCGCTGTGCCTACACTACTGTCCTGCTCCTCAGACACAGTGTCCTCCTGGGGCAGCCATCTTGGATCTCCTCCAGTACCCACTTCTTGACTACATATGTATGTTTACTTAATAAACCCCAGCTTAAAGTTCATATAGAATCTTCTTGTAATTTTTTTTCTGCCATAGAAGTCAAGACACTAGCCACACCTGAATGGAAGTCCCTAAGAGATAAATTCCTCAGACTGACATCACCGGTATCAGGCTGTGTCCCTCACTACCAGTGACAGTCTGTATATATGAAGAGGAGGTGAAAACACTTGGTAGAAGTTTCCTCTTGCCCCCTAGGAAGCAAATACATGGCAGAGTGGTGGTTATGGGGCATACACAGCTGCCTATTTCAACAAAAGAAAATTCCCTTGTTTTCATGGGTCCCATCTCCAAGAGTTTGAAGTTACAGCCCAAAGTTATAACGACCTGGGCTCCCATGAGGAGCTGTGGCCCCTGAGATTCCCCAGACCACTGTAATAGAATGAATATATGTCAACTCTTTCAGCACTCTGGAAAACTCCTTCATGCTCTGCTGCCTACCCAACAAACAGAGACACACAAAGGACTTCCTAAAGCCCAGCTCAAAGGGAAAAGTTGGGGCAACAGTTGTATGATGTCACAATTCTATTTCTCATTGTAACTTTCCTGCATAATTTTCTATGGATCAGCAACCTACTCATTAATACAGCAAGCCCCATTCCTTAACGAGGTTCACAGTCATCGGTGAAAGCCATGGCAGAAATAAAAACACACACTCTGGGCAGCTCGTGCTCGTGTTCCCATTTGCTGACCTCAACTTCTCGATAGGCCTCCATGGGCTCAGAAAGTCCCTACTCCTTGATTCCTTTGGCTACTGATAGAAAGTGATGACAACTTGAGTAAGAGTGACCCCCATACACAGGCTTATGTTTGAATATTTGGTCTCCAGTTGGTTGCTGGGCAAGTGGTAGGTGGTGCAGTCTTGATGAATGAAGCTTGTCACCAAAGACAGACTTTGGGGTTTTAAAATACTGGTGCCACGCTGAGTTAACTCTCTCTGCCTCCTACTTATGGATCAATATGGGAGCTCTCAACTGCTCCTGCCACCATGTCTGTTCTGCCATCATGGATTCTTAACATTCTGAAACCATAAGCCTAATTAAACACTGTCTTTTATAAGTTGCATTGGTTACGGTGTTTTGCCACAACAATAGAAAAGGTGACTTTGCTGGGCCCGCGTGGGCTATCAGGACTCCTGATCAGAGACAAACTGAAAATTAGAGTTGGCTTGTTCTGATTTACTCTTCTCTATACCTTTTTCCAAATGCACTTCCCCGTGTATCAAAGAGCGATGTCTAGCAATTCCAGCACTCTCTGAATTAAACATGAAGGAAAGAGGTTGGGACAGATAATTGTGAGTATTAGGAAAAAAGGTGTTCTCAGGTATTTGCAACAGAGTGAGTTTCTTTAGAGCCCACACCTGGTTATTATGTAGGGTCTATACTGTGTACATGTGATTTGTTGGTACTGGACATAAACAAATTGCTCCCCAAATAACCTTTCACTAAGATTATTGTTTGAGGCCTGCATACTTTATAGGGGGTCTATAAAATGCCAGATTCCTACTGAAGGAACATAGGAGGATAGCTCTGAGACTCAACATTAGAAATTCAGTGCACTAGCTATGACAAACCAGTCCCATCTCTGCAATTGTCCTGGTAATGGTGGGAGAAGCAGAAACTGGAGTTGGGCTAGGAGTTGCTGTAGTAGGTGAAGGTTCCTTAGATACACCTTATGGAGATGTATCTTATGGAGGGCTCTACAACAGAGCTCATGTTACACTTACACATAGACCAGCCTTTCTCCCAACACGTCTGTCAACATACCCCCAACCTCTTTTTTTTCCGTGTTAATTCAAAGACTCAGAAAAACAAGTCCAAGTGTAAGGGGACATGTACAAGATCTATAATGGCTCTATTTGACAGACATGAGTAGATATAGTCAATACCAAAACTGTAGAATGTATCATCGTAAACTCAAGGAAAACTAAGAGCCCTATGGCAGGAAGCGATGGCTTACACATTAGGAAAGCAAGACGGTGTCTGACCTGAGGAGCAAGAGACTGTAGATAGACATAGAAGATAGGGGAACAATAGTGTGGGGCAGCATCACAGCCCCACTTCTAAGCCAAACCTTCATGACCCTCTCTCATTCTAAGTACACATATTTGTGAGGATCTATCCAAAAGAGCCACGTGGGCACTCTAGATTCAGATCCAGGCCTGTCCTTCAGAGGCCTGGACAGCAGTCACTTCTTCATCAACCTCTGTGACATTAAAATATTACCTCGTCCTAGGACTTAGGAATTCAGAATAGGCCCCAGGGAGAAAGTAGATGGCTTTGTTCACCTGGGTAAATGATTTTCCTGTATGCTCCACAGGACCCCTGAGGTACTGATAGAACTGGCAACCTCTCTCCAGCTCAAACAAATCATCTCACTTTTTCCATTTTATGCACTGAGAGGCTCCAGGGGACTTCTGTTTTGAAACTGGACCTTCTGGAAACAGCTGGGAAACACTGCTTCATACTTTTTAAGGCAAAACAAGAGTTGTCTCTGGCTTTTCCATCCCTGGGGCATTGGGTCTATGTAATTGTGTTGCTGTTTTTAGATTTTATGAAGGAATAAAAATTTCTAAATGCTGAGCCATTAGGCTAGACTCTGCCACTGTTGCAAAGCCATGGCTGAGCTCTGAAGGCTAAATTATAATCATGTGGTCATTTGTGTATAGAATAAAAGGGCCTGGCAATAAGGGGTTAGATTTCCTGGTGTACAGGAGATATGCAACATGGGACACGTTGGATCAGATGATCCAATCAAGTAACTCCCCCACAAACTTGCCTCTTTACTTGGGTTTTTAGTTGATTCCAGATGGTCAGATTGACAACATCTCACATCCCCAGGCTATTCCCAGAGTTCCAGCTATCTTCCTTCCAGGAATCTACCTCATAATTAATGGAGTTAATCTTGGGTTAGGAAAGAATGAGAAAGGTCTCTCTGCTCCATTGTCCCTAAAGGCCCTCAAGTCAGAATTGGAACTTACTGAAAAGTAAGGGACCTCACATTAATTAGAGTTGGTAGTAAAATGAAGGCATGCAAAGCTCCTTTGCACAGAAAAGACTTGAGTGCAAGGCCTTCATGACATGTTAAAGGCTTGGTCCTCAGCTGTGTGATTGACACAGCAGCAGACCAAACCACAATGAACTAACACATCCAGAACAATGAAACAAATACACTTCTCCTCCTTTTAAGTTGCTTGCTTAGGTATTTTGCCAGTGACAAAAAGCAGACTACTTCTGACCTAGTTCCCCACTCCATCCCGCATGCTTCAAGAAAAATCAGTGGCAAGGGTCGGGCTGTGCTGTTGCAGATTTTGATAAAGGGAGACAACTGTGGGTGCAAGCAGACCCATATCTTCAGTGGGAAAGCTTCCCCCTGTGCAACTCAGGGTGACAGCAGAGGCTAGACCCTACATGACAGAAGAGTTGGTTAAAAAGGGGGATCAGGAAATTGCCAGCATTGGCAATCAAGAACCAGGGGACCCCCACCTTATTCTGTCTTGACACCCAATGGTGAAGAAACTGCTTGCCAAAGAGCATCTGGCTCTTTTCCAGCCCTGCAGGCCCACCCAGAGGCAGCCCTGGCTCTTGTAGGGCACCAGCCTTCAAGGGAAAAACCTGTAAGAGAGGAGGTGTGAATGCGGCTACCCTGCTGTTGTGTATATGTGACTATATTTTCCTAAACACACAGAGCAAACGAGCCGGGATAAGAATAGAGAAAAGCAACCAGGGCCTGTAGGTATAATCACGGTGCCACTGTCTCTCCTGGAGAAAAGTCAGGCAGGGCAACAGAGTCACAGGTGTGACACAAGGGAACCACCGAGGTGGCTCTGCCCTTAGTCACTGAAGAGATCTGCTTCTGCCTGGGACAGGATCAAGTGACCCAACGTGAATTCTAAATTTCCCAGCACAGAATGGAGTCTTCCTGAATTCTCTGGGCTGAGGGTAGACTACACAGGCCATTTTCACTTCTTTGTCTAGAGGCCCACTGGTTTTCTATTTTGTTTTGTTTTCTGAGACAGAGTTTCTCTACATAGCCTTGGCTGCTCTGGACTCACTTTGTCGACCAGGTTGGCCTTAAACTCACAGAGATCCACCTGCCTCTGCCTCCCAGAGTGCTAGGATTACAAGTGTGTGCCACCAGGCCCACTGTTAAATAAGTGATTATTAATACAAAACAACTCTCAAAATAGAGAAAGCCTGTTTGGAAATGCAGACTCTTTCCCAAGCAGAGTCATGAGATGATGTCTCCAAGATCGGTGTAAGTGTTCTCCTCAGTTCTTGGGGAAAACCATTAGACAAGAGGGCTCAGAGCAAGCCTGCTCTCACTCATGAGCCAATGCAACAAGTGCTGGGAGAAGAGAAGGCAATGGGGCCATCTATGCAATGTTTCCCCATGGTCTGCTTTGTCTCATGTTCTAGGCGTGGCTCAATGTAGCAGGGACTACAGGCCAGGTCTGTGTTCCTGTAGATAAAAGGGAGAGATTGGATAAATATTAGTATTATATAAAGAAGAAACGCCCTTGGAAGGGTTTGTGACTTCAAAGAACCCATAAAGTGTCAAGCTGACTGATCAAAAGCCTTTGGACTTAAAGGTCCGAAGCAGAGTAGAGAAGATCCAGAGGAACTGGCGACAGTCATAAGCAAGTACTGGCATGGCTTCATAGCGGACAAGTACCCCCTTGAAGTACAAACAGAACAAATCTGAGAGACTCCAATGCTCACAGGAGACAATGTAGTGTGAATCCAAGATGTATTCAAGAACCATGGCCAGAGATGAAGGAAAAAAAAAAAAGGATCACCAAGGAGTCCAATAAGATAAAGATCCCTGGAGATATTAAAGAAGAAAATGTCCGTGTCAAGTTGCAGGTAAAAGCCAAGTTCTAGTGAACTGGTGGAGAAGTAAAGACAGAATTAGTTCCAAAGCAGAGATTAGGTAACAGTGGAAGAACTGAGGTTGAGGAAGGGCTATACTCAGTTTCATTAGGATGAAAGGGCTGGCCTCATTCACTGCTATTAGAAGGAGGGTGTAAGCTAAGAAAATAAGAGAGTCAAGGACACAGCTTCCTGTTAGGCCTGTCAGAAAGGAATGTGATAGCAAGCCAGGTGTGATGGTCACTTTTTATCACCATGACAAAATGCTTAGAGGAACAACTTAAAAGAGGATGCGTGTATTTGGGTTATTTCCATGGGCAGTTAGGTGTGCCCTTGTGTGATAAGATAGAACATCACAGCAGGAATGGTTACAATGAAGAGCAAAGTAGCTTGCCTCATGGCAGACAGGACATAGTGAGTGACAGGAAGGGACAAGGAACACAATAGTGTTCCAGAGACACAAATCCCATTGACCTACTTCCTGCAACCATCACCTACCTCCTAGTTTCTAGCACCTCCCTCTAATATCATCACATTATGAATCCATTAATGGATATTAATTCATTGATTAGGTTAGAACTCTCACAACCCAATCGCTGCCCAAAGCCCCCCCCCCCAACATTGCATTGTGGACAAAATCTTTTGAAACATGAGCTTTTGGTGCCATTTCATATCCAAACTATAACCCCAGGGAGATTCCTCACATACTGGGACAAAAAGCTTTTTGTTCCATATTAGGATGAAGGAGAACATTTCTAGAGAGGCCACCAGGCCTGTACAGTTTCACATTCTATGTTGAAAGTTCTCTAAGTGCTATTGGAAGGAGTGGGTAAGCTAAGAGAGGAAAGATGAAGAAATGGAGAGTGAAGAGGCCAGGTGGCCTGCTAGGCTTCACAGAGCCAGTGAGCAGCAGAGCCAGGCTTCAAACTCCAGTCCCAGATCTCCAAGACTCCAAAGATCTATACTCCTGACACCATGAATCAAAGGCATGTATTTCCCCTCTGGCTCCTTTTCTCTGCATCTGCTTTTCGGAGTCAGTTCTTCTTAGGGGAGGAAGGGAAGAAAGCAAGCCAAGACCAGTGCTGTTTTTCTGCTCTGGCCCTGAAGACAGCAGTCCAGGAATTAGTATAGCATTGCCTACTTCTTGATGACAGGCCCAGAGTCTGTAGGGCCTTTGCTTTAAAGGATGAAGTAATTCATAAACAGGAGACTTGCAGGCAAGAGCAATGAATCTCAGGGGCCTTGCTAATTAAAAAGCCCGTATTACATTACTTCCTCAAGGACTTGTCTTCTAATTTTTAGGATTATGCTACATTGATTAATTTATACAAGTTTTTAATCCCTCTGTGTTTAATGAAGTCCAGGAGCATGGGAACGGGAGTATAATTGAGCTTCATATTATTTTATTAGGGAGAATTATGGCCCGGTGTGTCATAGAGATGTTTGTGAGGACCAGGGGAAGAACTCTAAAACCATTAACCAATTGCCTTCCAAATGCCAGTAGGATGTTCCCCGGGGGCTAACACACTGGCCAGTTCATCTTTCTAAACCGCATTCTGCTGTGAGTGCCTAAGAGAAAAGCATCCATCCTTGTCATGGCATGCAGTGCCTTTCCCACCAGGACATGGCCACCTTCCCATACAGCAGTACTGCCCACATGCACAGGGGTGCACACGAAGAGGCCGGAAGCTGGGGTCTAGTATCTTTTCCCACTGTAACCCATACACCCCACACACACACAACACACATCTTATTTTTTGAGACACAGCTGTTATCGGGCTTAGGCTCATGGCCTGTGTCTTAACAAGTCAGATTTAGGCACCTGTCCTCAATAAGACAAAACACCCAAATTAGTAGTAGAAACAGAAAAAGTGAGCTTTCTTTTATGTGAGAATCTTGGAATGAGGAGGAAAGAAATCCAGTGACCCCCTGAAGTCCATGTTTGGGGCCCTCAAGTGAAGTTAAGCGTTAAGTAAGGGCCAGTGCACATCGAAGCAGTACCTAAAGTGTGGCCCAGCCTTTGATGTATCTTTTGTAGCAGTCTAACAGATTGTAAATTTCTTTCTAGGAAAAAATAAAGTTTCCTTCTTGATGTCCCAAGCTTTAGGGTTTTTTTGTTCTCCAATTCCAGCATCAGATTCCTGGAAAGTACTCTTGTTTCTTGGAGTTCACTGTTTCAATAGTCTGTTCGCCAAAGCAAGGAAGACAAAGTGTCTTTTCAGATTGTATTCATCCTGCCAGGCCAGTCAGAGTCTCTCAATGGACCTCGAGCAGCGGTTCTCAACCTGGAGGTCAAAGGATACTTTCACAGGGGTCTCCTAAGACCATCAGAAAACACAGATATTTACATTATGATTCATTGTGGTAGCAAATTACAGTTATCAACTAGCAAGGAAAATAATTTTATGATTGAAGGTCACCACAACATGAGAAACCGTATTAAAGGATCACAGCATTAGGAAGGCTGAGAACCACTGCCCTCGGGCTCACCGACTCGGCTAGGCTGACTCATCAGCAAGCCCTGGAATCCTCTTGTCTCTTCCTCCCCATGGCAGGGATGTCAGAGATGCACCTGGCGGCCAACTTTATTTTATTGGTTCTTGGGGAATTAAACTAAGGCTTCATGCCTGCATAGCAAACACTTTGCAGACTCTTCCATCTCCCCCTTCCTCTTCCCCAACACTTCTCTTCAATATTCCTATGACTCCTGACTTAGTTGAAGTTTCTATAGCTGTGCTAAAACAGCACGACCAAAAGCAACTTAGGGCAAAAGGGTTAATTTCCTCTTACAGTTTGTAGTCTGTCATCCAGGGAAGTCAAGACAGGAACTTAAGTCAAGACAGCGGACACGGAGGAATGCTGCTTACTGGCTTGCTCTCTGTGTCTTCCACAGCCTGCTTTCTATCTAGGACTACATGCTCAGGGCCTGGTATCACCCATAGTGATCTGGGCCCTCCCACATCAATCAGCAATCAAGAAAACCTACCAGTTTGCCCATCAGGTGTTGGCATTTTCTCAGCTGAGGCTTCCTCTTCCCAAATGACTCTAGCTTCTGTCAAGGTGATGTAAAACTAGCCAGCACAGTCCCTAGTCCTGTGCTCCAAACTTCAACACAGGCTCATCTTCATTCTAGGGATCTCCTCTGGAAGATTTCCCTGATGGGCTCCACAAAGCAAAAATTCATCTCTCCTCCACCTGTGGCAAAAGTTCTTGCTTCCATGAAGAGAAGTTGAGCTAAATAAATGTCTGCAATCTATATCTCAATCATGAGAGCTTCTGCCCAAGGGGATTTAATTAATAGCTTGGTATAACCCACAGGTCAAAATGCTTCACGCCCAACAAGGCAGGTGGATGGACTGGGGAGACCTCCTTCCTAGAAAGAGCTTCCTCCAGATTTGTACAAAAGACCGGATCTGGCTGCCTTGGCCCCTAACCCAGGCCCTATAAATTCTCCATTCAGCCCTCCTGGTGAGATCCCTTCTCTGGTACTGTTTCCCCCAGTGTGAGCTCAGGGGATCTAATGGTGCTTCCTGGGGTTTTTGCCAATGAAAATAGTCCAGGATGCTAGGCCTCCCACAAATTCTGGCTCTGGTCCAGGGCTCCTATTTTCTGTCCCATCCTCTGGAAGCCAGAACTGGAGTTGTAAACCTAATAATGTCAAAAAAGATGGCTCCAGTTTTTCTGGGCTGGGATGAGCCAGGACAAACCCTTCAGCTCCTGGGGCTGGCAGAGCTCTGGTTCCAAATGAAGCACAATCCAAGCCTCAAGATCTGAGCTACATTTTGGTACTTGCATCCTCCATCAATTCATCCCCACAGAAAAGAGCAAAGCTTTCTATCCCTGCCTCTGTCTTACTCTGCCCCTCCTGCCAGAACACAATGGCACAGACATAGAAGCTTAAACAACAGAAACCTATTTCCCAGCACTCTAGAAGCTAGGTACCAGAGTGTCAGGATGGCCACTTTCTGGTAGAGGTTCATCTTCCTGGCTTATAGATGGCTCCCAGCTCTTCAGGTCTTTGCATGGTCCAAAAGAGAAGAGCAAGCTCTCTGCTGTCTCTGTTTAGAAGGGCAGGAATCCCAGTGATAAGGGCCTCACACCCACAACCTCATCTCAACCTAATTTTTAAACTTCTTAAAATAATTGTCTCAAAACACATACTAGGGGGATTGGGGCTTCCATGTTTGTAAACCTAAATACACACCCAGGGAAACATTTAAGTACATTATGGTGCAAGCATTCACTGCCATATGCCAGAGTTCACAAAGTGTATCCATTTCCTGTGCACCCAAACTCACTGCTGTCACACGGTCCAAAACCCATTGGCACCTTGTTTAGACATGTTTACGTTATAAGTAAAAGTGCATAAGTTAAAATGCACAGGACAAGATATGTTCAAAAGATGGATCCAAATCCCATATCCATTGGGCCTGTTGACACATGCCTTTAATCTCAGCACTCAAAGGCAGTAACAGGTGAATCTCTCTGAGTTCAAGGCCAGCTTGGTCTACATAGTGAGTTCCAAGGCAGCCAAGGATACAGAGTGAGACCTTGTCTCAAAAAAAAAAAAAATATCCTGTCTTCAACATGTCATGATGATGAAGAGCATAGTGTCACCTATCATTGGGCCAGTTACTTAAGTTTTACACATCTCAGTCCCTTAGTCTATGAAATGGAGATCATGCAGGCAGAGTTGCTGAGATAATTAATTGAGATGAAAGTGAGTATGATGTGTGGGGAAAGCATTGCTTCCCGCTGCTCTTGATGCTTTCTGCTGATAGTAGGGGGGCTTTTACCATCCTGCCCTGACCACATCTATAAGGTTTCTGCATCTCAGCCTGTATCTTGAACAGGAGGGGTCTCCGGTTATAAGACAGCAGTTTCCAGCTTCTGCCTCATGCTTTTAAGTACCTGGCTGGTATTTTTAGACAATGAACCTATTTACCTCTATCACCATAAAATGATTTCTAAATGAACTTAGGGAAAATTAAGTTCCTCCCCCACAGTGAGAATCTCAGGGGGAGAACTAGAAGTCCTTTGCAATTTGCTATCTCAGGTCCAAGTAACGCAGGCAAACACAGGAAGAGTTTAGTAATTCTTGGCTACTTGGTTTGGGTTGTTATTCTTCTAGCAGTGCACTTGGCAGCCCCATTCTTTTACCTGCACCCACACACATCTCCAAGCACCCAGCAAATATGGATACCCCCCCCACACACACCTATATGATCTAAACACACACACACATACACACACACCAACGGGACAAGTTTCCCCTGCCATAACAAAAGTCAAATTTATTATCTAGTCAAATATACCCCCAAGGCATCCAGACTCAAGAATTAAAGGTCACTTCAGCCTAAAGTGTTTGGGGTACATGCACAGTAAGACAAAAGGTGTCCACAAGGAACGTTTAGGGAGAATCCCTTCTTCCATCTTAAGTCCATGCATAAAGCATCTATGTGATTAAAATCTGATGGCATGGGAATTGACAGTCCCAGGAGGAAAGATGACAGATTGTGTGACCTCATCTATCAATCAAAATAGAGAATCACCTGGGCCTAGAGAGATGGCTCAGTAGGTAAGAGTACATATTACTCCTCCAGAAGACCCAAGCTTCATTGCTAACACCCACAAGCTCACCACCACCCAGAACGCCAGCTCCTGAGGATCCGACAATATCCCTGACTTCTGGGGACACCAGCTCTCATATTCACACACCCACACCCACCCATACATACACATATTTTTTTTCTAACGGAGAACCACCCAAATTGCTGCCCTTTGTAGCAATCCCTCTTTCCTTTGGATCTTATCAAAAGATGCTCCAGGTTATAAACCGGGGCCCTTGGGTACCCTCACTCTCACAGGCAGTGAATTCTGACCTTTTCTATTGATTTGCTTGAAATAAAGTTTCCTTGATACTTCTGCAAACCTGGGGTAGGGGTGGAGTGATTTAGATTTTTTTGAATAAGAGGTCAAGAATGTAGAAACACACCCAACCTTGATTTCAATACCATTCAGACAAGGAGACTTGGGTTTCTGCATGTACTGAAAACAGGAGCAGCACTAGGGGCCTTGCAATATTCTAGCACTGTCTTCCAGCATTTCCACAGCCAACACACTGGGCTTTTCTTTTCAAAATGGGCAAGAGAAATATTTGCAAAAGGAAGGATATATGCTGTGTGTATGTGTGTGTGTGTGTGCATGCCTGTTTGACACATTGTGTATTCATATAGCAGAAGCCAGGAGAATGTCTGTGCAGCAGCAATTAAGAAGGGAGTTTATTCGAAAGCCTTGTCAATACATTGGGTGTGTTATTTTTAAGTTCCCCCAAGAAATTGGAGCTCTAACTAGTACCCTCATCAAATCCTGCACCTCACAGTTGGAGGCCACCCAGGCTCCCAATTGTGCCTGTAATCATATTCCATAGTGGGGTGCAAACCTGACAGTCATCCATGTCTGAGACAGGATACTTAGAGAAACCACAGTAGGAGTGGTGGTCCAGTCAGTTGTCACCGTTTCCATATGGAATCATAACCAGCTATTTCAAGGTACATCTTCTCTAAGCAAATCATTGTCCTTGTCATTGTAGTGTGGCTGAGATGCCTGGCCAGACCCCTGGAGACTTGGGCTTCAGTGCAGATATTTCTCATTGGTGGTAGCAAGAGCTAAGCTTTGTTCACCCACATTGTGCAGAATGTACTGTGCTTTTCTAAACTCTCCTATGCCACTCAGAGCAATGCTAAGATGAAAGCATAGTTGTTAGGGTGGTCCCATTTTTCAGATGGGAAAAGTCAGGAAACAGAAAAAGCAGCTGTTTTTGCCTAATCTTACTCAGCCAATTACTGAAAGAGCTAGCCTTCTGCCTTCCTAAATTAGGTGAAGTAAATTCAAAGTCTTGCTTCGTGTGCTGGTAATGAGTTCCCCATCATCACCAAGAAATAATCTGGAGTGACGGATCAGCCGTTAAAAGCATACGCTGCTTTCGTGGCGGACCCCAGTTTTGTTCCAAGCACCCACATCACGCAACTCACAAACACCTGTAACTCCAATTCCAAAAGATCCAACATCCACTTCCAGCCTCTGAAGGCAATTACACCCACATGCAAACTCTCCTCGCCACCACACACGTGCAAAAACAGATGCATATCATAATTAAGAATAAAAATAAATCTTAAAAAAAAACCAATGCTCACCTCTTCAGAGAAGATGCCTTGAGCAAAGGCTGGCCTCTTCGGAGTCCCCTGTCAGTGTGGTTCTATTAATTCTAAACATGCAGGACAGTCATCACAGAAGCATAACACTTCAAAAGGGAAGGAAAATACCTCATTCACAATGGAGAAAAATAGAAATATCCATTATAGCCACAGAGATAAGAAGGCCTGCCCAATGCAGAAAACTCTGAAAGAAACATGATTAAATTCTGTGCTCCCTGTCCCACCCCCCCCCCCTGACTGCAATGAGTTTTCCTAAGTACCAATCTGAGCCAAAGAACCCAAAGAAAGCAAATGTCACAAACAGTGCAGCAGCCGATGGCAGTTACCTGCAAGGGGGAAGGCACAATCTCTGTGACTGTCACAGAAGTGGAAACTTTTGCAGAGAGTGTAAGTTATGCCTTCCTAGCTACAGATTTTGGGGAGTGGGAACGGCTACCTACCAGCTTCTTTTAGATGTGATATCTCTCTTTATGGTCACAGAGACAATGTAAACCAGATACAAGACTCCTAATTTTCAGATGAGGAAATAAGTTCAGAAGACGCAAATGAGTTGCCTGTGGTCAAAACATGGTCCACCCACAGTGACACCAGGGACTGGCCAGAAGGTCAAGGGATGAAACTCCTTCACTTCAGACAGGCAGCAGGCCACACTGATGCAGGTCATCCTCAGATCTGCTTTAGCTTCCCAAACCACTTAAATCCAAATGACACTGGTGTGGCCACAGTAAGCATTGGGTTGAAGAGTAATAGAGCTGGGCGTGGCAATATACGGCTGTTAACCTATTGTTCTGGAGGTGGAGACAGGAGAATTGCAAGTTCAGTACCAACTGGCTACATAGTTCTTGGGCTATATAGTGCGAGTCTTTCTCAATACAGGAAGATGAAAAGGAGGGGCAGAGGGAAAGAGGAGAGGAGGGGCGGAGGGAGAGAAGAAGGGAGAGAGGAAGGCAGGGAGAGAAGGAGGGAGGGAAAGAGGGAAGAAGGACAAGAGAAAGGAAGGGAAGACTTTATGATGCCGGTCTTATTTGTGATACGTATATTCTCACTACATACCCAAGCATCCCCAAAGGTGATCCCTCCTAACGCAGTCACATCCCATATTTTCTTCTGCAATTAATTTTTTCCACTCAATTTCTTGTTGGTGGGATGGACATCATTCATGTTGGTGTATATCATTCAGAGGGATTCACCCTCGTGTCGTAGAGCAGATGTTGACCCCTAGCCAGACCCAACCAGACACCTCTCTGTTTAAGAGTTAGAGTACATCGTGGTTGGTCTCTTAAGTATTGTCTCTGGCTGTTTCCCTGCTACAGTGTGAGATGGAATAGCCATGGCAGAGACAGTGTAGCCTGCTAGGCCCACAATAGTTACCATCTGACTTTGTATGTCAGAGTTTCCTGCCCATTCCCTATCCCACTATAAAGTACATCATTGTACACTCAGATAATTTATCCATTCCCCTGTTGATAGGCATTTGGGTTGCTTCACTTTGTTGCTATTTAGACTGTGGTTGGGAATCTTGCACACATCTGTGAATTTATCAAGGGTGTGCATTTAAAGATGTTGAAGCATGTTCAACTTTTCTAGAAATTTAATTTTTTTCTCCTAATTGGTTTTGCTAGTTTATGCTCCCAACAGCAATGTAAGATAACTATTAATTATCTTCTGTGATATCAAATTCTGAACTACATTTGGTACTGTGCATATGAAATAGAATCTTCTGGTTTTCATTTGCATTTTCTCTAATTGCTAGAGAAAGTGAACCATTTGTGTTCTTCAATAGCTTGCCCTCCATGGCACCAAGGATGTAAACGCCTTCCACAATGGTGCTTGTATTCCTCCCAGTCTCTGCAGGTATCATACTCTGATACAGATTCCCTGTGTAACCCCACAGCAAGCACTTCCCCCTCAGCTACTGGTGATTCCCTTCATGCTGAGTTTTGAAAAGCTATATTTCTTAGTGAAAATTGTCCCCTTCGTGGTCTTTGCTCTTGTGTCTTATGAAATCATTGCTTATGAGAAACAGAATGGCCAGGTACATGTATAAATGCTGAACTTCAGAAGAGAAAGATTAAATGCCTTCCACCATCTCTACACCAAGACAATGTCTCAGAGACACTGCTCATGCAAACACCACCGATGTGGGGTTTTCAAACTTAAGAGTTTTGCCAGTTGAGTGGTTAAGAACGGCATATCATTGAGGCCTTAATTTCCCTTTCCCCGATCATTTGTTATACGAGATGCTTCTTTTGTTTGTTTGTTTGCCATCTGCATACTCTTTATGAAAAATGTAGATTTGTATGTTTTACCCATTTAATTTGGGGATGATTTTCTTTTGGATTATCAGTTATTTCATATTCTTGGGACCACATTCTCTAGACTGTGTGGATTACAGAGAGCCCATTACTGATGTGTAGAATATAATCGATTTTTGTGTGTTGCCTTTTGTCTCAAAGGAGTCTTTTCACTTTCCTAAGGTATCTACCCAAAAAAACAAAAGTTCTTAATTTTAGTAAAATGTATTTTATCAGCCTGTTAAATAAGCTGTAATCTTTGTTCCTTCCTTTCATCTTTTAAAGAAATCTTTCTCTACCCTTAGAAATAACAAATTCAAACTTTTACATATGGAAAACAAAAAACTTCGCAACGAACAGTTCAACACCCAAATACCGATTTCTGGAAAAGCAAATCAGCCAGCTGTGGTGGATTCAGTGTAAACAATCATAAAATAGCCACACCAATAACTTGATGAATCTTAACAATATCATCTAAAGTTACTTCTAGGGGACTTAACTCAAGTGTACCACCCTTGTTGGTAAAGTTTAAAAATAATTAAATACATTGAAAACATACAGCTTAAGGAAAACCTAAGTGGAATGAAACAACATAAAATAGAAAGTAGAATAATGAGTGAGCACATGATTCAGAATGATGGTTTCTATATGCTGCTGAGGTGAAGGGCAGGACAGAGTAGGGTGATCTCAGATGCCTGTTATTACCTCAAAGGTTTGGGGTTTGCTTTGGCCAATGGGTTCATAGGTGTTTGTTGCCTTTTTAACAAGAGATAAATATTGCAAACTTGTACAACCACTTTGGAAATCAGTCTGGTGCTTTCTCAGACAATTAGGAATAGTGTTACCTCAAAATCCAGCTACACCACTTCTAGGCACATATCCAAAAGATGCTCAAGTATACAAAAGGGACATTTGTTCTATCAGCTTTATTTGTAATAGCCAGGAGCTGGAAACAACCTAGATGTCCCTCAGTTAAGGAATGGATAGAGAAATTGTGGTACATTTACACAATGGAATACTACTCAGCAATTAAAAACAAAGAAATCATGAAATTTGCAGGCAAATGGTGGGATCTAGAAAAGATCAGCCTGAGTGAGGTACCTTAGAAGCAGAAAGACACACATGGCATATGCACACTTATAAGTGGGTATTAGTATATAATATAGGATAATCATACTAAAATCTGTACACCTAAGGAAGCTAATCATGAAGGAGGACCCTGGGTAAGATGCTCAATCTTCATTCAGAAAGGTAAACAAGATGGTCATCAGAAGAGGGAGAAAACAGGGAACAGGACAGGAGCCTACCACAGATGGCCTCTGAAAGACTCTACCCAATAGGGTATCAAAGCATATGCTGAGACTCATAGCCAAACTTTGGGAAGAGTGCAGGGAATCTTATGAAAGAAGGGGGGATAGAAACATCTAGAAGGGACAGGAGCTCCACAAGGAAAGCAACAGAACCAAAAAACCTGGGCACAGCAGTGTTTTTTGAGACTGATACTCCAACCAAGGACCATTCATGGATATAACCTAGATAACCTAGAACCCTTGCACAGAAGTAGCCCATGGCAGCTCAGTGTCCAAGTGGGTTCCCTCGTAATGGGAACAGCGACTGTCTCTGACATGAACTCAGTGGCTGGCTCTTTGATCAGCATCCCCTGATGGGGGAGAAGCCTTACTAAACCACAGAGGAAGACAATGCAGCCAATCATGATGAGACATGATAGGCTACGGTCAGATGGAGGGAGAGGAGGACCTCCCCTATCAGTGGACTTGGAGGAGGAGATGATGGAGGGAGGGTGGGAATGGCAGGGAATGGGGGGGGGGGTTGCTACAGCTGGAATACAAAGTAAATAAACTACAATCAGTATAAAAAAGAAAAAGAAAATTGTCCATTTTCATTTAGATTTTCCAATTTTTTTTGGAGTACAAGTTTTTTAAACAAGACCTAATGATTCTTTGGATTTCCTTAGGATTTGTCGTTATGTCCCCCTTTCCATTTCTGATTTTGTTAATTTGAAATTTTCTTTCTCTCTTTCTCTCTCTCTTTCTACCTTATAGTTAGTTAGGCTAAGGATTTACTCAAAGAAATCAGCTCTTGGTTTCATTGATTCTTTGTATTGCTCTCTTTGTTTCTAAGTTATTGATTTCAGCCCTGATTATGATTATTTCCTGCATCTAATCATCTTGGGTGTATTTGCTTCTTTTTGTGCTAGAGCTTTCAGGTATGCTTTTAAATTGCTAGTATGAGATCTCTCCAAAGTCTTTATGAAAACACTTAGTGCTATGAACTTTCCTCTTAACATTGCTTTCATTGTGTCCAATAAGTTTGGGTATGTTGTGCCTTCATTTTCATTGAATTCTAGAAAGCCTTTAATTCATTTCTTTATATTTTCCTTAACCCAGTGGACATTGAGTAGAGAGTTGTTCAATTTCTATGATTTATAGGCTTTTTGTTGTTGTTGTTGAAGTCCAGCTTTAATCCATAGTGGTCTGATAAAATACAAGGGGTTATTGTAATTTTCTTGTATCAGTTGAGGCTTGCTTTGTGAACAACTATATGGTCAGTTTAGGAGAAGGTTCTATGAGGTGCTGAGAAGGTACAGCCTTTGTGTTTGGGTGAAATGTTCTGTAGATATCTGTTAGGTTCATTATTTCTCTGTTTAGTTTCTGTCTCAATGATCTGTCCATTGGGGAGAGTGTGGTGTTGAGGTCTCCCATTATTAATGTGTGGAGTTAGATATGTGATTTAAGCCTTAGTAACGCTTCTCTTTAAAAAGTGGGTGCCCTTGCATTTAAGGCATAGATATTCAGAATTGAGACATCATGTTGGTGGATTTTTCCTCTGATGTGTATGAAGTATCCATCCCTAACCTTCTTGATTAATTTTGGTTCAAAGTCTATTTTATTAGATATTAGAATTGCTACTTCAGTTTTTTAATTGCTCCATTTGCTTGGAAAATCTTTTCCATCCCTTTATTCTGAAGTAATATCTGTCTTTGTCACTGAGATGTTTCTTGCATGCAGCAGAATGATGGGTCCTGTTTTTGCATCTATTTTGTTAGCATGAGTTTTTTTATTAGGGAATTGAGTCCATTGGTGTTGAGGATATTAATGACCAACAATTGTTAATTCCTGTTATTTTGATGGTGGTGGTGGAGATGATGGAGGTGGTGGTGGTGGTGGTGGTAGTGGTATGTGTGTGTGTGTGTGTGCGTGTGTGTGTGTGTGTGTGTCTTCCTACTTTTGGTTTGGTTAGCCTCCTTGGGTTGGAGTTTTCCTTCTAGTCCTTCTGTATGGCTGGATTTCTGTATGAACATTGTTTAAATTTTGTTTCATCATTTAATATCTTATTTTTTCATCTATTGTGATTGAAAGTTTTACTGGATAGAGAAATCTGGCCTAACATCTGTGTTCTTGTAAGATCCTTCTGGGTTTTAGAGTCTCTGTTGATAAGTCAGGTTTAATTCTGATAGATCTACCTTCATATGTTACTTTTCCCCTTGCAACTTTTAATATTTTTTTCTTTGTTCTGTATATTTACTGTTTTGATCATTATGTGATGGAAGGATTTTCTTTTCTGGTCCAATCTTTTTGGCGTTCTGTTAGCTCCTTGTATGTTTATAGTTACCTCTTAAGGCAAACTGGACCATAGGCTGTCTCTGAAGTATTTCTCCTGATGAATTGTAGACCGAAGGCACAAATATAGTTATTACTTTGTTATTTATAGCTGGAAGTTTCCCAGCTAGGCAGAGAACATTCTCAAACTTTGAGGTAGACAGAAGTGACCACTGTCCTCTTACCTATGACACATTTAAATCGCCAACTTGCCTCCTTGAATTACTAACAAACTTCATCCCTCTGTTTGGGGAAGCACACAATTTGTCATCTGAACTAGAGACTTCTTGAGGATGAGGGAGCACTGCCATTACATACTATGTATTGTTGAATTTGGATGTGTGAACATGCTACCTTTTGCTTGTACACCCTTAGGGACGAGAAACTTCTTTTAGTAGTTCAAGAGCACATATCAAAATCTGTAAAAACCCTTTTACTTAATGGGGAAAAGCAAACATTTAAAGTTGAGGAGCTATGGATCCTCAGCTTTTTCTTTCAGTGTGATATCAGGAGTCTCAGCAAGCACAATGACAAAAGAATGCAAAACAGGAGATAGGAGGATTTTAGAGAAGAAACAAAGCTGCCATTTTCATAGGCAAGTTTGATTGTGCATTATAGAAAATTCAAGAGAGGCTGGGTGTAGTCATTCATGCCTCCAATGCCAACACAGCAGATAGGAGGACCTCTATAATTTTGAGGTCAGCTTAGTCTTCATTGTGAGTTTCAGGATAGCCAGGGTTACATAGTGAGACCCTGTGTCAAAACAAAACAAAACAAACCCAAGACACTAAAGACATTTATTAGAACTAGTAGAAAAACTTATTAAATTTGTTGGCCTCTAAGATTAATAAAGGACCAGTGACATGGCTTGGTGAAAAACCTCCTGCCACCAAGACTGAAGGTCTAAGAAAACAGACTCCCAAAAGTTGTTTTCTATCTCCATACTCTCACTAAAGCATGCACACACCCATCCCCCCTATAAAATAAATGTAAAAGTTAAATAAAAAGTTCAAGATCAATATGCAAAAATCAACTACATTCTACGTATTTGCAACAAGGCATTAACATACTATATACAATTACAGCAAAATTGTAATGTGTTTAGGAATAAATCTAATAAAAATTTGTCTAAGCTATATGAAATAATGATGTTATCCTTAAAGAAAATGTCACACCTCCCAAGCTCCTTCATCAAGGCCACAGCTCTGCCTGTCCTCCAAAGGAGGACTGCCAGCCCCAGGAACATCCAAGTTAGAGCTCTCAAACAGAAGGATGGTGTTTGTAACTCTAAGGAGGCAGCTTGGTGATTTGAATGTGTGATAAAGGACAGTGGTCATTTCTGTCTACCTAGAAATTCCAGGATGTTCTCTGCCTAGCTGAGAAATTTCCAGCTACAAATAACAAAGCAATAACTATACCTGCACTTTCTGTCTCCAATGCACGGGGAGAAATGCTTCAGAGACAGGCCAATATGGTCCAATTTGCCTTAAGAGAAGAAAGAAAACAGACACAAAATAGAGTAATTATCTTATCAAAGCCCAGCACAATTGGCAATCTGAGAATGAAGCCTCCAAAAAACTGGACTGTCACATGCTGTGTTTTGTCACTTACATCCCCAATATAAATACAAAACTATGAAAACCAGGGGCAAGATTGAATGGCAATGGATCCATTCTGGCGCTGGGCATGAGTCACTTATTGAAGACATAAATTATAGCGCTGTCACCGTCAGCTGTCTTATTTGCAAATAAATGTTGTCATCTAATTGCACAAGACATGGGGATTGTTTAACAAATTTCTCTGAGGAAAGGCTCAACGGCAGCTAAGATTGCCCAGACACCTAGATTCTATCTGTCCCATAGGGCTGTCTCCCTGCATGAGCTCTTTTTATTTGGCAGGACAGACATTGTTATCCCATCTTCTCAACCTTTCTTGAAGATAAAGCTACAAAGGCCAAGTGAGTTTTCTGACTGATTCCATTAAAGGATCATTAAGAAGAGATGGAGAGAGGCAGTTTTGAAAGGCAGTGGGAAAGGGGAGGGGATTCCTCTTTGTTACAGGATGGGTGGCCAAGCAAGATGCCCAAGACTAGGCTGGAAGCATGAAACCCATTCTTTTTTTTTTTTCATGATCATGTTAGAAAAAGAGGAAGTCTCTCTCTCTCTCTCTCTCTCTCTCTCTCTCTCTCTCTCTCTCTCTCTCTCTCACACACACACACACACACACACACACACACACACACACACTGCAGGAGGAAAAGGGCTGGGAACAAATCCTGGGATCCCTGAAAACCTGGAGTATGAACTGTGTTTTGAGCCTGTGGACACCTATTTGCCACTCACTAGGTAGTTCTTGGCTCCACTCTTCTGAATCCATGACCTGTGTTTTATCTTTTTCTTCATATCCATCATCATCATCTCCATATTATTCCCTCCTCCATCCGCATATTCATCTCCAATCCCTGTCCCTCTGATTCAGCCTCTGAAATGTCTCCTTTCCCCTCATTCATGATATCAGCCAAGCAATACTACTTTTAAGAATGTTCTGCCTGTTAGCCACTGGATTAACCACATGACAGAAAGATATCCCAGGCTATTTACTCATTTAAATCTCTAGCACAACGATAGCCGAGTTCTCCTGTTCCTTCCTTGATGCTTTCTCAGAAAGATCATAGTTTATATCAACTGTAAAGTGTCTGTGACAATTAGCATTGATTTTCAATTTGACAGGCTGTGGAAGCGCAGAGAACACCAGCCTCTAGGCATGCCTGTGGTAAATAATTTAGGTTAGTTTAGCCTCTGGAATTTCTTACCTTAAGGGATTTCTCACATTAAGTTAAATAAGGTGGAAAAACCCACCCTGACTGCTCAACCAAATAAAAAAGGAGAAAGCATATCAAACAATGGCATTCATCACCCTCTTCCTCAAGCTCTTGCCCCCGTGACTTCCTCACCACCACGGACTGTGTCCCTTTAAACTGTGAGCCAAAATAACCCTTTCCTCCTTTAAGATGTCTCTGTCAGGCATTTTATCATAGCAACCAGAAATGGAATAGACTGCCTAAAGCTCCTGGCACTAGTCATTCTATACAGGCAGGCCTGGCTGTCAGCTAACTGTCCAGGCTTACAAGTACATCCCTGTGATGTCACGCAGCTGAAATCTCCTGGAACCCCCTCTTCTGTCCCATCGTAGCAATCAGTCCTATCTCTCCAGAGTAAGCCATTATCAGCAGCATCCCAAGTCAAAGCACTCGGAGGCCAGAAAATGAAAAGAAATCCTCTACAGTCATCTTTAGCTGCTTTGCACAAACACCACTTTCACCTCTCCTTTGCTTCTATCTTTCTGTCTTCTCAGCCACCCCTAACCTCTACTCCAAGAGATAATGATTGCACTTCCTGGGATTATCAGTACATTATCCTGTTTCTGGTGATGTATTTTCATGGCTTTCTTGAACACACTGCCCTGGTGATAAAGACATGGTTTCACAGTGGGAATTCAGGTAGTACAAGGATATTGGAGGAGGGGGTGAGGAGGGGGAATCCATTTGGCAGGCCCCCCTTGTCTCTTGCATCAAAGGAGCTCAGATTCAGAGCCTGGGAAAATCAAGCCAAGAGTCAATGACAACAAAAGGAAAGATAATGGCTTTTTACTGGGGAAAAAAAGAACCACAAAGGCAGACTCGACCTGCTTATCTTGCATTCTGGCAGAACAGCAGACCACCAACTCAGATACTTCAAAAGACCCCTGGCTGGTTCCCCAGCCCCTCCCCAGGGGGGTTCCTGCAGAGAGAACATCATAATACATCTCCTCATTTTCTCCCGCACTTTTGAAGTCAAAGTGTGGTCTGGTTAATTAGATGTTAGTGGGGGCCAGGGGCCGCTGGAATCCAAACTCAATAAATTTCATTTCTGAAAGACAAAGAGGTCAAGTGCATATTAAACTTGAGCACACAGGGAGCTCAGCTGGGGCGTTTATTCGGCCGGACGCCTTGCCTTGCAGGTTAGGCAGAGAAAATGTCAGGCAGGTTTCAGAGGCTGGTTCGGTGCAAAGACAGGCCTGGAAGAATGCCCATCCTGCATTGTGGGAGAAGAGGGAGTGGGGGAAACCATTCAAATGTTTGCAACATAAATAGCTCGGTCCCCACAGTCAGAATTTGAAATTTCTGCCAATATCCAACTCCTTTCATGAGACAAGCCACGTAAACAGACCAGCTCTTCATTTCACCTCCTGCTGGAATCAAATCCACCAATTCGCCTCTCTCTAGGAGAGCTGGCAATGGCAAGGGCCTCCTGTACGCCATGTGGAGCCACTGGACAGAGGCTGCCTCTCCCTAGCCTTATCACGGAGCCCCAGCCCCAACCCCAGCCTAGCAACATTTCTTGCCCTTCCAGCACCTCTTGTTTCTTTGACTTAGCAGTGAGGAGCACACACACTACCCTGTCCCAGCTTCAGGTTAAGGACTTCATAGTTTTGAGAAAACAAAACACACCAGATGTACAGATACACACATTATAAGAGACTATGGTGGTTTGAATGAGAATGGGCCCCATGAGCTCATATATCTAAACACTTGGTTCCCCAGTTGGTGGAACCCTTTGGGAAGTATTAGGAGGTGTGGACTTGGAGGAGGTGTGTCACTGGAGATAGGCTTCTAGGTTTCCAAAGTCCATGCCATTCCAAGGTCGTTTCTTTGCCTCCCACTTGAGGATAAGACGTAATCTCTCAGCTTCACCACCATACAGTCCGCTAGCCCTGTTAATGATCATGAACTCTAACCCTCTGAAACCATAAGACTCATTAAGCATTTTCTTCAACGATGTGTCTTGGTCATGGCATCACAACAATAGAAAAATAGCCAAGACAGAGACCTTGCCACTGAGAGCTAAGCCTATCGCAGGCCCCAGAACCAGACAATCCAAGGTCAAACTTTGATGGCTCTACTTCTCAGCCTCTGGATACTTTTAAAAAAGACTTTCTGGTCTTGATTGACAAATAAACAGAGAGTATTTAACCTTTCCTAAGAACCCACTTAATATTTGGCCAACGGCAAAAATGGGTGACTTATTTCAGCAGTTTCCCATCCAGATACATATCTTAATAAAAAAGTCAGGGCTCAAAGCTGAGTTTTGATTGCTGATGCTTGTTTGGTATTTTGTTTTATGTGGAGATAGGGAGAATGGATGGTGAGGGGGTGTGTTTGTGTTCAAAGGTCAACCTGGGATATCATCCTTAGAAGCTGTCCATCTTGGAACCTGGGGCTCACTGGCTAGGCTAGGCAAACTTCCCAGCCAGCCTCAAGGATCTTCCTGTATCTGCTTACCCACTGCTTGGAGTACAAAGCCCCCACTATGCCTGGAGGTCATTGAGAGTTCTGGGAATCAATTCAAGGCCTCACATTGTACTGGCTGAGCCATCTCTCCAAGAACCTTGGGCTTTTGGGGTTTGTTTGGTTGGTTTGTTTTGATTTTCTGTTGAGGCAAAGTCCTGCTTTGTAGATGAGGCTGGCTGGAACTCATATACAGTCCTGACTGGGTCTAAACTGAAATCCTCCTGCCTCAGCCTCCTGAGGACTGGAATTATAGGCATGAATCCCATGCCAGAATTTCAAGGCTAAGTTCTTAAGACTGTGTCTTGAAATATGCTGCCACTTTTATTGTGATTCTGTTTGTTTTCCTCTTTCCTGTAATGTGTTTTGATTGGAAAGCCAAGAGCTGGTGGTATATGAGGTGCCGGCATTAAGGAATTACTGATTCAGCAGTTGAATTACATCTGCAGGCCACTATTGAGAGCATTCCCTTTATCCAGGCCACCTGGCTCTCACTCGTGATCTGGGCACACAGCAATTCTAACACTGTTTCATACTGAAAGCTCACCAAACCACGGCAGCAATCTCTCCAAACAGGCAGAGTCTCTCCAAGCAAGCAGAATGTTGTGCAGAGGCACTGCTGTTTGGATGTCCCTAAAACCCTCAGTTTAAGATTTCTTTTCTGGCAAGAAAATCCACCACAGCCCACTGCAGTGTGGGATGGGTGTAGCACCACCTCTAATCTCAGTTCCCCCCTTTTTTATTTCTGCAGCATGAAGTCACCGGGCTGTAATGGATTCCCTCCTTGAACAGTGCTGGGATTCCCAAATCAAGCCTGTATTGAGATAGATTGTGTGTGTGTGTTTAATTCTAACCCTCCCAAGAGTGGGTGGAAAACATTCTGCTGAACTCACAAAGCTGTTTCTAAAACCTGCATTCATCACCATCTTTAGACACCAGAAACTCAATGTAGGTTCCCTCTAAAAGCTGCTTCTACTCTGACTGCCCCAAAACCTAAACTGGGACATCAAGGGAACTGTTTCCAGTGATCAAAGTGGTGATCCCCATCTGCCTAGATTTTAAATCCCCAAAATAATTTACCAGGAGCCTCAGAGTCGAGGTTGAGGGGGAAGCAAGAGGAATCATTCTTCCGAACAGTGAGTAGAACTGGCCTCCTGCGGGAGCAGAGGCCACCAGCTTCCACAGCATAAAACCTTGTGTGGCCAGAAAGATGCTCAAAGAGCCTGCTTCCCACACAAGCTTGACCACAGTGAGATATCACTTCACCCTGTTAGACTGGCTGTTGGGATTTAGGCAATGGAGCTAAACAAAGTCACCATACAAGGCATGCCTCACATGAGAGGTTTATTAGGGGAGGGGAACAAGAAGCAGCTTCTAGGGGAAGTGTCAGGAAGTAGAGAGCCAGGGAAAGAGGATGGGTTCTTTCATAAGGTGACTCTGTGCATGTGCTGAAGGTAGAGGTGTGATCTGCGGTTGTCACAAAAGCTCTCGCAACTCATTGGGTGTTCATACACCGACAGGTGGCACCTGGTGGATGGAAAAGATGTCACTCTGGTGATGACGTGTTTTGCTATTGCCAAGTTCCTGATGGTGGAGCTGGCTGATTACTAATACTAGCAATTAACAAAAGATAAAGACTAGATGCAGAGAAAAGAGAGCCCTTGCACAATGTTGGCAGAACTGCACATTAATGGAGCCTTTATAGAAAACAATATAGTAGAAACAGAACCCTGCGCAAAATAGCAACCTGTTTTCTGAGTGTATATATAAAAGATGTGGAAGAGATCTATCTGCCTTCTCACAATCATTGCAGCTTTATTCAGTTAAGATATGGAATCAAACTAAGTATCCACTGTCCAGCCACCACCTACCTAGCCTGGAACCCACAGACAAACATGTGTGCATATGGTCAGAGATAACAAAGGTGTATTTTATTTTCCCCCCGAATGCGTACATCCTTGTGGGAAATCTAATTTCATCACAAAGACTGGAGTCTTCCTTAAGCTGAAGGAAGCAAGGCTGGCATCTTTTCTTCCTCTTTCACAGTCAAATACTACCCCTCTAATTCCCTAAGGCTGGCAGAAAGCTAAGAGACTAGAGGGAATATGTATTTCTCCTTAGAGTCCCAGAGTAACACATTCTGCTCTTCTCACCTCTCATATCAGTGATCCCTTCAGGATACTCTTGAGTACATAACATTTTAAGAACCCTCTTTGGCTATTCCGAGTAAAGCTACTATGAACATGATTGAGCAAATGTCCTTGTTGCACGGTAGAGCATCTTTCTTTCAAGTGTATGCCCAGGAGAGGTCTAGCTGTGTCTTGAGGTATGGCTAGTCCCAGTTTTCTGAGAGAGCACCAGGTTGATTTCCAAAGTGTTTGTACAAGTTTGCACTCCCACCAGCAATGGAGGAGGATTCCCCTTTCTCCACATCCTCTCCAGCATGTGTTGTCACTTGAGTTTTTTGATCTTAGCCATTCTGACAGGTGTAAGACAGAATCTCAGAGTCATTTTGATTTGCATTTCACTGATGACTAAATACAATGCATGACCCCAACAATATAAGTCCTATGGCCATCTTTGGCCCACTAGTTAGGGAAGTGGGGGCTATCTCTGACATGGACTGCATTGTCTGCTTTTTGATCACTTCCCTCTCATGGGACTTCCCTACCAGACCACAGGAGAGGAAGATGAACTCAGTCCTCAAGTGAATAGATGAGCTGGGGAGGGGCTCCCTTATTCTGAGGAATAGGGGAGAGGAGATATAGGATGGAGGGTGGGGCTGAGAGGTGAAGAGAGAAGGGCCTATGACTGAGATGTAAATTGAATTAATTAATAATAAAAAATAACAACAACAAGAATTCTCTTTGGACCAAAACTAGGACTGAGGGACAGTTCAGTGATCAGTTGCTTGCACAGGCCTGGATTTGGCCTCTATCAATTGCTGGGAAAACAAAAACAATAAAACAAAACAAAACAAAAAACCAAAAAACCTCCCAGGAGCAAATTTCCCTGACAGTATTTTTACAGAATGTGGTTGATGTGCACAACAGACCACTGTTCAGCCTATTAAAAACTAAACCCTGTCATTTGCACCAGGAGGACATCATGATGAGTGGAACAAACCATGCACAGAAATATTAGTCACTCGCATGCAGCCTGAAGATCTTGTAGAATGGGAAAGAAGAACAGTGGTTACCAGTGGCTCTGAAAAGGAGCGATGAGGGGCCAGGGGAATCTAGGAGGAGACAGTCACAAGTGAAGAGGACAGGTGAGTTCTGGCATTCCAACACATAATAAGGTCACTATGGAAGCAATGTCACGGGTATTTCAAAACAACCAGCAGAGAGAACATTGAATGCTCTTAGCACACAAAAATGTAGCTGTTGGAGGTGATGGATATGCTAACTACCTTGATTTGATTATGCATATAAGTTCTGCATGTATTATCACACCATGTATTCAAGCCAAGAAATAGCCACAGTACTCACTAATATGTCTAGGCATTATCATCACTTAAGAATAAACAAATGCAACAAAATGGAATAAATAAGAATAAGACTCACTCGTGGGATGATTAGATTGGTAAAGGAGTTTGCTGCCGAACTTGATGATCCGAGTTCAATGCCCAGGTTCTGCATTTTAGAGACAAACCCTGAAGGTTGTTCTCCGTTCCTCTGAACTCTTCAAACACAAACACATGCGCACACATGTTCAGATTATTCATGAAAGTCAGAAGCTAGAAATAACCCACGTGTCCACCAGGAAAATAGTAAGTGGTATGTTCAGAAAATGAAATGCTAAACAGAAGTGAACCTCAGACATCCCCAACAACATGGATGAGTATCACAGATCTCTGATCAAAAGAAGTCATGCAAGAGCCATGCCCTGTGATTCCACATATAAGATGTTCAGAGCTCGACAATCAGACATAAGTTGAAAGAACTGAGACCAGCTGTAGTTTCTACTAGGGGGGATGGTAAGGCTTTCCTGGGAGGAAGCACAAGTCAGCCGTCTTGGGTGACAGAAGTGTCCTGTGTCTTGAAAGCACGTGGGTCACATGGATGAAAACATTTGTCAAAACTGATCAAACAATGTAACTAACACTTGACTGGGCCTACCCATTCTGAGCGGAGCATCCACTAAGGAAGTGATACTTCAATTCTTGAGTTATTTTTCTTAAGGCTTCAGAAATACCATACCTTCCCCCACTGTGAATCAACACAGAAAAGCAATCATGCTCGTCAAGTTCAACCTTCTTGAAGTTCAACCTTCAATCTTCTCATCCTCACCTTCCCCGACAAAGAATCTTAGGAGGCTGGAGTGCATCATCCCGAAGTCCTCTGCTTGCTTCTCACACTCACACGCTTGTCAGACAGCCACTGTCAGAGCTGTCTCATCTATCATACCTACTGGGAATTGAACCCAGAACCTTGCATATGTGAGGCAAGCACTCAATTTCTGAGCTACCTTCTGGTTTCTGTTTCTGGTTATGGTTGCTGATGCCATTGTTACGAGCTTGATGTGCTCATTTTTCTTCTATAATCTAGAGATGCTCTAGATCAGGAAACAAAGCTGCACTATCATTGTAAAGACAAACCACAAACTATCAATGAACTTGTCTCCAACACACGCACACACTCACCACACACCTCTGATCCCCCTGCTTTTAGCTCCCGAACGCTGTGATTATAGGCATGTACCACCATGCCTGTCCATCTCCCCAGTTCTTGCCACTATAACTGTGCATGTACCTAAAATCCCTAGCTTTTGTCTTTCAATAAGAGAATTTCCCAAAGGGAAACAACTAAATAAAAAAAAAGAAAAAACAGTGTTGTTTGTTTTAATAGATACTGCAGGTTATATTCCCATAAGAGTGCAGAAACATCTTCTGGTGCTCAGCCTGATATACTTTAAGTCTGTAGATTGGTTTCCAAAATGGAAATAAATTATGGCTCATTGTAAGCAATTCATCTGTGTCCTGAGGGAGAAAATCATCTATATATCTAGGCCTACAAACACCTAAGTTATTCTGTCAGACCCTGTGTAAGAAATCTTACGGAATCAGGGTGACAGAACTGAGAGGGCTCTGGTTAAGGGACTGTCCTAGGCAGCCACACATCATCGTGATGACTCTGAATAAGTCTCTCACATTGTTTGCTGTCCTTATGGATAATTTTATCACAATTATGTCTGTAACTTGGAAGATTAAAAACAGTGCTAGGGCCCTGACTGTTGAGAGCCTGGCACATATGAAAAATCCAGTCAGTCATTACTGAGCCGGTCATTTAAATCTTCAGGACCTCTGTTTTCTCATCTGCAAAGTGGAGACAATTGTCACCTGTCTCAGACAATGACATAAGGAACTCAGTCAGAACAACGCTTACCTTATATTAAGTTTCCAATAAAATGACCAAATATTGTGGTTGAAATGCAGCATTACCAAGGTAGAGGCAGGCTCATGTAGCTGCTCAGACCTAAATGTGGCGTCGGCATGGGGCTGGCACCCACAATCCTCCAAAATGCAGGAAAAAGAACTCCCACCCAAGCCAATGGAAGGTATTGATTCTTTGAAAGTCTTTTCTAGGATAAAGAAAGGGACCAGCGAGCTTGTGTGGGGACACTCTCATGACCTCCATGGAAGTTGACACACAGTTAGCTTCCCTCATTGTAGAGTGGCTCTGAGCTCTGTGAGCCTCTCAAGCCACTGTACTAAGACATGGCTTTCCTCCTCCCTGGTGCTGCCCCAGCTGCTCACTTCTTGAGGGATGCATGCCTGGGTGGGCATACTGGCCTTGTGTGATGCCAACCTGAGAAGTTGGGAAAGTGTCAGTTATTTGAATAACCTAACCCGGTGAAGCACTTGGTGAGGCCAAAGGCCTAGACTGGAGAATAGAAGGGGAAGGTATGTGGAATTCTAGGAAACAGAGTCCTGGCCCTGTAGGAAGCAGCCAGGACACCCTCAATGGCCTGTGTCCACTAAGCATGCCAGCCCCCAGGAGCCTTGTGTACCGTGGGCAGGAATGGCTTGCTAATGGATACAATGGAAGATCTAGTTAACGCATATATAAAGTTTACTTTATGTTCACTGGTCTTTTGTCTGCATGTATGTCTGTGTGAGGGTGTCAGATCTTGGAGTTACAGACAGCTGTGAGCTCCCACGTGGGTGCTGAAAATTGAACCTGGGTCCTCTGGAAGAGCAGTCAGTGCTCTTGATCACTGAGCCATCTCTCCAGCCTAAATGCTCTTTTTTTGTTTTTAAGCTCCAACTAAAGTCATTGATTGCATTTTGGAAAAAGATCTATAAAAGATGCCTGCTTCACCTCCTTCCCAAGATCAACTTGGCTTGATTTGCCAAAGGCTCCTAATAATGCTCTTATGTGAAAGTTAAGTTGCATTGTTTAGCTTAGGTACAGAAACACTAGTCCAGACCTTCAACTGAACCGATGGTTGCGAATACAGTCTGGTGTCTTGTAAATGAGAAGCACAAAAAGGGTCACAGCATCTGGAGTTGGGAAAATAGCTGAACACTGTGCTCTGTGGTGACCATGTCCCTTAGGTCCCTCACACCGACCCCACCCACACAGCAGAGTCCACTGGTGGATGAATTGTCTCTACAGTCAATTCCCTCCACACACATCAACTCCTCTGGTGGGGAAGTAAGGGTGGGGGACTATTTAAAATCTACTTGACCACCCAGGGAGGGCCCAGTAACAGGAATTAACAATTGTTGGTCATTAATATCCTCAACACCAATGGACTCAATTCCCTAATTAAAAACTCATGCTAACAAAATAGGTGCAAAAACAGGACCCATCATTCTTCTGCATGCAAGAAACATCTCAGTGACAAAGACAGACATTACTTCAGAATAAAGGGATGGAAAAGATTTTCTAAGCAAATGGAGTAATTAACAAGCTGAAGTAGCAATTCTAATATCTAACAAAATAGACTTTGAACCAAAATTAATCAAGAAGGTTGAGGTATTGAGGTCTCCCATTATTAATGTGTGGAGTTAGATATGTGATTTACGCCTTAGTAATGCTTCTCTTTAAAAAGTGGGTGCCCTTGCATTTAAGGCATAGATATTCAGAATTGAGACATCATGTTGGTGGATTTTTCCTCTGATGTGTATGAAGTATCCATCCCTAACTAACACATGGTATATTAGGAAACTTTCTGTTGCTATCACAAAGTACCTGAAACAAACATGGTTAAAAGTAGAAAAGGTTTGTTTCCATTCACATTTTCAGTGGTTTCAATCCATGCTCACTTCACCCATTGCTTGGGGCACATGGTGAGGCAAAGCATCACAACAAAAGTGTAAGGTGGAGAAAACTGTTTATCACATGGCAGCAGGAAAACAAAAGAGAAGATCGTGGTTTCATCTTAGCTTTAGAGTTCACACCCACAAGATCTACTTTCTCCGACTAGGCCCTATCTCCTAAAAAGTCTGCTGCTTCCCATCAATATTATTAATATTGGGGAGCAAGCCTTAGCCATGTGCACTTTGTGGGAAAACAAGATTCAATCCATTAACTCCAGAAGAAGTAATTTTGTGAGGAAGAGAGATAAATGGTACAGACAATAGATTGATAGGTGGACAGATAGATAATAGATTGTAGATAGTTAGACTGATAATAAATTATAGATACATAGACAAATGATTACATGATAGATAGATAGATAGATAGATAGATAGATAGATAGATAGATAGATAGATAGATAGATAGATAGATAGATAGATAGATGATGGATAGATGATGGATAGATAGTAGTAGATAGATAGTATATAGATGGATGGATGTTGGACAGATGATAAATCATAAAGTGACAGATCATAAATAGATAGACAACATTTCTGAAGCATTCTGTGATGGTTCGTTATGAACTTTCAGTGGGAACTGTAGTCATTCAGTTACAAAACTTAAGTACAGTTGGAACCATTGGATGCAGGGAAGTCAGGAGACAATGGCAGCACTTGTCTACCAAGAATAAGGTGGGTATAATTATAGTAATGAGCAGCAGAGGCAAAGCAACCATCAGAATGGCCTGACTCATGTAGACCTGGCACTGGCTACATAATCATGATGTCCCTGGGAAAGAAAACAAGGAGGAAGCCTACTAAATTACTGCTTCATCCAGTCAAGCAAAGTCCTAGCTCAAAGCACAGGAATAGAGAATGGTTTGGTCCCTCAGGCTATTTCCAGACTGGAGCAAGTTTACAGATTTCGATCCCCTTGAATGAAGGGGAGCTAGGTTTCTTTGAGGAAGGACCTGGTTTATTCTTTGAGTCTCTTCCACCCCTAGTTTTTCCCTAAGGGACCCATGGCCGTCTGCAAGGTAACTGGCAAGTGAGCAGAGCTCACCTCTTACCTCTGGGCCTCAAGAAAAGTGATTTTACTTCTATTGTAGGGCTCAAAGAAGACAGGAAGTTGCTCCTTTATTTTTAAGGGCCTATTTATTGTTTGACCGCTTTCTTATATGACACCATATCAAATCAAGTCATCTAGTAATGAGCCATCCCAGGAACATATGTTTCAAGTGTCTGGTTGCTTTTGAGATAGGGTAAGAGGCCCTAGATAAACTGTTGACAGTCTAGGATCTTTGATTATAGTAAGAAAGAAACAGTAGAGTCTTTCACAGGCCCCTCTGTGGTAGACTCCTGTCCTGTTCCCTGTTTTCTCCCTCTTCCAATGTCTATCCCCTTTGCCTTTCTAAGGATTGATCCTCTTCCCCAGGGTGTTCCTTCTTGATTAGCTTCTTTAGGTGTACAGATTTTAGTATATTATATTATACTATATTATATATAATTATATATACTATATTATAATTTTACTATATTATATGTCTAGTATCCACTTTTAAGTGAGTATATACCCTGTGTGTCTTTCTGCTTCTGGGAAACCTCACTCAGGATGATCTTTTCTAGTTCCCACCATTTGCCTTCAAAGCAGATGCTGAGACTCATAGCCAAACTTTGGACAGAGCTCAGGGAACCTTATGAAAGAAGGGGGAGATAGAAAGAGCTGGAAGGGACAGGAGCTCCACAAGGAGAACAACAGAACCAAACGATCTGGACACAGGCATGTTTTCTGAGACTGATACTCTAACAAAGGACCATTCATGGAGATGTAACCCATGGCAGCTCAGTATCCAAGTGGTTTCCCTAGTAATGGGAACAGGGACTGTCTCTGACATGAACTCAGTGGCCTGCTCTTTGGTCACCTCCCTCTCAGGGGGGTGCAGCCTTACCAGGCCACAGAGGAGGACAATACAGCCAGTCACTCCTGCTGAGACCTGATAGACTAGGATCAGATGGAAGAGGAGGAGGACCTCCCATATCAGTGGGCTGGGGGAGGGGCATGGGTGGAGAAAACGAAGGGAGGGTGGGACTGGGAGGGGATGAGGAAGAGGGCTACATGTGGGATACAAAGTGAATAAACTGTAATTAATAAAAATTAATAAAAAATAATAAAGGGGAAAAAAGAAAATAAATAAATAAAAGAAACAGAGTAAGATAAATACCTCTAGGCAGAATAATAAAGTGAAGTACATCCCCTGTGTTTTCCGTGATGTCTAACTGGGGTCATGGCCTAGATTATCTGACTAAAGCCTTATGAAACACAAGTGAATTGCTTATTGATGGGAAGCTTAATGATTAAAGAGTCTTTTAATCATTATACCTGTCTCCTCCCCCAGCTAACTCCTCCTCCTCCACACCAGCTATCAGAGAGAGCTTTTGAAAATGTAGTCACTCATCTGCTTAAACTATTACCAAGAGTTTAGTGGAAAATCCAAGTATCTTACCATAGAATTCAAGACCTTGCTAATCCAACTCCATCTCCCAGTAATTCCTGTCTCACTTCATCCATCCCAGCCCGCTTGAAAATGCCTCTGTACGTGAAAAGTGGGATTCCCCTTACCTGGCACCATTAATTCTTCCCATATTCCACACCTAAGTATCACCTCATTTCTAGACTTTCTATTACAATTTTTGTAGTTTCATTTCTGTACTTTTCTTCCTATGTTGCTTGTTTAACTCTTACTCATCTTCATAAATACTCTCTGGCGTACAATGTTTATAAACTTTGGGGAGTGGGTGGATGGGTCAGTTAGTTGAATGAATCAATAGAAAGACAATCTTAATAACTGGAGAAAAATAAATGAATGAAAGATAATAGATTGGACAGGTAAGTATATCTGTGAAAAAGAGAGATGGAGAAGGGGGAAGAGATAGAATGTTTGAATGGGTAAGTAAGTAAATAAGTAAAGGATGGGTAAGGAGATGGTATATGGATGGATATATGGATGCATAGATGGATGATAGATAGACAGACAGACAGATAGATAGTTGATAGATAATTAACATACATACATGCATAGATGATGGATATTGAGTAGATATATAGGCCAGATTTCCTAGTACTTAAATATTCCTCTTTTATCTCTTTAATGCCTCATATATTCTTCTTCCTAAAAAGTAGAAAAACATGCTTATTTTTCTCTTGTTAAACCTAGCAGAGTTTTTGTTTTTGTTTTTTTAATAAAAGAACTGGGCAACAAATAATAGATGACTCTGTTTTCTTTTTTTCCTGTTAGCAAAAACTGCATTGGCAAATTACAACTTGTAGGATGTTCCTAAAGATTATAGAAGCCAAGTTCATGTAGCTAGACACATTGGAAGATTCTCTGACTTAAGCCATTGTTTCCTTACCAAAGATTTCCACGGTCCCATAAACTATATTTAAGGAACAAACCAAATATGAGTCCTCTGTTCCTTATTGAGGAACCACACTAGCTTCCCATCAGCAATTAATTTATTTACATATTAGGGTCATATATTTGTGTACCTCTTATTGTCTACTACTCCTCAAACATGCCCTAAAAATAAACATTTTAGTGACCAAAGAATCTGTAGACATTCTAATCACCTTATTCCATTCCTACATTACTTGTGACAGAATGTACAAGTATTTATAAGAACTAAGCTTTTTTTTCTTCAGGGATCCTGGTGGGCGTGGTACATACACTACGACTCCTGCCCCTCACAGCATCTCTACAGTTTTACAAGGAGGCCACTGGTATTCATATATCACTCTGTACAGGTGGTGACATCAATTCCCAGAAAGGTTAAGCAGCGCAGACAAGGCCACAGCTCTTCAGTGGTGAAGCAATGTACGATCACATGTGTTTGTCATGACACTGAGTCATTACAGAAGTAGGAATGCACTTTTCCTCTTAGAGTAGAATAAAATTTATGTTCATTTACTACTTTTGAAATGTAAAACCCATAGAGCCAGTATGATGGCACACACCTGTAATCTTGACGTGCAGAAGATAATCAAAAGTTTAAGGTCATCAATTAGAACCTTATGTCATACAAGAAACAGAGCATGAAATGTGAAGTGAAGAAGAAAGGGGAAAAACTGAAGGAAAGAAAGAAGGGAATATCTTGAGGTATGGCTATTTCCAGTTTTCTGAGAAAACACCAGATTGATTTCCAAAGGGGATGCACAAGTTTGCACTCCCACCAGCAATAGAAGAGGGTTCCCCTTTCTCCACATCCTCTTCAGCATGTGTTGTCACTTGAGTTTTTGATCTTAGCCATTCTGATGGGTGTATGATGGAATCTCAGAGTTGTTTCGATTTGCATTTTCCTGATGACTAAGAACACTGAGAATTTCTTTAAGTGCTGCTTCACTATTAGAGATTCCTCTGTTGAGAATTCTCTGTTTGGCTCTGTATCCCATTTTTTAAATTGCACTATTTGGTTTATTTGTGTTTAAATTCTTGAGTTCATTATATATTCTGGATATTAGCACTTTGTCAGATGTAGGATTTGTGAAGTTTTTTCCCAAGCTATAGACTGCCATTTCGTTTTTTTGATGGTGTCCTTTGCTATACCACTTCTGGAAAGACACTCGAAAGATGTTCCACCATACAACAAGGTCATTTGTTCAACCATATTCATAGCAGCTTTATTCATTATATCCAGAAACTGGAAACAACCGAGATGTCTCCCAAGTGGTACATTTATGCAATGGAATACTACTCAGCCATTAAAAACAAGGAAATCATGAAATTTTCAAGCAAATGGATGGAACTTAAAAAGATCATTCTGAGTGAGGAACAGACTCAGAAAGACACACATGGTATATTCTCATTTATAGGAGAATTTTAGTCATATAGTATAGGATAGACATATCACAATGCACAGACCCCAAGAAGATAAGCCCAATGGACATCTTAGGCTTCATGTGGGCCCACTAATTAGGGAAGTGAGGGGGGGTATCTCTGACGCAGACTATGCTGCCTGCTTTTTTATCACTTCCTCCTGATGGGACTTCCCTAAAGGCCACAGGAAGATGAGATCAGTCCTCATGTAAATAGATGAGCTGGGGCCTCTGAGTAGGGAATTGCCCTATTCTGAGAAATAGGGGAGAGAGGATACAGGAGGGAGGGTGGGACTGAAAGGAGAGAAGAGAGAGGCCTATGTTCAAGATGTAAATTAAATTACTTAATAAAAAAGTTTTGCATGCATTTTATCATAGCCTGTATTATTTTTCATTAAATTACTTTAGTGAAAAAAAAAGAAAGAAACCTATAGATAGATTTTTCCTCACATGCCAGGCTTTCACTGTTTTAGACAAAGAAGGAAGGAGGAAACAGGTCAAAGTTTCTACTAGCTGCTCATTAGTCCTTCCCCCAGCTTTCAATGCCTCCAACTCCAACCTTATGAGCATTCAAGGAGCTTCAAGGAAGAGCTGGGAGGGGTGTATGAGAAGGGCTTGAAAGGAAGAAGGAAAGGGAGAAATGTTGTCATTATATTATAATCTCAACAAATCCCACACACAGCCTGGGCCTCAGGAAACCCTGCGGAAGAGGAAGCAGGAAAAGTGTAAGAGCCAGAGAGGATGGAGGACACTGAGGAAACAAGGCCCTCTACATCAACATGATTGATTCATAAGAACTCACAGAGACCCAGACAGCATACACAGGGCCTGCACGAGTCTGAATCAGATAGAGCCTTAGAGCTAAAACAAGAAGTGCACACACGCCTCCAACCCTAAGCGAGAAGCTATCTCCAATTGATAACCACTTGCAAATGAAAATTTCATTTTCTCCAAGGGAGTCTCACAGGGGAAACAAACTCTCTCAAGGGCAAACTGCATACCCAGTAACCTACAGAGGGCCAACAGAAAAAGAACTCAATTGTATCTTTGGCATTTCCTTGTCTTATAATGTTGTGTCAGGGCTTTTTAAAAATCATATTTGTAAATTTTTATTTATTTTATTTTATTCATACTTTTCTCTCTTTTTATCCTATGGGTACTTGGCAATTTAGTGTTTCCATGAGAGTCCAGAGTGTGCAAATAATGGGTGTGTGTTTATATCTGTATTTTGTGCCTTTTCCTGGGCTCTTTTCCTTCTGTTTGTTTTGTAAAAAAAAAAAAAAAAAAAAAAATTATTCACCAAAATGAAGAAAAAGAATCCCAAATAGCTATAGACTTACAAATGGATAAACAAATATCAGGCATCCATGTGTGTAGATGAACTTCTGTAGAAGGAATGTGCCACAAAATCATTCAACTAAGCAGAAGAAGCCAGACACCAAAGGTCACATGTACAACTCTGTAATGATCAATCATCATTTTCAACTGGACGAGGCTGAGAATTGCCTACAACACACACCTCTGGGTGTTCCCAGAAAGGGTCAGCTGAAGAAGGAAGATCTACCCTGGAGTAGGTGACACCATCCCACGGGTTGAGTGTGCAGACTGGAAAAGTGGAGGAAAGGGAGAGAGGCCCTGAGCATTGGCACGCACCTTTCCCTGCTTCTTTTTTTTCATTTTTATTTTATATTAATCACAGGTTATGTACTTTGTATCCCAGCCGTAGCCCCCTCCTGCATTCCCTCCCTATCCCCCCTTCCCTCCCTCATCTCCTCCCTGCACCTTTCTAAGTCCACTGATAGGGGAGGACCTCCTCCCCTTCCATCTAACTCTAGCTTATCAGGTCTCTTCGGGAATGGCTACAATGTCCTCTTCTGTGGCCTAGCAAGGATGCTCCTTGGCTCAGTGGTTAAGAGCACTGTCATGAGTTCAATTCCCAGCAACCACATGGTGGCTCACAACCACCTATAATGTGAATTGATTCGCCCTTCTAGAAGGTGTAAATGCAGATAGAACACTCATATACATAAAAATAAATAAAAATTTTTTAAAGTGTATATTTTAGGGCTGGGGAGATGGCTCAGAGGTTAAGAGCACTGGTTGCTCCTCCAGAGGTCCTGAGTTCAATTCCCAGAAACCACATGGTGGCTCCTACCTATCTTTCCCTGCTTCTTGATCACAATGCAAATTGACAACTGCTGCACCCCTCCGCTGCCATGCTGTCCTGCCAGGCCAAACCATGAGCCAGCATAAACCTACCTTCCTTGAGATGCTTTCATCAGTCTTTTTGTCATTAAAGATAACTACAACAGATTCCATTTGCATTAAATCCAGAAATAGAAAGAAGAATTACAGTTTCTAAGTACTGGACAGACAGAAATGGGAAGTAGATGCTGGTAGACACTGGGTTCCTCTTTTGAACAACAAAAATGTTGTTAGATATTAGATAGTGATGATAGTTGTGTAATTCTCTGAGTTGTACACCTTGAAGAGACTCTTTTGTGGTTATGAATTCCATCTCAATAAAAATAAATATTTTTTAAAAGATTAGCAACCCCATAAGAGGTTTTGAATGCCCTTAAATTGGAAAAGAGCCAACACAAGAAGGATTTGATAGATGATTTTCTAAATTGGAAAACAGTCCAAAAATGTGCATATTATCACTTTGCAAAGAGAAGTGAAGCTGAAAGAAACTACCCTCAAGCATCAATAATAAATACATTTCAATCAATCACACTAGAAGAAAGGCAGAATTATCCTGCTCTCTGTGGAGAATTATATTATAGATTCATTGTCAGATGAAGAGGCAATGACAGTATGTAGCCAAGGGATTATGGGAGAAATATTAGAGACTTGTCAAGAAAATAATAAAATCATCTTATTCAGCTGAGTTTTTATCACATTCATTGTATTTGTCAGTTAAATGAGTCATTTGTTATATCTATTTTCATTCTAAATAAAAACTTATTTTGTATCTTAAGAAGGGTTGGGGAGGAGGGAGGAAGTCTCCTGAGTTGAAGGTGACAGTAGACCTATAAGGGAAGGGTTCAAACTCTTCTTTCCTTAAAGACAAAGGGGCAAGACATGCAGCCAGGTACCAGTGGTCTCTCACTCTGCCCGAGTACCAGCTGCCTCCCTTCTCTATTGGGTACCAGACTCCAGGGCCAGTGAGAACAGAGGCAGAGACAGATGCCTAGGACAGATTACTCCAGGAAGAGGCCCCTCTATTCTTGATGTCTCAGTCATGGTCTGATGAGGCCCTGAATTGGTGGCCCTGCTGAGGCTTATCCTGGGCTTAATGCTCATGGCTAGTCCTTAGAGTTGATTTAGATTCCCAAAAGTTTAGGGTCCAACCTGCTAATGCCAGAAATCTGCTTCAGTTCTTAGACTTAAATTTCACGTCAACAATAAAGCACTCTTTCTTGATAGCTCTGTTTTGGTTCTTTCCCCTATCTTGGCCATTTTCCACCCAGACAGCACAGAAGAAAGTACTCTAAAGGTGTATTTAAGATTTCCTGGGTCCTCTGGCTGTAATAAAATCTTAAACCTAACATAATTACTTTCTTCTCTTTCTCCTTCTCCTCTGCTGATTCTTCATTTTTTCCCCTCGCCATGTTCTCTTCCTTTTATTTCTTCTCTTCCTTTTCCTCCTTCATTCTCCTCCACTTCCTTCTCCTCTTCTTCCCTCCTTTTGTTGTAGCAGAGCTGAAGATTGAACTCAGAGCTCACACACACTGCCCCCGAGCTATATATCCCCACCCTCAGTACAGCGTCTGAAAATAAGGGGAAAGCACAACTTAAAGTAAGGAAACAGGGACCACCTTCCATCTCAGTGGATTCCTGGAAAAGAGACCTACCTCAACAAAGCGGATGAATGAACTGGAAAAAAGAACAGTGTCATTGCACATAAAGATGGGAAGTGGCAGGAGGGGCTGATGAGCAAACATTGGACATACTGGATGGCATCAATGCCACCTCATAAAACAGAAGCTCCCACTCAGGTCACATCCCTTAACCACCCACCAAATGGCAGCCAGAAATGTTCAAACTAAGGACACAAAATAATTTCAGCTTCCCTACCTGACTACTCCTTTATGATCTCACTCAAAGACTCCAAGACAGATGATTTTGAGAAGATGGATGCCTGCGGATAAATGTCACTGGTCCCATTAATTCTCCAGGTCACTCTGCAGACTTCCTCTGTGCTGAGACAGATGGCTTGTGCTCAGTTCATAACAATGACCATCCAACCTTAGCATTTGCTTAACATTTTGCAATTTATATGAACTTAGATCTCGGTCACTCCATGTAGAAGCACGATGGTATAATTACAAACTATGTAGATAAGAAAACTTAAGATTCATGAGGTAAAGTGAGCTAGCTAAAGTTCTCCACATTGTTCATATTTTTAGGCCTGAGATGCTGTTTCAGTCTTCCCAAGGTAAATAAAATTTCTTTGAGACCTGGGAATCAGATTAATCTAGCTTGGGGCTTCCTTTGGGTGTTTTTTCATATGTGAAAGATGAGGGTTGTCTCCAGATGCAGCTATCCTTTTGGGAAAAACCACACCTCTTTTCTTTTATAATGGCAGATGCAGTCACTCTTCTTTATACCTGAGATTCATATTCAGCAATCAGCCATCTATGGATAGAAAGCATTTAGAAGGAAACTCTCTGTACTGACCATGTCTAAATAGTCTTATGATTATTCCCTCAACAACACAGTCTGGCAACAGTTGACCTGGCATTTCCACTATATTAGGTCTTAGAAGTAATAGACGTGAAAGGGTGTGTATAGGTCCTATGCCATTTTGTATAAGGGATTTATCATCTGCTTCTTGAGTATCCCTGAGGGAGCCTGAAATTAATCCCCTGCCCATATCAAGAGCTGGGTACACACATTTCATATAAATCAATCTTCAGGGCCCTGAGTCACACAGTGCTCTTATTTGAGAACCATGAATTTTTATAAAACTTTGTTACTGGTCAACTCTCATTTCAGGTCATAGCACAAATGTGCCTTGGTCTTTAGCCTCCCACAGCTCACCTGGAGATCAGGGTAGAGTAAATTAAAGAAGACCATGCAGAGGCCTCAGACTGAGAGCTGCTTGGAGCTCAGCAGCAATCAGCAGCTCTGACCACGCCTGATTCTGAGCCCATGTTCTGCCTCCCACCCTGAATGGGGTGGGGGATGGGTCTGGCTCTCTGGCAGTGAGATGCAGGACTCAAAGCTTCTGCAGACTCACTTATTATTTATATAAAATAATAAAAGTGGTTTCTTCTGAGGCAGGGACAGGAGAAGAGGCCACAGGGTTATGACCATCCAGAGCCCAACAGCAAACACAAACAGGCCAGCAGGCCCTGCAAGACATAGGGGTACTTGTCCCTCACATGCAGCCCTCAAGAAATTCTATTTATGAAGTACACAGAGGAAAACTGTTGAATGTTGTTTTATGTTAGTAGAAAATGTCTATTTAGTCATCTCAATCTGCTTTTCAAACACTCTTCCTCCTCCTTTTCTTCCATCTCTTCCCCATACTTCTTCTTTCTCCCTTGACTCCCTTCAAACCCCAAACCCTTCCTTTCCCTCTTTATATCTATCTATCTATCTATCTATCTATCTATCTATCTATCTAGTTCTTACTTCGTATTCACCGTCAATAATAAACTTAAAAGATATTGCAAATCTGGAGGTAAATTTCAATCTTAAATGAGCCAGGGGCAGAAATGCTTCAATATTCCACACCTACATCTTCCCACTCACTCATCTTTCCTACTTTTTTGTCCATTTGTTCATTCATGTGTACATCAGTTATTAATAACCCTGGCGATGTGCCACAACCTTTCAACCTTTCCTTTCCCAATAAATTTTAAGTCCATAGGGAGAGTCAAAAATATGAAGAACACATATGTCATATGCCTCAGAAAGGATATAGAGCCCCAGGGACAGCTTCAAATAATGAACATGGCCCTGAAAGGTAAGTAGGGGTTGACCAGGAGGATATAATAATGAAAGAATGTTCCAGGCAAATGAAACATGGTGGAAAGTAAGAGTCTAGAAGGATCTGTGTTGAATCCAGAGCTAGCCCTAGAGGAATTGTTTCTGTTGCTATTTGAGACCATAATGAAACATTATTCCATTTGTAAGTTGTGTTTTGAGTAGACCAAGATAAGGTTAAAGTAGGCATACTAAAACAAAACAAAACAAAATCTCATGAAGCACCATTGTTTGACTGGAAATAATTAGAACATATGGGGACAGTGAGGTAGCTAACCAGTACTGGTGTGGTTGATTTGAAAAAGACTTCTGTCCTGGAGGAAAGAGGAAGAGGAAGGAGAGGAGGAGGGGGAGGGGAAGAGAAATGGGGAAGGGAAGGAGGAAGAGGCGAGAAGTCCTAAGTTTCCTTCTTGCCATCAAGACAGCTTTTCAAAAGTACACTCTCAGAGCTGATGCTGCAGCTCACTGGTTGAGCAACTGCGTGTAGGAAGCCCTGGATCCTGCGCCCTAGGCTGTACAAGCTGGATGTAGTGACACACACCTATAATACCAGCACCGAGGAGGCAGAGGCATGAGGATAAGAAGTTCAGCGTGTGTCATTCTTGGCTACACAACAAATTCAAGGCCAGCCTGGGCTACATGATACCTACCTTGTCTTGAAAAAGTTGCAAATTGTAATATCAGTGACATGTTGTCCTCTTTACTGGACTCCTTAGGAAGGGGCACTGTCCCACAAATCTAGTCAAAATGAATTCCCATAAAAATACAGCCTTTCTGAAGCTAACAAACTATTTTAAACACAATAAAAATGGTTTTAAAACACAAAATAATACCATTCATTCAAACCTTCGAATAATTGTTTAAAAATGATATTGCTTTCAAATTTAGGTGTGGATTGCCCACAATAATGGAGTATGAGCTTGAATGAGACCAGAGAGAACGGAAATCTAAGAAAGAAATCTGTAGCAGATAACAGATGAGCTGGGGAGGGTAGAGACAGAAAAAGCTTGGAGTAAACAAGATGCCACCAGCTCCTTGGTCCAGGCAAGAGAGAGGTAGGGGTGTGCTGGTGGCAGTTTTAGACCACCATATTCCTGCCATCTTCAAGTGTAGGAACTCTTTCCACAGTCTCTGATTCCCAAGCCACACAATGCCAGTAGCTCAAGGAATGCCCTTTGGGCAAAACCAAATTCTTTTTCATCATAGGTTTTAGCCTTTCCTCCACATGCAGGCTCTCCATGAGTCACCACAACAACCTCGAAAGAAGGGTTATCATTCTCATTTGGTCAGATCGAAAGCTGAGGCACGGTGGAGTAGCATGTTCTGAACGGCATAGTTAGGGGGCAGCTATGGTGAGATTTATTCAGGTTTTCTGCGGAGTGTCCACTCTTACTCACCGCAGGCACAGTTCATTTTCTCCAGGACCAAACCAGCCTGCAAACCGTGCAGACAGACATAACCAGCAACCTGTAAGTATTTGAGGATTTGACAGAGCCCCCAGGAAGATGACAAATGCCCTCTCGCCTATCTGAATCAAATAAATAGCATGCCTTTGTCTTATCCTCAGAGGAGTCTGAGCAGCCTAATGGTCTCCACTAAAAAGCAAGTTGCTTTCGATAATCCCCCAGCGCTGCCGTAACTACGCGCCTGGCTCAGCCCAAGTCCCAAACAGAGGTAAGAGCAGGGCCAGGATCCATCTGACAAGGATTCTGCCAGGCAGAATCCTCCTAGAGTGTGCCAGCAAACCTTGGTGGCCTTTGGCTTGTAAAATGCATCACTCAGCTGCAAGATCTCTGCGCGTGCCTGAATCCAAATCTTCTCCTTTTATAAGAATGCCAATTACTGGTTTAGAGCTAACTGAAACGACCTCGTTTTTACCTTTAGTGCCTTGTAAAGACTCAATTTCCAAATAAGGTCACTCTGAAGTTTGAGGGTTAGAACATTAACATGTCTTTCAATCCATAACACAGCTCAGCTGTGAACACTCAACCTGGCTTCATTTCCCCTCCTGCCACCAGCTCCCACCTATCTCTCTTCTCGCTGAGGTCTCTCTGATGCTCTGGCTCATCTGGATAGTGGTTGGAACCCTTCCATCCAGCCTTGAACTTCAACCCCCTGTCCGAGCTTCGTCTGCATTGTGCTGAGCACCGGATTTCTATGAGTTACAAAGAAGCTTCTCTCCAGGCACATTGCCAATTTCACGTTTATTCCCACTTGTTAACAGCATCTGGCAGATTCTCTCTAACGGCCCCACGCCACTCTGTCATAATCAGTGCTTTGTCTGCCGTTTCCGGTTGAGTATTTAGATGCAGCTGGGGACGGTCAGCCATTTTCCCAAAAGCTATTGTGTGCTTAAGAAGAAAAACTTAAGTCTTTTAATTAGCCACCATCCCTCTGCACGGAAGCCCGAAGCATATCCACTTTACCTCACTTCACCCTGCAGATGTTTTCTTCCGAGGTGAGGAGACTGAGGGAAGTGGTAACAATATGGTCGAATTCCTAATACTTTTCTAAGCTCTTTCCATCCACAACGCCTTAGAAATAAATGAGGCAAGCATCCCCCTTGAGCAGATGTGTCAACGGAGGCCAGTCTCTGGGGCTAAATAATTAGTAAGTAGTCTATTGAACCAGACAGCATCCTAAATTGTCACATCTCTCTCCTGTTTCTGAAGCTTAAAGAAAACTCATTTAAATGAATGCTGAGTAGGGAAGATCTTACTTCCGGGACTAGAAGAACGTGTTTGTTTCCACTCAGTCTTCGCTCTCATTGGTCTCGCTACTCAGAATGTTCCTCTAAGCACCATTATTCTCCCTTCAAGTTTCAGGTTTTGTTTTTTGGGAGTTTTTTGTTTTTTATATTAGTTACAGTTTATTAACTATATCCCAGCTGTATCCCGCTCCCTTATTCCCTCCCAATCCCACTCTCCCTCCCTCATCTCCTCCCTGCTCCTTTCCAAGTCCACTGATAGGGGAGGACCTCCTCCCCTTTCAGTTGACCCTGGTTTACCAGATATCTCCAGGACTGGCTGCAAAGTCCTCTGTGGCCTGGCAGGGTTGCTCCTCCCTGGGAAAGAGGGGAGGTCAAAGAGCCCCCTATTGAGTTCATGTCAGAGATAGTCCCTGATCCCCTTACTAAGGTACCCAGTTGGATAATGTGATACGATGGGCTATATCTGAGCAGGGGTTCTAGGTTATATCCATACATGGTCCTTGGTTGGAGAAACAGTCTCATAAAAGACCCCTGTGCTCTGATCTATTTGGTCTTTGTGGAGCTCTTGTCTTCTCCAAGTCTTACTAAGTCCCCCTTCTTTCATATGATTCCCTGCACTCTTCCGAAGGTTTGGTTATGAGTCTTAATATCTGCTTTGATACACTGCTAGGTAGAGTCTTTCAGAGGCCTTCTGTGGCAGGCTCCTGTCCTGTTACTTGCTTTCTCCTACATCCAATGTCCATCCCATTTGTCTAAGTGAGGATTGATCTTCTTACCCCAGGTCCTCTTTCTTGTTTATCTTCTTTAGGTGTATAGATTTCAGTATGTTTATCCTATCTTATAGGTCTATATAAGTGAGTATATACCATATATGTCTTTCTGTTTTGGGGATACCTCACTCAGGATGATGGTTTCTAGGTCCGACCATTTGCCTGTAAATTTCATGATTTCCTCATTTTTAATTGCTGAGTAGTATTCCATTGTGTAAAGAAAAAGTGGGGAAGAGCCTAGAACTCATTGGCACAGGTGACAACTTCCTGAACAGAACACCAACAGCACAGGCTCTAAGATCAACAATCAATAAATGGGACCTCATGAAACTGAAAAGCTTCTGTA
>CM053744.1:40269393-40280155 GCA_028658305.1 Pachyuromys duprasi
GCACATGGGGGCCAGAAGAGGGCATCAGATCCCCTGGTGCTAGAGTTAAAGCAGTACTCCTGTCCTTCTCTTAGCTGCTGTGCCTCTCAGCCTCTGAAATGCCTTTTGCCTCTAAGATCTGGTCTTGATTCCTTTCTGTGCCTCATTTTTATGAACAGCTGGCTTTCCTGAACTTTTAGAAGGCATCGCCCACAAGCTAGAAACCTTCCCTGGACATCTCGTCCCTTTGTCAACTGTAAGGCTCAGGCATATGTGGCTTGCTTTCTGAGACTTCCTTTGCCCTGGTCTCTCCTGCAGATTTTCTCCAGCTTTGTCGCCCTTTCTCTTGATACTCCCTCTCTGATATGACTTTAATTCCACAATCAGCAGTTCCTCCTGAGGGGGTGTTCCCATCCTGGGCAGACCTCTTAAGTTTTCAGGCACCTGTAGACATAGCCCTATGATTCTCCTTGCACTCTCACACTGTGGACTTGAGCAAAATCACACCCAGTTCCAGCTGGATTCTCAAACGTGTCTGCTCTGCTCTCTAGCTAAGTATGGGCTAACCTGGAGCAACTCTCTCGTCCAGTTTGGCAAATATTCCAATGCTTCCCTCTGCTCCTCACCCTTCATGCTGATTCCCTACAGATCTCAACAGCTGTCAGCAGTATTTCCTCAGCCACCTGTGTCTGTGGTCTGTAAGGATGCCCTTTCACCTTATTTTACCATACATGTCCACGAACTCGTCATTGTATTCTGTAGTTACTTCATCTGTATTTTGAGTGCTTCATTGAGATTCCAAAACCATGCCACCAACAATGACTTTTTGGCATGTGAACCATTATAACTAACCTTTGCTTTTCACAACCCCCTCTTGCCCACTCACCCTCCCCCAGGCTGAGGATCACAACTCAGGCTCTTAAACATGCTGGGCAAGTACTGATCCACATCCTAATAACTTTGATAATTTAGAGTTCTGTGTGCATCACTTCTTCACGGAAGTGGTCTACGATCTATCTCAGCCAAGACCAAAGGTCATCACAGCCCTTTCATGTGAAAGGGCTTAGTTCCTTCCTCTTCATTCAACTCTTTGTTCTCATTCCCCATTATGAAAATGTGTGATGGTTTTATCTCTAAAACTTTGAAAGGTGAGGCCCATTTTCCCAAAGATACAGAACCACACAGAGTTAGGAAACTAGCCAGGATCTGTCTGAAACCAGAGTCCTGGCTTCCTCTCCTCAGCCTGTCCCTCAGCAGCCACAGGAGAGGCTGCAGAATCTGCAGGGAAACAGATGCCAGTGGGATGGAAGCAGATGAGATGCATCCAGGAGCTGTGTGAAAGACATTTCCCATATAGAACCCAGAACCCTGTTCTGCACCTGAAAGTCCTCATTGGTCAGCATGGGAGTGAGCCTGACTTTTGTAAGAGGCAGGAGTGGGCAGTAGCTAAGAGTTGCCTCAAGTTCTGGATCCTCCACTTCAAAGTCCTTAAGAAATTTACCTACCTTTTTGTGACCTCAGTTTTCCCATCCATGGGAAAGACTCCCTCCTTCCCCCTCATAGCTCCCGCCCTACTATCATATCGTACATATTTTTAAAGAAAAGTTCCTGAGACAAAGCATGTGGTATTTGCCTGGCAGAGTCGGGCTTATTTAGCTTAACATCATAATCTCCAGTTCCATCCACTTTCCTGAACATTTACACAATTCCATTCTTTGCGGTTGAACCTCTTTTCATTTTAACTTTCGTTTCCCTGCTGGCTACAGATACTGAACATTTTTACACCTCTGATGGCTGTTTGTTCTTCCTTTGAGAGCTGTCTGCTCAATTCCTTTGCCCGTTTATTGATCAGATGACTCGGTGGGTTTTGTTGTTGTTCTTGTTGTGGTGGTGGTGATCTTTATATATTCTAAATATTAATCCCCGTTTCTTCTCTCTACTGATTTCTTCCTTTGCTCTGCAGAAGCATTTTAAATTTATAAAATCCCACTTGGTGATTCTTGCTATTATTGCTTGCACTTTTGAGGTACATTTCAGAAACCCTTTGTTTATGCCTCCCTCTTGAAGAGTTTTCCCTGTTTTCTTCTGGCAATTTTAATGGTCGGGGTCTCACATTAAAGTCTCTAAATCTACTTTAAGTTGTTCCTTTTTCCTGAGATAGGAATATAATTCTGTTCTTCTGCATGTGACTATCTAACCTTCCTAGTGCCATTTGTTTGAGATACTTTCTTTTCTCTAATGTGCGGGCAGTGGTTTGAAAGATAGTGTCCTCCACAGTCGTGGGTGCTTGAGCCCTTGGTCTCCATTTAGTGGCGCTCTTTGGGAAGGTTTACGAATGTACGCTAAAGGAAGCGCACCACGGGAGACTTTCTGCTTGTTTCACGTGGTTCAGGCATTGAGCTCACTGATCCTGCTGCCATGGCCACATAGTGCCATGTTGTCCCTGGCATCATGAACTCTGACCTTCTGAAACTGTTGGACAAAATAAATTTTTTCTTAAGGTACCTTTGGTCATGTTATTTATCACAGCAACAGAAAAGTAACAAATCCAGTGTGATTTGAGCAACTTTGACAAAAACAAGGGGACTGTAGCTACACGTGTGTTTAGTCTGGGCCCTACTCTAGCCTGCTGTCAGTTTTTATGCCGATACCATCCTGGTTTTTGTTGTTTTGTTTTGTTTTGTTTTGTTTTTTTACTATGGTTCTACAGTATTATTTGAAATAAGATAGTATGCTAGTTCCAACATTAATTTTTCTGCTTAGGATTGCCTTTGCATGAATTTTCAGGGTTCTTTTTCCCTTAAAAGGCTAATGAGATTTAGATAGGGACTGTACTGAATCTGCATACTGAATTTGGTAATATCGCCACCTTTTTAATACTAACTCTACCAATCCAATAGTGCGGTGGTCGTCCCATCTCCTAGTGTCTTCCTTAATCTCTTCAGAAATTTAAAGCTTTCATTGAAAATTTCCCCTTTAGAACAGCACCTAGTCTACAATGGGTACTGTACACGTTTACTGCACAGAACCAACACAGCACCAGGAACCCAACAGGAAGGCTCAGGGCTCCTTTGGTCACTGCGAGTTTCTCAGGGGGGTTCCTCCATTCTTACTAATGCTGCATCTGTTCTAGTCCATACCAAGATTCTACTACTTTAACACAAATTGACATGTTTCAGTAAAATACTACACAGTTCTGGGGGAAATGGATTCCTCTGTCAAATAAATATCCGATACAAAGAAGGCTAGAATTGTTCTTCATCTAACATAAAAACACTCAGATTTTTCCATTTTCCAAGAGACTTAATCTTATGTTAAAAATCATCAATTAAAATCTTTGTTTAAATAGACTTAAATATTTACTTGTAAATCAAGCCACCTCGCAGCAGGCAAACACTAACTGTGTTAGTATGGCAGATCCTCTTAGAACCACAAGGTAGGTTAACCTGTACTTAAATTCTCATTGGTTTAGCAGTCAAATTTTGTTAAAACACTTCTAGTACAAAATTATCCTGCAAGCTATCAAACTATGTCTATTAGGGAGTGTCAGAGTTTAGATCTGGGATGTCCCCCAGAGAAACATGTAATATAGCTTTTTCCCAGTGTGCTGCTGTTTGGAAGGTGGCAGAAACTTCAAGAAGCAAGGCCTAGTGGAAGGCCTTCAAGCACTAGGTTTATTCTGTGTGTAGGTGTGTGCATGTGAGTGAGTGCGTGTGAGTGCATGTGTGTTAAGCCACCATGCCCAGCTTCTTTTTTAAGGTAAGTTTCTAGATTTGAGCTCAGGTCCTAGTGTTTCTGGGCCAAGCATTCTACTGACTGAGTTTCTTCTTCGCCTACATAAAAAATTTGTATGAACAAAACAATAAAAATTTCTGTGACATTTCTTTAAATTCTCACCGACTTAGTAAAATTCAATGGTGTTTTTTTATTATTTAAAAAATCTCTGATGTTTCCATGTTAATTTAGTAGCTGAAAATGTTTATCAGATCTAATCATTTTCTGGTGGTAGCCAGCTATAGTCTGGTGTCAGGTTGCTTTTGTGTCTTTATCTAGCTTTGGACTTGAGGTCATACTTGTTTTATAGAATGAGTTGGAAGCATTCCTTCCATTTTATGGAGTGACTGAGGGTAACATTGGTCTTAGTTCTTCTTTATAGCGATGGTAGAATTTAGCTGTTCAGTCCTTGATGTTTCTTTCTTGGGAGTCTCTCTATTACTACTTCAATCTCATTGCTTGTTAGGAATCTTTTAAAAATGTGGTCTAGGAATTTGTCCACTTCTTCTAGATTTCTTACCTGTTTAAGATACAGTTTTTCCAAGTGCCTCTTAATGATTCCCCAGATTCCACTGGTATCTGTTATAATTTTCATATTTCATCTCCAGTTTCATTACTTATGGTGCGTTAATAAAATTTTGAAGTTGCTCTTCATCTCATTTCAAACAAGTTAAGGAAAAAATAAAACCCATTCATCTCACAAGGTTTAGCGGCCACCCCTAAAGACAGTATCAGCCCTGCTGGTAACTGCGGAGAAAGGTCAGAATGAAGAATGTAAGGACAGCTGAGATTTCTTCCAGTATTACAGAGAAGAGCAGAACTACTCAGCATGTGGCCCATTTTCCAATGCCTTTCTTGAAAGTGTTCCTGATGGAATATAATAGGTTTGTGCCTTCTAGAGAGAGCTGGTATAATAGAAGAAAGCTTACCTTTAACCAAGCAAGTGATTTCCTAAATGTCGGGTCTCAGACACCAAGGAAGGCAAGGAAAAATGGTTCCCAATAGTCCTTTGCCACTCATTAACTCAAATTCATGTTCCTAAGCTAAACTGAGTCTGTGGTGCAGTCAGGCAGAAACTTCAGCCAAAATGAGGGCAGAGGTCACATTCTGAGAGCACTGGGTTGGCTAACCTGGCTTGGAAGTGAATGGTTACAGGATCATTAAGTGCCAAGACAGACAGAAATTACTGACCACTTCTGAACAAGATGAACGCCCCAAGAGGGAAATGCCCTGGCACTGGGGAAAAGTCATCATCAAAGAAAACCAGAGTCTGGTGGGAGTGATCTGAACACATCTCCATCAGTACAAATGTCACAGAGGTAGAAGACTGGCCACAGAGATAAATCAAGAGTCTTGTTTCAGTCTATGAATGGCTGACTCCTGTCAGACAGCCAGAAGGTTCTCCCCGAGAGAGGAGAGTGGGAAGTGAAGGATAGGATTAGAAAACTTTAAGGAGCAACAAGTGAGTCCTATCTGCCAACATAATGCCTCAATGGCACAATGAGCCCTTTCCGCACACCTAAAACTGTGTCAACACCTATATACCCAAGGATCCCATTTCTATTTTTTATTTTTCTTGCATTTTAAAATTTTCATTTGTGTATTGTGCACACATGTGTGCATACAGGTGGAGGTTGGAGGACAGTATGTAGGAATCAGTTCTCTCCCTTCGCCTCGTGGGTTCCGGTGGATCAACAAAGGTGCTTCTAACCCCCGAGCCATCATCTCACTGGCCAAAGTTGTCCTGACTTTTGTGAGGAAACTAAGACTCAAAGAGATCACATGACACACCAAGAGTCACACAACAACAGATCAATTAGCAGCAAATTCAAGTGCAAGGCCTCCTGTTCCCAAACTTTCACTCTTCTATGCTAAACTCGGGTCTAACACCCAACTCTGTACCAGCTGGCTACATGACCTTTAACCTCAGCTGACTCTTTAACCTCTCCAAATTCCATCTTCTCAGAAATGGAGCTAATGCTTTCAAGATGCACATGCTTCCTGCCCAGTATGGTGTGTCTGTGGCTCAGAAAGCTTTAGCATGCGTGTGCTGTTCTGTCATCCAGCAGTAGCTGCTATCTGGGCATAATCTCCCAAGTAGCCATTTATCTCTCCATCATTCACCATCTCACATACCACATCCTCTTCATTAAATCTATAGAGACTGAAAGAAGAGTTATATGGCACTCGTGGGAAATGCACATGGAAAGATTAGAGGTTTGTCTGTGAATTCCAATGACTTTCCTCCACGGTGTTTTCAAATTTGTGTTTTCCAGAGAATCAAATGGCATTTGGAAAAATACGTTGTCTGTCTTATGCCAGAAGAAATATATCTAACCCTTAAATACTTGACAGTCAATAATCCTCACTTGGAGACTGGCTGAGTAGTCAGTCCTCCAACTGCCTCCAATCCTTGTCTAGAAGCCACATTTGAACCTTGCCTGGATTGTGCAAGGTAAAGGTGAGGTATGAAGTACTATCAGTTATTCTTATCCTGGACTTGGAGGACAATGTCTAGTCTTATGTTTATGCTTCATAGATGGGAAAACTAAGACCAGAGAGTGTAAATAACTTGTCCAAGTGACTGCTAAACCTGTAGCTTGAACACAGACTCATAGCTTTCTGGTTTGACACTTTGTCCTGGCAAAGTGAACAACCTATTCACTGGGAGCTGGAGACAGACCCCCTCATCAGAAACAGCTCATAGCCAGGCATGGCCTGCATGCCTGTCATCTACCACTTGGGAGGCTCACGCCAGAAGATTTTGAGTGTGAGGCCAGACTGAACTACATACTCATACCAGAACATCTTCTGTTATGTCATAAAATCATGGGAAGAAAGGGAGAGAGAAAAGGAGGGAGGGGGGAAAGAAAAGAAAATGAGGGGGGAGGGAAGAGGAGAGAAGAAGAGAGGATAGGACAGGAAAGAGAAGGGAGCAAGAGCCTCACCATGTATGGTGAGATGATAGTCCTTCTCTGCAGAAAAAGTCAACTTCACAAGGCTAAAGGTAATGAGATGGGCAATCTGGAATAATTTCCAACTCCTGTAAGCACTCAGCAGGGTTCCACATCTCTTCTTATCCACACATAGGTTACCCTAGAAGCCAATCTTAGCACAAGAATTTAAATGCAAGCGCCAATGGAGTATGAGGAAGTGAGGCAGTGAGGTGAGGAACCAATACACTTAGTAAGACACACTGTGGGCAATAAGGACTTCATCCCACTAGTGATGTCTGGAAGACAGCATGGGGAAGCTTAAAGTTCTGCACCTCTACCCTGCTGAGGATAAGGAACTGCCCTCCAACTCTCATCCTTTCCTGGATGAAGGCAACTCCCAAAATATCACCTCCCTAGCACAAGCTGAGCATAGCAAGAGAAGCCCTTGGGAAGGTAAGCACATACACTTGCCGTAGGCAGCCAAATGTGTGTGTCATGTAGTATGAGTCAGGGTACTGAGAATGGCCACCACAGGCCACCTCTGCAACACTCAGATCCATTCAGGGAGTTCAACACTCAGATCCATTAAGCTCTCAGGGAGTTCATTCTCTTCTATTATTGATTTTTCAAGGTACAGGCTTACCATAGATCCTTGAATAATATGTGAATTTAGAACAGATGGGTGTGAGGAGCTAGCTCAAAGTCTTACTTGGTCTTGAGGTAATAATTGATACTAAATATCACTCATCATTATGAACTCGCCCTCTAATAAATCCATATGTTGACATCCTAATCCTCAGTGTCTCAGAACAAGAATGCACTTGTATACAGGACTTCAAGGGAGGTAATGACAGTCAAAGGGTTTTCGAGTGGCTTCTAAGTCAATAGGACTAGCATCCTATAAAAAAGAGGAAACTCAGATACAGAGGAAAGATCATGTGGAGACACAGGGCCTTCAGAAGGCACCAGCCCTGCTAACACCTTGCACTGAGCTTTGGTGAGATAAGCAATTGCTATCATTTAAGCTGCCTCATCTACAGTAATATGTCATACATATAAAGCCCTGGCAGAGTCATACATTCCCAGGCCAGCCTGTCTTGAATTTCTCTGGACAGTTCTGTTGGTTGAGTATCTTGCTGGTCCTTTACTCCTGAGGGTCTGAAGTATAGGCAGCATGTCTTGTCTTATGTCTGTAGCTTCTGGAGCCTCTAAGCCTTGCAAGCTCTAAGTTCTAGACACAGTCTTTCCTGCTTCAATTGCATTGTCACAACCTTACTACCATCATGGAATAATCAGTCTTTGTCCAGACATCATTTTACCTACCCTATCCCAAGAGCTGCGGGGCATCTCAGCAAGAAGATCACATCATGGCAGGCCCAACACTATAGAGGAATCACTACTAGTTCTCCTGGATCTGAAGAGCCGTGGTCCAGCAGGATGGAAAATATGTGTCACTTAAATGACAGTGAGAAGACATATTTCTGCTCTCCCACCTCCCCTCCGATTCATCCCGTGTGGGAATGTACCTTCTGCTTATCACCGGTACTCACAATTTCCAGATTGCAGGTCAGTGCCTGGGGACTGTGCCAAGATCCATCACATCTCCTTTTTCTGGGAACCTCACATAAATGTTGCCATTTGGGCTGGAATAATAGACATATTAAATAAAATATATACTATACTCAAGATGCTGTGGATAGAAGGATGGAGTCCCCGAGGCCAAGTTAGACTACACAGGAAGGCTCTGTTTCTAAAAATGAGATAAAGTAAAGTGAAATAGTAACATAAAAGATAAAAATGCAAATTAGGGAAGTGATAAGTACCTGATGAAGGATTAATGTTCTTTACACAGTGAACGTCCCCCGCCCTCCACACACTGGAAGCTTAGACTCATCCATCAGGACTGTGTCCTGACCCCAGCACTTACCTGGGGCTTCCACTGACCTGGAACACTACAGAGTTAGCAATGCACACTGGTTTCAAAGCATCCATGGCTCCACAGCATTGATTAGCGTGTCCTTCAGTGACTGGAGTGCATTGCCTCCATTAGACTATGTGAGTCATCTCAGGGGAGGAAACTGACCAGGAGGCTAGGGAGCTTACCTGATGTCTCCCAGCCCATGAGTGAGTGGATCAAAATCCAGTGAATCTAAGAGGCCTTTCCCCTAGCAGAGCCATCTCCAGAAAGTGGTCTTTGGACATACAGAGGGACCAGGCCGCATTTGCAGCAAGATTCTTTACAGAGTAACTTGATGTTCCCAGACTGCAGTTAATGTCAGCATGCTCCTTGTTTGCCCCTCCCCCCCTGCTACCACAACCAAGGCACAGTCCTCATGCAAAAAAGAACCAACTGAGGGTATGGCCACAAATGGTCTGTGATTCTGTACAACATGCTAAAAGAAGCTTTGAGGAGGCAGGCGTGTTTTGTTTTTTGTTTTTTTTGGAAACCAGAAGCCAAACCTCACTACTCCCTGCCTCGATCCATCTGGGGCTTTGAGCCAGCAGTAGCTGCGAAGGCAGACAGACAGCGTGAGCAGGTAGGTGAGTGGATGCAGCATCACCCACTAGGGTGTCTCACCGGGGGGACTGGAAAGAACTATCTGAGATGAGGGCTGTCATGCTGTGGGCCCATGCTATATTCCCCAGTCCCCGGGTGGTGACACCTACAGGAGTGTTCTGAGTACAGGAAACATTCTTGAAGCACAATGCCTGGCCTCTGCTCCCTCTGCTCCCGGATGAAAGGATAGAAGAGCATCCTCTCTCAAGTCTCCTCTTCCACCTTATTTAATGGTTTCCACGGGTACCACTGCTGAACTGTCTTAGGACAAAAAATAAAAAAGAAGCGGAGCCAGGAGAGAACCTTAGAAGTGTTAGGGGGCCTGGAGTCCTTGAGCTGCCATAGAGTTAGATCTTTGCACATTGTACTTCACAATGAAAGCTTGCTAGCCTGGAGGCTTTGATTGAAAGGAGTGGGTTGGGTGGTCCACGCTGTCTCAACTAGTTTCTCAAAGGGCTGGGAGGAAGGGAATGGGCTGCAAAAAGATGCCGGCTATGGCCAAGGGACTTGGCTGGAAGCTCCAGGAAGAAATCGTGTAATGAGAAGGATTGGGTTTATGATTCTAAAAGTCCTGGATGTCACTCCGTCCTCCACTGACGGGCTGTGTGTCTTTGTGCTGGTGACTTTCCTCCCTGAGCTCCAGTTCTTCATCTCAAACTGGACAGTCGCAATGTCCACCTCATAGGAGCGCTGCATCTTGGGCCAGTACCTGAAAAGCAGTCCCTGAGATGAGGGTTCCTATCAAAGGTATTTTGTAGGAAACATCATCAGGAAAACCAGGAGGGAGAAAGAAGGACATGGAGCGATCCAGTGTGCACATCAAATCAAGGTGCGGGATAGGGGAAGCAGGTAGGACTCATGGGCCTGGGATGAAATTTACAGCTGCAGCATGTTGGAGACACTTAACTTGGGGTTCACCTAGACATACTAAGTCAGAAAGTACATTTTTAAAAGACAGAGGGGGTGAAAAGCAGAGGGGTCTGGTAAGTCTCAGAGATGCCCCAAGGGGAGGTTGATTCTTGGCCAACAGCTGCCCGCAGGCAGGGACACCAGTATTAGTCACGCTGCCACAAAATAAGGACTTTCCTGCTCATTTCACTATCCTGGCACAGCTTCCCAGCCTCACTTTTACCTCAGTTTCCCCATCTTTCATACAATTTTTCAGAGACTAGGAACCTGTTCTAAGGTCCTTACCTTCAGGCCTATCTAGTTCCTTAACTCACCTAGCTAAACCCTGTTCTCCAGATTGCTGTACTGATCAGAGCTTTCTGTCATGGAAAAGACTCCCTGAACATGGCCCAATACAAAGTACTACCTGACCCCAACCTCACTGCACTAGACACTGACACTGACCCTCTCCTTCTTGGTCATGGCCCTTGCCTGCATTCTATTCTGAAGAGAACTAACGCTTTGGTTACCTCCAGTCTTGGACTTATCGGGATACCATTTTGTACTGGTCTGTTTTCTGTTGCTTTACCACAACACAAAACATGGTATTTAAAGAAATGAAGTTATT
>CM053744.1:40280255-40292587 GCA_028658305.1 Pachyuromys duprasi
CTCTCTCTCTCTCTCTCTCTCTCTCTCTCTCTCTCTCTCTCTCTCTCTCTCTCTCTCTCTCTCTCTCTCAAAGGCAAATAGTATTCAATTCAACCATGAGATCTCTCTGCCAATGGCTGTATCTAATCCTAATCACATCAGCTGCCTATTGCAACCACAGATGAGCTCCCAGCTCTTGCTGAAAAGGATCAACCGGCTCCTTTAAATATAGGTTTCTGTAGTTACCCAGAATATACAGGTCAGCAGCAGGACATAGGCACAGGGAAGTCTGAAGGCAACTCCAATGGATGCCATGTACAGGTAGAAAAACATACAGCCTATTACTCCACTGCTGAGCCTACTAAACCATACAGAGAAGCCAGGTCCCATGCATCTTGAATCAGAGGTCAAGGCCTACCAAGGTCAGCATCCAGAGCTCTAGATGTTCTTTACTCAGCTCCTCTGCTGGTGGCTAGTTATGGTGAGACTCCGTCCTCTCTCTAGTTCTGACACTGGATCCCTTTCCTGTCTGTTTAATGGAAAGGGAAGGATATAGCAGAAGCTCTGGGTTCAAGTCCTGACTCTGCCACTTCACAGCTGTGTGCATCGATTCTCAATGATGGATAAAAAGCCGTGGCTTCTGTATAAATAGATTCTATCCCCCTTGCCTTCTACATGAGGTTGGACAGATCCCCATGACCCCCATACAGCCAATGAGACTCACCCTACCCAAAGATGTCCTCAACAGTGAGATAGAGAAACCAAAGTGTTCTGTCCACTCTTCTAGCAGAGACAGCCTATAAGCCACTGGCCAAGGCCCCCAGGCAGTACTATTTCTATCCTTTTTGTTTTGTGAGTTCCTCTATCTGTTTCTTTCTGACAAACTTTTCATAGGCGTAAATCAGGTGTGGTAAGATTCTATTGCCTGTATCCAACCAAAAATCTTAGAAAGAGGGGGAATTCACTTTATCCTCCAGGTTCAGTGTGTCCAGCCCATGGTTGACTGAAATGGGCAAAGCACCACAGCAGTGGGATCATGTGGTAGTGGCAAGCCAAGAAGCAGAAAGAAGGATGCCAATACTTGGCTGGCTTCTCCTTTTCTCAAGTTTATGCCATGCACATTACCAGCCCATAGGATGGCATTGCCCACACTTAGGAGTCTTCCAACCTCCACTGATCCTCTCTGGAATCCCTTGACAGACACATCTGAAGGTGTGCCTCACAAGTCTCTTATGTGACTCCAAATCTGGCCAAGCTGATGAGGAAGATGAAGTGTCACATAGCCCAAAAGTTTTACCTACTATGTCAGAAATTGTGGTGCTCACTTCACAGAGAACCAAGGTCCATGAGAAGCAAAGTTCCATATCCACTCAACAGTAGACTCAGAACTACACTGAGCTGTCCTCCCCATACCCGTACCCCATGCAAGTCTCAACCACAGACACTTGGGAAGCAAGTGTTGGAGAAATCACTGCTCTGTGGAAAACTAGGTGTAGAAGCGACCCAGACCAAAAGCACTACTCTTGTTTGTCTGGGTCCAGTGTTAAGCTCTCAGCAGTCAGGGACAACGGCACCAACAGTGGTTAAAACAGGAAAGCTCTGTCCTCAGACTGAACCCTCAGACAACACAGCCCATGACCCGTAAAGAAGAAATCACAAAACTAGAGGAAATGGTCCCTCTTATATTTTAAGGAATATTTGTGGCAATTGTATATAATTTTCAAGGTTAACGGCATCTTAATGAAAGTCTCGTTTATCTACATATTAGTGTCCTGAAGCTAGCTTCATTTACATAATCATAAATTGCATTTCAACTGTCCTCCGCAGCCTGCTCCCTGCTTGATGAAAACGTAAACGGTAATTTTATTTGGGCTCAATTGCATACATACTGCATTTATGCAGCATCAGAAAATAACATTTTAATCTAGCCAGCAAGTTGGGAACTCATTACCGCAAAATAAGAATGTTGGTGGAAACACTGAGTCTGCTTTCCAAATGTCTTTGAAGGCCCCTGTCATTGTCATATTATTGCTCAGTTAGTTTTAATTGTATTTACTCAAACCTGGAAAAGTCAAGGCATCAGGATGGAAATATCATTTAGTCTCCTAGATGCAGGTAGCCTATGGGCACAGGATTCCAGGATGGCAAGGGGGGTGGGAAGAGCTAACTAGTAGACCAGAGCTGGCAAGGAAAGTTCACTGCTCTGATACAGGCAGACTGATGGGTATGGGTTAACTCGGGCAGGTTTCAAATCAACCCAATTCCATCTAGATTCACATATATGGGATAGGTCCACAGCCTAACCTACCCCCACCCTTCTCCCATCTTGGAAATGAACCCCAGGTCACACAGTGTTTAAGATCACATTTTCTTTGTTTCCTCCACAATACCCAGCTCTGGGCAAGGTACAATAAAGAGCACTAGATACGCACAAAACCTTGGCTTGTCCTCACAGGAGGAGAACAGATGCTTAAGAAATGTTGTGAAATGAGAAAGAGACAGCTGAAAGACCCATCACAAATACCCCGGCATGCCAGACACCCTCATGTGGCTGATGTAGACTGACAGAGAGTTGAGCAAACACTCAGGTTTGCCTGTCAATGGCAGAGTCAAGATGTAAGTCAGGAGAGAGAGACAGACATCTTGAATGTCTGCTAGGAATGATTCAGGTTCCTAGGAGCCAACCAAGACACACTGGAAGTGTGATAGAGTGCAAAGCCTCCAGGGGACTCCCTGTGACCTCACCTTTGGCCGCTGTCCCTGCAGTGAGCATTGCGGCATACCTTGGTACCTGAGGTTCCCACCCCAGCGACACTTTCTGAAGGATGTGTGGAAAGCCAAAGTGAGAAAGGCGTGTCTCACGGCAGCCTCTTCCCCACCAGCCTGGCTCACACCCTCCCAGGATTCCAGGCTGCAACATGTGTCTTGATAATCAGGGCTCCGTCTGATGGCTGCATCCTGCACAGCGGGATTCACAGCTATCTGCTTACCCCTGCCCAGGACCACTTGAGAGAAAATGGCTGGACTGGACTAGATGTGAGAAATGAATAATCAGCTCTTCCCAGCAGCAGACCTGGCGGATGGGACAAGCGATTTCTTCAGGTGTAGAGCAGGGTGAGGTGTGAAAAGTGATGCATCTGTTTCTGGTAACTGCTTGCATGATGGTCAGACTTAAAAAAAAAAAGTCTCTCAGATGCTACAGTTCTCTATAGAACAGGGAAAGCATGGAGGATAGGGATGGTAAACACAAGCAATCTATGGCATGGAGTATCCCCACAATGGCCAGCATGACTCCCAAACCCCTCCACATTCATTTACATGTGAGTACAACATTCTCCATTGTTCACAGTTCTCTTGGGACAAGCAGCCCACACAGGGCAATGTGCCTTGTTAAGACAGTACTCTGAAAGGTGATCTTGCTCAAACTCAGGGCTCCTAGGGAGCACGTTAGGAACACGGTGCTAGGTCCCTCCAGTGAATCTCAGTGATTAAGAAACATCCCAGGCAGTTCTGTGAACCATGGTACAAAATCAGTTATTAGCTGTTTATCTCTTCTAGCCTGCCTAGGACCCAGGCCTCTAGACCCCAATCATACTCCTGGTATTTAGTCTGGGAATGCATTTGAAATGCCTTCAGGAGCAGCTCCAATGCTGACTTTAAGATACAGCTGTGGCCTGGCTTTTAGAATGAACATGTCATTGTAACCTACGCTCTAGAACTTATAGACACACATTTGTTCGAGTGATACAGGGCACACAGTGGTTTCTGTGGATTGGAAGTGACCTTAACCAAGACAGATGAGGATGTGTCCTCCATGCTGGCTGAGTCCCCAAATTCCTGCATATTGTCCTTGTAATGAGTTTGCTCTGGGGGGGGTCTGTTTCTCCTGGCCCCTGGACTCTGAGTCATAGATAGATACTTTCATATTTGTGCACATATATATATATACATATATATCTTCATATCAGTCTCATGGCTGATATGAAGCTAGTGAGCTCTCGAGGGTATCAGAGTAGAAGCCAAAATGCCAGCCATCAGGAATGGTAGCAAGTCTGCCACAACAGCCATCAGTAGAGACCCTGGTCTTCCAGGCCACTGATGGCCTCCCGCCTCCAGGTGTGTTTTATTCTGTAAATTTCAAATTTGCCTTTCCCCATGACATCAATCCGCCTGCACAGACTGGTTTTGCACAAAGTGGCAAAATGTAATTCAGACATCTCCTAAATGGCAGAGTCACGAGGAAAAAAAAAAACAAATTAATCAACAAAGAACCCATTTTCAATGGTTTTCAAGCCAGCTTGTGTGTGTCACCAAACCACAGGTGGAATGCAGCAGCATGGTTTAAATGTGCTCCATTGTCCTAAAGAAACAGATGCAGAATCTGCTTCCAAGCCTGGGCTTCTGAGTGAGGGGGAACTTGATCTATATACGGAAACTATTAGACGGTCACAAAGGCCTCCTGAAGAACAAAGCTTAAAGGAGTCACTGTTGCATGGCAGATGGAATGATCCCGAAGACCCAGCAGCAGCAGAGGGTACAAACACCATCTTCTCTGGGTAGCCTGAGACAGATGCAGCCGGATGGGTCCTGGGAGAAGGAGCGACTAGAACACAACCATGATGAAGTCGTTTTCCCTTTTTAGCCTAATTTGAAAAGACGTGTCTTGGGGACAGGCTAGCTCTACATGCCGAGTGTGAATTTCAGCAAGAGAAGCGGTGTGCTGGCAGAATTGATCCCAGCCAGAGCAGAGGGAGGCTAGGAAGCCCAGGGGATGGCTCCCGTGCACGCCACTGGCCCTAGTGTCTATTCTGTCCTGCATTGCATGATTGGTCTTGTCTTCTAGACACCGAGTGTCTTTCTCTCCTCTATGCTTTCCCATGTGTTCTTGTCTATGCCTTCTCTGATCTTCAGTCTCAAGTTGCTTCCAAGCCCAGACTCAAAACTCATCTTTATTCATGCTGGCCTCCCCTGTTGCAGGCTAATAAGCTAGCACACCCCATTCCTGCCCACTCTCTTGAATATATCTTTCACTCTAACTTAGGTTTCTCCACTTTCTGAAAGGTCTCTCTTGATAATTAGTAGCCCCCTAAGGGTGGGAACCAGGTCACAGGCATTATTGGGTGGGACTCAGAATCAAAAGGTTTGGAAGCCAATAAATGCCACTGGAGAAAGGTAAAGGCTAAAGCCATGATCACAAGTGTCATGGCCCCAATATCTTTTTCAAGATCATCACTGGAGTCCAAGTGTAAAGGATACTTGAATATACAGTGATACAATCAAACCTGGGATTTTCAGAAAATCCCAGATTTGGATCTAAAACACAAGATCACATCTGATGAAATGTGGGCTCAAGTTCTGGAACCAGGTTGAATCCAGCCCTCCCTCCTTGACCATGTTGCTGCATGGTCTCAGGCAAATATGTAACCACTGTGAATCTTTTTCCTTGGGCCAGGTGTTGGGGGTGACAGCAACAGCCCTGTGGGAATGCTGGAGCAAAAATGACAAACCAAGATCCTGGCTAAAGCTCAGGCTTTTTCCCATTCTATGTTTTGAGTGTGTTTGCCCCACCATGTCTAGATTCATAGGCTGAAACCTCATCACCCATGCAGGGAAGTAATTAGGTCATGGGGGTGGGGAAGAGAACCTCATGAGTAGGATTATGGTTCCCATAGACAAACCTCAGAGACCATCTTGCCTCTTGGACTGTGTGAAACAAGGTGCCATCTACAAACCAGGAAGTGGGTCCTCATCATGCACCAATCCTTCCAGCACTTTGACCCAAGAAATGTATGCTATTTGCAAGTTACCTCAACTATAATATTTTGTTGTAACATCTAGAAGAGGCTGAGACATTCTCCTTGCAACAGTGCCTGATTGTGAGACTTTCCATTCTGTGGCACCTCAGTCTCTCCATCTGTAGAAGAGATAGATGGGCTCAGAACTTACTTTATTATTCAAGCAATACATTATGCAAAAAAATACAATATTTGTAACAGACTTGGTTTGTTCAAAGTGTCATATGAGTGTGAAACATTCATTCATTCCTTCTTTATAATGTAAGAGTTACCACACATGATTTCTACAAGGATTTAAAGACTGATATCCACTGAAGACATGAAGACATGCTGTTACCACGGGAACCTGTTACCAGTAGAAGAGACATCTCTGCCTTGAGAATGGGGATGGTTCTGTCCTCTGCTTTCTGCTGAACAGTGCACCCTAACTTTTGGTCCCTCTCAATACATGCTGAAGTGTGTCTCCTGACATGACAGGCTGGAAATATAATCCACACTTAACTGAAATTTCGAAGGGAAGCAAGTCAGGAAGGTTTTCCTGAATCCAGATCCAGTACTATTGGCCCAAGATGCTACAGGGGGGGGAGGGGGTGAGAGATGACAACAATGACATGGTGGGCATGCCAGGTGAACTCTACTGTATTTTCTCCAGTTATGGGAGGACTATCAAGGGCTTCTAATCCCATGAGTGATTAGAAAGTGTATTCTTTCTCACTCAATGTGTAGTATAAATTGTGACAGTCAGAAATAGAACAAAATCCAAAAATCATATTCATAGCACACTCACATAACTGTATGCAATGTGTGAAAGAGCCATGGTAGGCATCCAAATAGAAGGAAGTAGTTATGATTATACACTCTTAGGAGGTGATTATCAGGGGTCTGTTAAGGTTAAAGCAGGGTGTCATGTTTCATGGAAAAACTAGTCTGTTACCAGTTTCTACAGAGTGCCCCCAATAAAGATCTGTCACACCTTCACACACTCTTAAAAACACCGCAGTGAGTATGGCCATACTAAGCCAGAGGGGCACTTCAAATAAGAATCACCTGGTAGCCCCATCAACCCCTTAAACTCAGTCACAACCCATGGTGATAAGGTTGGAATTTCTTTATGTGTTCCCTGGTGATTCAAATGGACCCTAACATTCCAGACTATTGTCCCAAAAGAAAGACAGCTCTCTGAAGAACAAAGGACAGTAGGCAGTGGTTTACAGGTAGGCCCAGCTCCCCAAGGGGAATCAGGCAGCTGAGAACTATGAAGAAAGCTGGTCCACACACCCCATGAGACTAGTCATTACATTGACTCCCACCTTCTCAAGAAACAGTAGGAAGCCCCCAGGCAGTTCACGTGGTCGGGGAACCATACAGCTCAGCAGTGAGCAGGTAATTAGTACTCATCTCCCACCCAAGGGAGTCCCTGGTTCACCTTGAAACAAAGAGAGAGAAGCAGGAGACAGATTGATCCACACATTTGGAGACATTCTGCCAGAGAATTCTATTGAGGCGTACAGAGTCAGGACTCTGACACTGATCAGCAACAGAGCCCAGGGTGGAAACAGGTCCTGGGCAGGATTTGTGAACAGATTGTCTCCAAATGCTCTTTCTCTCCTAATTAATGCTGCAAAGTTAAGTCTCTGGCCTCTAGTAGCACACCAGGGAGGTTCTTGGGAGAGCAGGGTCTGCCTTTTTCTTGTCTCTGTCACAGGGAGCACAGCCTGTCCCCAGGCAACTCCCCGGAGTACTGAATCTGCTTAAATGTCTGGCGCTGATCTCTTGCTCAGAGAGCATTTCAAGAGCAGAGAGAGATGGTAAGGGTGGGGAGAGGGTCTTTCTCAAATGAGGCAGTGGGCTTTACTACAGCTGGCCATGGAGGTGCCATCAGCCCCCAAACACAGTCCAGAAACGTCCCTCATTATGCCTGTCCCTCTTTTAAGCTCCCAGAAACTTCTTCAGTGGTATATTAGGAAGACCTGTTTCATGGAGATACTATGCAAGAAATTTCAACATGGGAGGGCAAACTATCGTCTGCGGCTTTACAATCACAGCTTGACTCATAAGTAAATAAGATATTGCCAACTTAAATTATCACAGAGGGAGGTGGGGTGGAGAGGGAGGAAGAGAGAGAGAGAGAGAGAGAGAGAGAACAAAACTATATGGACATAATATTTTTTCATTTCTAGGTAGGCAAAGATAAAAAAGTTTGAAAATGTCAGGAGTGTGTGTGTGTGTGTGTGTGTACCCTCTCACAGAGGAACATGACAGGACATAACAGAAGACAACATAGAGTCCTTTTCCTCCTCCCACCATGTGTGTTCTGAAGATCAAACATGCGTAGTCAGGCTTGGTAATGACCCTTACTCACTGAGCCAGCTTACCAATCCTATCCCCTATCTTCTTTGAGACAAAATCTTTCATAAAATCTGGAGCTCACCAATTTGAGGAAGCTTGGCCAGCAAGCCACAGAGATCCTCCAGACTCTGCCGCCCTAGCTCTCAGATTGCAAACAAACGCCATCACACCTGGCTTTCCACAAGGATTCTGGGAATTGAACTTAGGTCTTTGTACTTGTTTTTTCATATGCATGCATGCTTTCCAAATGCTTAAAACACAGATTTTATTTTCCTTTTTTTTCCCTTTTGTAGGCTTTGCTTATGTTCCTTGCCTGTTTTCATATTGTTCTGTAGGTGTTATTAATATGTTAGAGGAACCTGCCCTTCCTCTGAGAATATACACATGCATATTTCCAGTTGGATGCTCATCTTTTCACTTTGTTCATGATTATTTAACTACAACCACATATTGTGGGTATTTTTTTTGAGATTATAATATACTGACATTGTTTCCCCTTCTCTTTCCTTCCCACAAAACCTTCTGTATATCCCTCCCCTTGATCGCTTCCAAATTCATCGCCTCTTTAATTCTTATCACAAACATGTATGTGTACATGTGTGTATATTTCTAAATACATAAATACAGCCTGCTCAGCCTTTATGATTTTACCTGTATGAATGTTTTCATAGCTGACTATTTGACACTGGTTACCAATGGTACATTCATTTCTGGAGAATACTATTTTTCCCACTCCCAGAATTCCTTAGCTGCCTATAGTTCATTGTTGTAGGGTTGAGGCCTTGTGAGCTTTTCCCAGTCCACATTAGTGTGAACTATGACTATTCTTAATGTACTAGGATATATTTACTTTTTTAAGTTTCTGGGTTTTGTCTCACACCTTAGAAGTACTATAAGAAGTAAACACCTCCCAGCATTTCTTTCACAGGTTGTTTTAAAGAGACTAGGCCAAATCAGAACTCACTGGATCTTGAAAAATACAATCAGACAAGAGCATGATCTAACTTGTCCTACATTCTGCACTGAAGATGGTGGTGCCCAAGAGAAACCATTCATTTCTAAGGCTGGGATACAGTGGGCCATGCAATCAGTCCAGCTCCAGTGGAGGTCATTCCCTTGGCTTGTACAGCATGTGCCTTGTAAAAGGCACAGTGTGAAAGTCCTAATAGTCTCTGCATCCTCTGGTCTGATAGGGTCTACCACAAAACTCCAGGCTGGTTCTCACTGCAGGAACCCATGCATCTCTCTGGGTCACTAATACATGTGGACTTCCCTAAGGTCATAAATAAGAGTCAGGTGTACTTACCTGTTTCTATGGATTCCATTGCTCCCCTTATAGACTTTTTTTGAGATTTTATTTGTTTTTTATGTCTATGCACGCTTTCCTGAATGTTGTGCACCATGTGCATGCAGAGACCAGAAGAGGGGATGGGGTCCCCTGAGACTCAAGTTACAGACAGCTGTGAGTTGCCCTGTGGGTGCTGGGAACTGAACTCTGGTTCTCTGGTAGAGCAGCCAGTGCTCTTAATGCTGAAACATCTCACCAGCCTATCCATTGCTGTTTTGTGTTCACCAAATTCTGCCTGTGACCTTAACACGTGGGGACTGATGTGGACTACATTGTGTGTTTGGGGATCAGAGAACAACTTGCAAGAATTGGTTCTTTCCTTCCTCCATGTGGAAGTCAAGTTCAAGTCACAGCAACTGAACTCAGTTTGTTAGGCTTGACAGTGAGCACCTTTACCCACTGAGTCATCTAGTTGCCTCACAAGAGGGCTTTCGCCTCAGTTTCCTGTTTGATCACCATACAGACCTCGATCCGGATGCTTGTCCTAAAGTCCAGCAGTGGGTGACAGGCACTGTGCAGGTACCGTAAGCTGCATTTTAACTATTTGCTCAAGGTCTTTAAGACAGAATACATGAACACAGCAAGTTCTGTGATTCGAGTTTAAGTACGATTCAGCAGCGAGGGACAACGGGCTAGACACACTGGGACACGCAGAGGTTTTTCTGGACAAATAGAGTCTCATCCGTGCAGGCTCACTTGCACCACAGCTGAGGGACTCCAAAAACAGCCTCTTCTGAACATGAGACTGAGGGCTAGAACACCGGAAGATGTTGTTCTTAGGAGACAGAGCAGAGCAAAGGCTTCCCAGCCAGCATTAGGTCTGCAAACCCTGCAAACATCCTGCAGTTATCCTTGGGAACCAAGACAAAAAGGAGATCTGGGCCATTCCCCAAGGTCACTCATAGAACTATTAAGCTGTTGAAATCTGCTTCAGCTTTTTGCCTAAACTGTAGCCATAAGCCATTTTGTTTCTGGTCTCCATCTTGATCATGAAGTGAAATTAAGTTCATGTTCTCAGAATCTGCTTGCTTACCCAATAATGATAACAATAAATAATCAGGTTATATTATTACTCATGCTTTGTTTTATCTGTGTTCTTTATTACAGCCTATATGTACTCTGAGAGACCCCAGTCACCACCTCATTTGCCTCACTTAGAGCATCAGCTAAAAGACTGGCTAAGAATGTAACACTGCTCTTCCCTTTGCCCTCTGCCCTTAGCTTTCCTGTAAAAGCCTGCTGTAAGGGCAGACCAGATTCATGGATAGGCTCCCAATTCCTTTCTATGGCCCTGATCACAATCAGCCTGGAATAGGTGGTCAACAAATCATCAATATCTGACTGAGATCAGTGTCTGGGTGGTTTGTGTGGCTAGTCTTGGACCCCAACAAACAAGTGGTTAACAGGCTAACATCATAATTGTCCCTGCTGAGACACCCTTCTCCCACCACCTGTTAATCTTGCCTTCTTCATTTAGGCGCTCCCAGCTCTGGGATACATCATCATAGAGGCATATATATTGGAACAGTACTCTTCCTGAGTGATTTGGGCTACAAAGAAGTGGCTTGGAAATTTGCTGCTATGGTCAAGTAAAACTAGATACAGTATGGGTCTGTCCTTTACCAGTTTCTTTAAGGATCTATTTGGCTTTGCTGGCCTACGTTCCTTTCATTGTGTCATGAAGATAAAATTAAATGACAGTGAATTAACAGTGTCATAGATGTAATGGAAAGCTACCCTGCTCAACATGTCATGCAGCAGGGTCCACAGATGTGGGGTCAGGGTCTGGCAATATACGGTCTCACTGGGTACCACTGTGCAAGGACACACTCAGATGCTGGAATCCCAGAGGGGACAGGACAACATGAATATGGCAGTAACAATAGAACCCATCAAAGCACGGAGAAGGGAATTAAAGCTCAGAACTCCTCCATTTCTCCCATAGGTCCCCCATAGCCTCTGAAGTCCGACCTGGATCCCGAACCATGAACCTTTTGTAGCCCCTTCAAGGAGAACTGTTCCCTATTCCAACCTTCTTCAGCTGGTCTTCAGTGTGCCCTCTTTATTTTTTTGACTCCTTCCCTAAAGATAAATTTTAAATTAAAACTGCTGGCCATTCCTGAAGTTAGCACATGGTCTAGGGAGGCCATCATGAGCCAAACTGTGTTAAAGATGTATAGTTTCAGACCAAAGCACACAGAGTCTGGGAGATCAATGATTTGTGAAGGAAGAAACGAAATGCTTAGAGAGGACTAGTGAGATCCACCCAAGGTCAACAGTCTGACCAGCAACACCAGAGTCGGAGCTGGCTGTCTCCCTGCCCCATGCTCCTCATCAGGCTGCCGTGGCTCCCAGACCAACTGTCTCCTGCCCCCTTGGGGAATAAACTCTGCTTCTGGATTTTGTCTGTGATGAAAAGAGAACAGGTTGACTTTGTAATGTCATCAAATATTAAGCTTGATTTTTTTTTTTCCCAGCTACTGACATCCAAATTGCAAGCGAGCTCAAGAGCCCCAGCGGAGCCTGTTGGCTGTGCTAATAGAACAGAGCTTGCAGCTAGGTGGGAGGGGAGGGCAGCCTCTCTCTCTATGTAGGGGGGATGAGCAAGAGGGACTGTAAGGGTTCTGTGGCTCCCTGGGAGCCAGGGACAGAACTCCGGCTAATCAAGGCCCATTCAAGTAAGGGCCTTCAATTAAAATTTTTAAACCAGCACATTCCATACCTGTGCATGCTTGAAATGCCAAGGGTCTGTTGAGGTCATTCTGTGAAGTTGTCAAAAACTGAAGAAATAATGTACCAATTGTCCTCTACACATTTTTTGAAAGAAAAGCCCTCCGTGACATAAGACACACTGTGCAAAC
>CM053744.1:40292687-40326053 GCA_028658305.1 Pachyuromys duprasi
AGAGGAGAGGAGGGAAGGAGCTAAGAGGGGAGGGGAGGGACGGAAGGGGGAGGGGAGAGGAGAGGAGAGGAGAGGAGAGGAGAGGAGAGGAGAGGAGAGGAGAGGAGAGGAGAGGAGAGGAGAGGAGAGGAGAGGAGAGGAGAGGAGAGGAGAGGAGAGGAGAGGAGGTCTTAGACCGGAACTCTGCCAGGAAGTGATAGAAAAATGTGGAACAGAAGGGAAAGCACAAACAGTTCACGTCTAACACGTGGAACTGGCAAGGGAGAGAAGAGTGCAGTGAACCAAGAGTTCAAAGTCAGAAGAGCTCCGTGTGAGCGACAGGTGTCCGAGTCTCAGCCACTCATCTGCCATGGGATGACAGGGGTGTCACCCTGAGTGGACCCCAAGCCAGGAGCCCGTGCTTTGTTTTCTCCAGTCTCGGTCTTTGATGGAAAGCTTCTGGCCTCTATGTTGCCTGATGTGAACAGAATGCAAGCAGCTCTTTTCATGGGCTGCCGGGCATATCTGCAATGTTTCTACCAATTAAAATATTGTTGCCTCTAAGAACCTGGGGGATGGAGTCAACCCATGTGCCCTCCCCCCGCCCCGACATTGCCTCCCTACAGGTGACTCGGATTTTACTGCTATTGAAACCCAGACTCTGATCCTGTTCTTTTAGATTCTTCCATAGTGGTGGCTATATGGCAGGTTAGAGATGGGACTAAAGTGAGACTATGAATAAGAAGGAGATGGGTCACCAAGAAAACTGCAAATAGCGAAACACAGAAAGATCCTGGGTATAAGTTAATCTAATTCTTCAGTATGCTCCATAGAGACGCTAAGGGGGCCAGAGAGAAACTGCCTGCCCAAGGGTACACAGCTGTTGCAATGAGTATTAGAATGAACCTATCCTCCTGACCAGTGCTTTGGAAACCTCTTGAATGATTCATGCTAAGTTCAACTTTATCCATCTTTTATGTAGACAAGAGGCCCAGACTAACCCTTCAATAAGAAAGCACAAGAGCCTGTGTCTGGAATTGGCTTTAAATTTCACTGTGCACAAAGACCTGAGCCACTTGCCCTACCACTATTGGGCTCTGGTCTTGTAAGTCAATGATGGGGGTGGAGGCGTGGAGGTACTGCTTCCCCAAGGCAATAATAGCTCTGGTCTGTAGAATATAGACAACCACACTGTCCAGCCCAAATCACACAACATCCGCAAAGGATTCTGGAGTCCATCGTGAGCTAAGCATTGCACCTACCTGTATGTCTTCCTTGTCACAACACCCTCGATTCAAGGCTATTCTTGTCCTCATCTACAGCTAAAGAGACCAAATAACTTCCTCAAGACCTGCAAGGCTGAAGGAGCAGACACTCATACCTAATGCAAACTTGCCACATCCCATACCTACTTGCTATTTGCAAATCTTCTCTCCCTTGTTCCATCCCATTCATTATCACTATGGTCCCCATGTAAAACCCATTTCCCAGCTAAGGAAAGTATGTCCAGAAAGAGAGCCATGCTAGGAAGTAACATCAGCCACAATGGCAGTTTCCAAATCCACAGTGTGAACTCAGACCTTGTTTAACAGAAACCTGCCAACAGTTCTGTCTGCTGTTGCTGGGGTGGGGGTGTGCATGGGTCAGTAAAGGCTAGAGAAGAGCATGGAGTCTGAGGAGCAGGGAGTGGCATAAGAGAATTGGGGAACTGTGGTTCTCAATTTCCTGGGGTCACTGTAGAACTAGATGACAAATGTTTCATCAGCACCAAGGATAAGAGCAGATGTTCCCAACCTGCCTAATGCTGCAACCCTTTATTACAATTCTTCATGTTGTGGTGACTTCTAACCGTAAAATTATTTCATTGCTACTTCATAACTATAATTTTTCCTACTGTTATGAATCATGATGTAAATAACTTATATGCAGGATCTCTAATATGTAACTCCCCCCAAGGTGTCATGACACACAGGTTTAGTGCCACTGGATAAGAGAGTGATAGATCCTAAAAGGTACTCAGTGATCATCCCCACCTTGCCTCAGCCATTGTGTGTCCAAGTCTCACCCTGACTTCGATACGGCTATATTAAGGACACTGAATCCCTGTTGTGCCCTTTAGTCAAAACAAACAAACAAACATACTTAGAAGGGGGCATGCCACTGCCCACATCACCTTTTACATTCACAAGCCAAGACTCTGTTATCCACAGAAACAGATGTTCTCACAGCTTGGCTTCATAGTTCTGACTTTGACCTTAGCCTTCCTGAAAGACCTCAGACCCATATCCCATCTGATGGAGCAGACTGGCCAAGATTCTATTGGCAGTTGTGACAAAAAGTAAAATGATTCTTTTGTTGGGGGTGGTAAGGGGAGAACAGATTCTTTTGTAATCCAGACTGGCCTCAGGCTTGCTACATCACCAAAGCTGACTTTGAACTCCCAATCCTTCTGTTTCCTCCTCCCCAGTGCTGGGATGATAGGAAAACAGCACCACACCAACTTCCAGAATAATTCTTAGGTGTGAACCCAAGATTCTTTGAAGAACTTGTCTGGCTTCCTGGAGTCCTGTATTCAGGGGTCTACAGTGAACCAATATTCATAAAAATATAAGGGAGGGCATGCATATCTGGCATTAACACATAGGTTGCCTGGGTTCTGAGAGCCACCCCCTGGTAAAAGACTTCAGAATTCTCCACAAGGCTCTCCTGAAATGCAGAAATCATACAGGTAAAACCACAGCAGGCTGAAGCCCTCCAGAAAAAGCTGTCTGCTGGGGAATGGTGATGATTTGTAATCAAATTGTGTTTCATTAAAGAGAAAGTATCCAGAGGTTTCCTGTTGGCTGTTTCCTAGCAAATTAAAGATAATGTAGTTAACAGAGAACAACTGTAAGTCAGATACCAACAGGTGACACAAACCTGAAGAAAACTTTATCTCCTTGCATGTGCAATTCTGTCCTTGGTCAGAAAGCTCGGCATCATGGTAAGATCATACACCACCCCCTGAACCTCTGACTTTGAACCAGAGTCTACTCTATGGTTTTTCCTCCCATCTTGGGGGAGGGGGGTAGGTAGGAGTGAGTATATATATATGTGCACAAATGCATGGGCAGATCAGAAGTCAACCTCCAGGATTCCTCAGGCATCATCCATCCTTATTTTGTTTTGTTTGTTTTTGTTTTGTTTCCTCACAGACCTGGCTAGGCTGGCTGGCTGAGCACCAAGAATCTGCCTGGCTTTGCCTTCCTGGTGCTCAGATCACAAGTGTGTGCCATCATGCCTGGCTCTTTTACATGGATTCCAGGGATGGAGCCCAGGTCCCTGTGTGTGTCCAGTGAGTACTGTATTGTCTGGGCTGCCCTTCCAGCTCCCTGCCCCCCCGTCTTTAAGATGGGGACAATATCTGAGTGAACTTATGCCCCCTTTTGTGATTGTGAGGAGTTTTCCAGAGTCCAGGACTTCAATGATAAAATCGAGAAAATCTTGGACACATGAGTACAGGTTGGCCACACTCTTGAGCTCCGCCATCAGGGAATGTCCTGACTTGGGGACTCTTCCTGTCTCTAGTGTTCTTGAGAATTACCAGGTTCAAGAGCCTGCAAGCCCCTCAGCAGATGTCTAGCTGTGTTCCCAGCACAAAGAACAGACACCACAGGGCTTGCCCATGTCCAGCACCCCTCGCAAAGCACAGCAACTCAGGCTCTCTGGCAATCATGGAGCTATCAGAGGCAAAGCCTCCAGGTCTCCCCTGAAACCTCACTTGAGCCCCAGAACTGACAACAGACTAGATAAAGAGATCAGAACCAACCAAATGGATGGCCTTCTTATGGCCACTGGGTGATAGAATGCTACCCCATGGCCATCTGTTCCAAGTCTGGTGGTTTGTTAGCTGCTGAGTGTCCTCTGTAGGACTATAGGCATAGTCCCATGGGGATGCAGACCATAAGCATGTGCTTCCGGTGCACAGGTGCACCCTGCACCATGAACACACTGCCAGATTCTTGGACAACCTCCAACATCCTGCTCAGAAAAGAAGGGAGTGGCCAGCATCCCAAAACCATAGGCCTGGATGTTGGTCCTACCACACATCATAGTATACATGTTCAGAAAGAAGGGAGTATTCTGGAAGGTAAGACAGGAAGAAGGGCAGACTTCCTCACCTTGCCATAGTCAGGGGCTCCCTGGAGCAGAACCTGATGAGGCTGGGGATTCTCTGAGGCCCAAACTGGGCCAGTGAAACCTGGAACTCCAGCCAAGAGGGATGGAAACCCGGGAGAAGATGGGGCCTGGGAGGAGGAGGCAGTCTGTGATTTTTAATTTACTTTTTCTTGCCCTGAGACAAAAATTAATTTGACTTGGGAAAAAAAGGGGAACTTTTAGCTTGACTTTTGAAAGTAAAATTTCTGAAACTCTTTTTCCACTTAACAGAACATTCCCTCCACTTTCAAGGTATAATATTAATATGCACCAAGGATGGGGAATTCCCTGGACTCAGCCTACATATCACTGAACTGATTTTCCCCTCATTTCCTAGTAATACTGGCTGGGTTACATTAACAGGAGAGTTAGCAGCTAATTTTGCTGCAGGGGGGATAATAACAGGAAATGATCCTTAATAATGAATTAAATATACTTCTTGGATCCTGGTTCATTTTATTAGATAAGGTCAGCAGCATCTTTTGTAAGTAAATCTATATACAAGGCCGGTAGGAAGATATAGAGAAAAATGTGGAGCATACACACTAGAGGACAAGATGTGAGCCTCAAGCCTGCAGTGCACAAATGCATGTGCAGGTGGTGATAAATAGGATGCAATGGAAAACGTCATGAACTTGAGGCTAAACACTGGACACTAGTCTTTGCTGGCTGTGCATACTTGAGTACTGCCTAGCTTCTCTGGAGCTGTCCTCAGCTCCTCATGGAATGATTACACCTGCATCTTGGAATTCTGATCCATCAAATCTGTCTCTTGCTTTCTACAGATGATACCATTCCCCTGTTCTTTTCACTAGCATTGTGTCATCCAGCCTTCAGAATCATCACCCTTAAAAAAAAAAAAAAGTCCACCAAGGGCTGGCAAGATAGTTCAGAGGGCAGAAGTGCTTTCTGCAAAATCCTCACAACTGACTTTGATCCCCAGAATCCATGGAAAGATGGAAAGAAAAATGTATTCTATAAAAGTTGTTCTCCTCCGTACTCGGGCTGTATCACATGCACAACACATACAAATGCACGCACACATGCATGCACTCACATACACAAACAAACACTAAATAATAATAACTTTAAGCCCACCAAAATAGATAAGCCCTATGTCAAAACAAGAAAGGTTAAACTTTGTTCAGGCTGTGCAGTTAACAGGAGGAAAGATTATTAATCTTTATGGCCCCTGCTCCTTGAACTAGCTGTCTCTTCACTTCTTTTATTGAACAGCTTTTTGATAACAAGTTTTCTCATGACATATTGCCAACCTGTGGATCAATTTTTATTAGCCGTATACATTCTACTCTCTCCACAGCGTCCTCTGTACGGAGAGGTACATTTCTCAAAATATAATCTAATGCACCCCAAAATGAAAGAAATGGTCACAAACTAAATGTAAACTGAAGCTGTAGTTTTGCTGAACCTGGGAGGCGTGGGCAAACCAGAGAGATGGAACATGTCAGTGGTAGTGGAAATGAAGGTTGCCCTGGGGCCAGGGGGGCCAGGCCAGCCTCCTTCCAGCAAAGGGGAAGCCAAGAGGGTGAGATTTCAGGACGTTGCTCAAAGTTGTACCTAATTCATCTCTCTGTGGTCCCTTCCTAGTTCACTTTCTCTGTGCAGAATGGAACTGGTCTACTTGCCAGGAAGCTCAAGAACATTTGAGCAATGGTAGACATCCTAGTTTGCTTTTCATTGTCCTAAAACACTGACCAAAATCATCTTGGGAATGAGGGTTGTAGCTCAACAGTTAAGAGCACTTACCACTCTTGAAGAGGACTAGGGTTCAACCTAGCATCCACACAGCAGCTCACAACCATCTGTAACTCCAGTTCCAAGAGAGCCCATGCCTCTTCTGACTTTCACAGGCTCTACACACACATGACACATATACATACACTCAAGCATGCACGAATTAATTAACTAACATTAATTAACTAACATTAAAAGGAAATGGTTTATCTAATCTTACCACTTCCGAAGGAAGCCAAAGCAGGACAGACACTTTGGAGAAACACTACATGGCTTGTTTTTGATGGCTTGCCCAGAGACCTCTCTCACACAGCCCAGACCCAGCTGCCCAGGGATGGCACTGCCAAAGTAGCCTATGCTACCCTTCATCAATCAAAAAAAAAATGCCCCATAGACATAGCCACAGGCCAATTTGATGTAGTCACATCTTCAGTTGAGGTTCCTTCTTCCCAGTTGTCTCTAGTTTATGTCAAGTACACACACACAATTTAATCAATACAGCTTCCAAACCCCTGAAAGTTTCACCAGCGGGCAGGAAGGAGTTTCAGCCCAGTTGAAACCGGCTGGCTCACTTCCTCTTAGCCAAAGCCCTTGTGTGGAGGTTTTCCGCTTCCCAGAAGCTTCCCAAGCTGTGGGTGGGGATGTAATTACAGTGTTCTAAAGCAAACAAACACACACTCGAGTGGGAGGCTTGCATATTTATTTGGCTAATTAGAGAGAAATCACTGAGAGGATATACATCAGTCTTTTTTCTTCCCTTTCTCTGTAATGCTAATTGACATTTTATTAGTAGCACATCTCTATTTTTGTTGTGCTCTCAATACAGGACCAAGGCACATCATACTTTCTGGCAATAAGTGAGGGTGAATCACGCATCTCATAAGTATAGCCATGCCTAGGGAAGCCCAAGAGCAGAGTGCCAGTATCAGTACCGCATAAGGGAGTGTTGTACCATAGCAGACATTTATCACACTCTGTCCTTCCAGTTTGCTGCCTCGCTGCCTAGAAAGCTGGTTCTGCTCTTCCCAGCTCCCACAGGCCAAGCTAGAATCAGAAAGGGAGCAGGAGTCAGGGGACAGCTTCTACCTGCCTACTCTTCATCCCAAGGAAGAATGAGATATGGTGACTGAATGCTTAGGGTTGATTCAGACTTTCTGAGATCTTATACTGGGTTTGAGCCCAGAGCAAGAAAGCTGCTCCAGGTACATGGGATCCACAGATCTGGGTTGAATGTTTTGCTATGGGGACCCATTTTCCATTGACTAAATGCCTTCCTTTTGCAATTATCCCAAAAATGAAATCAGAGAATTGTATAAAGCCATCCACAGTGCCTGCTGCATCCTTCTGTGTCAGGAAGCTGTATTAGGGCAGACAGAAAGTGCAATTAACATAGCTCAGAGAACTCAAGATTTGGGTACAATAGGTACACCATAAATACCCCTACCAGACACTATAACAGAAAACAAACAAACCTTTTCCTTTGTGTTGGAGAGGGAGGCAGACACACAAATTGTCGCATACAAGGCCGGTTCTGACAGTGCAGTAGTGGGAGTTGCTGATGATCTTTGAGCAGAGAGAGAGGACGGTAAGTTCTGTGTTACAGGGAGAGAACCACGCAGGGTTGTGTCGCTTTTGTGGTCAACAGTCTCTAAACAGCCTTGGGGGTAGCTCAGTGTTGAGTGTATATTAAACATGAGGCCTAGGGATCCATGCCCAACACACAGAAAACACATCCACATATTCCCTAAACAATACATAATTTCAGCCAGTTATATAACATGGACACTGTATTAGGCATTACAAATAATCTCGAGATCATTTAAAGCACGTGATGTCAGTTATGTACAACTTCATACAGGACGTGAGCACCGCCACAGATTTCCGTAGCTAGAGATGCTGTGGAGGCAATTCCCCCAGGACTCTAAGCGATGATTACGTTAGAGTAGACAAAATGTATTGTTAAGATTAATCCTACCAAATCCTTCAGTTCTTCCAATCTAGCTGCTAGAAAAGTTTAAAATTACCTGTGTGGCTCATGTTATCTTTCTGCTGGACAGCAGCACCCTGGAGTGTTAGCTGGACATATCAGGGCAGAGAGAGGCTGGAGGCAGCGGCAACATCTGGGCCATTTCAGTCCAGCCAAACCGCTGATGTCTCCAAGCCTGGCCCTGCCTCCCCTGCTGCCACTTTGCTGGGTAATTAAAATGCCTTGAAGCAAAGAGCCAGTGCCTGAGCGTGCTTGACAAAGCTCAGGGAGTTTTTGCTAAGTTGTTTCCAGACAGTGGCCTCAAACACCCGAGTCACATCCAGAGCAGGGATCGGGCCAAAATGTCTGGATCTCAGCCCTGTGATGTAGTAAGCAGTAGCCACACATAGCTCACACATGCCCAGCAGCGGCCATTTCACAAGGTAAATTAAAAAGCAACCAGCATTTCCCTCTCCAACTGGCAACAAATGGACTGTTTTTCAGTGACTTGTTGGGAGCTCCAAAAGCCTGCAGGATTTGTCTCAACAGAACCCAAGCGTGGTGCTAGAGAATGGACACGGCAGATATTGTTTTGATATGGCTTGGTTCTGTCTACACTGCCCCAGGCCCATACTTGAAATTAACCTCCCATGATGCTGACCTTTTGAGTATTGACCTTGAACCTCTTTCTTTCTTCATCAGTAAAATAAGGAAGCTGGGTTTCATGGCCTGGAACATCCTAGGAGAAGGCCTGCTGCCCAGGTGGGGAAGGGTAAGTGTGTGTTGCAATCAGCAAGACCACAGTTTAAGCCCAAAATCCTCCATTTACTAGACCTATGGATTGGGACAAGTGACAAATGACTTGTGTGAGCTTTGCTTTCCCTTCTGGAAAATGAGAAGACAGATGCTGATTATCTCATAGGATGAGGTGATTAGTTTAAGGAAGAGGAGAAAGATGCGGAGTGCAATTTTTGGTGCCTCATCAGTGCCAAACACATTTATCTAACAAATAAAGACTTCCCAATTTGTTTGGGGAACATGAGCTCAAGCCTCAGAAGGCTTCATCCTCGCTGGGGTTTGACACTGCTTCCAGCTGCTGCTCTGTGATCCAGGGAGAGGAAATCTGCTTCTGATGCAGAGGCTCTCCACCCAGCAGAGACAGCATGCTAGGGTGGAAGTGTTTCTCTTTGGGGGTACCCCGAGGCTGAAAGGATGCTGCTGTGCCCTTGAGGTCAGCTGGGACTCGGGGGGTGGGGAGGACTCCTTTCTGGCCAGGAACAATTCTTGCATTTTATTTTAGATATTCATTATGATTACCTGGGTACAGTGACACAAGCCTTAATGGCAGCATTTGAAGAGTGGAAGTTAGCGGCTCAAGGACAACCTCAGCTATGCATATAATGAATTTAAAGCTATCCTGGGCTACATGAGACCCCACCTCAAGAAACAAAACAAAATAAAAACATATTGGTTATTATTATCGTTGTTATTGTTAAAACTCAACTTTCAAGTTTCTGCTGTCACTTTTGAAAGAGCTCTTCTCTTAAGGCGGAATGATAATCCCTCGGGGCTGTCAGCAGTCAGGGTGGTCCTAGCCCCACTCAGCCCAGATCTCTGCTATTAAATAACTGTTGGCTCCCTGTTGAATTCAGGGGAGAAGCAACTATCTGGGTCGCCTCTTCTTTCTCTAATTCTTTATGCTTTCTATTCTCATTACATCTGGGTCAGATTAGTTGTGAATATTACACATGATTTGGGAGGTTTTCCTCTTGTTTTGAAGTTGCAAAGGTGACACTTCACTTCCAATTCATTCTCTCGGGATATCAAGAAGCATTCAAATATTTTTCTTGAAATTCTCATGACCTAGATAGAATTCCTAGTTAGGATTAAATAGCCAAAAATTAAATACAGTTATTAAAGCTTGTTTTGTTTAATGTTATGAATGCAGGTTCCACAAATATTGTAATCGTGATACAATCTAATTTCTATTATTCTGTTCTGTATTATTATTTAAAATTATAAATATTGCTTTCCTCAGAAAGGAAATAATATTCTTCCCAAAGCTATCTAGTTTACTCTCTCAGTATTTGGGTGTGAGCTGTTATCTACCTTTCCATTTATTTGTTGATTGAAAATATTTGAAGATAACTGAATAAATAAAATTAACTTTCATCAACAAATTAATTATTGCAACAGTTTGTTTTTGCAATAGTTCACAATTCTAACAGTTAATGAAAATTTAATATTAACAGTTCATTCCATAATATTTTCAGAGTGCATACCTATATTTGGAAGTAGATCTTAACTTAGATATCAACAATAAATCCAAAAAATAGACACTGTCATGTTGCTGCTCATTGCAAATGAGACCATAATAGCTCACATCATCACTCAACCACTGATGACTCATGAGCTGAGAAATATCACTGAACTTGGCGTTTTCCTACTTAGCCATCCAAAATGGAACATCAAGGTCACACTTTCTTTTATTCCCTGCATCAGACAGAGTCCAACCAGGGAGAGACTTCATTGGATTGGAACAAAATCAGAGACTAAGTCTGATGGTTAATTTCACATGTCTACCAGATTGGATCGTGGGGTACTCAGATATGTGGCTAAAAGTTGCTTTGCGTGATTCTATGGGGATGACTTTCCTGGATGAAATCAGCAGTTGATTCAGTACATCCATAAATCATGTTGCACTTCACAATGTGGCCCTAATGCAGCAAAGAATGTCTTCTACACACTCTCTGAAACTGTCATCTAACCACCCCTTCTCTCCCTGAAGCTATTTCAATCATGCTAACAAAAATTAGGAAATTTAATTTCTCAGAGTCAAGGAGATAGACTTTCTGTGTGTGAAAGGCTTCAAGTTGGAGAGCTGATCTCCTGACTTTGGACTCGAATCCAGGGCCATTTACACCATTGGGGTTGCTGGGTCTAAGACTCTCAGCCTCCGACGGCAGCTATCCGACCAGCTAGTTCATCTCCAGCCTACTGCAGAACAGAACTCCAGCAGCCACAGCTGTGTGAGCCATCTCCATGTGTGGATGTGTGTGTATGCTTGCATTTGTTCATGCTTGTCTCCATGTGTGCATGCGTGCATGCATGCCTGCGTGCGTTTCCGGGCAGCCTGGATAACTCAGATAGATAACCGGAAGATTTCACTATAATACAGTTAGGAACAGCAGGAGGCTGCTATCTCAGGGCTGAAGGGGCAAAAGAAAGAGGTGATGGAACTGGAGGCTGAGACTGTAGTCATTCAATGGAAGGTGGAATCTGAGTGGATCTCTCTTTGTCAGGAGCTGGAAGCACAGAAGAAACACAAAAACTGCCTGAACCAGCCACAGTGGTGAATACCTTTAGTCCCAGCACTCGGAAGGCAGAGGCAGGCAATCTCTGTAAGTTCAAAGCCAGCCTGGTTTACACAGGGAGCTCTAGCCAGCCAAGGCTACATGGTGACACCCTGTCTCAAAGAAAAAGAAAAAAAATCTTCCAGGAAACCTTACCAGAGGCAGAGCTGAGGGAAGAGCTCCTTTGGCTTCCGCGGCCTTCCTGCTCCAATCTCCTAAGAACGTTTCTCACAGGCTAAGTCTATCCACCTGCCACACACATCAGAGGGCAAGAAGCAGAAAGGACGGACCTATCTGCAAAAGAGATCAAGACCACTACCATCCCTTTCTGGTTCCTTGTCCTCACAACCCTAAAATGTAGGTGACTCCCAACTGCTGGTTTATAGTTTGAAGAGATGAGCTGGCTGTTGTCAGGAGACGTGGCCTGAAAATGCGAAGCTGGACATCATAGCAGCACAGAGGTTTAGAAATGAGGGCATTGGCTACCTCCTCACTGTCTTCCTCCTTACCTGCCTTGGTACCCAAGACTTTCTTCTTTACCCCTGCCCCCATTTGGAAAGTTGCTCCCTCTGAGAAAAAGCGATCCTTTTCTGTGTCTCTGCCTCTTTACAGATCAGTACCCGAAAGACCTTACCCTTCCCCCAAGGGGCCCCTCAAGAAATTTCCCTACATAAAGCAATCCCCACATCTATAAGAAACTCAAGCCCTCATGTTTTGGCCCTGCTTCAAGAGTGAGATTCATCTGAAGCAGTCTCTCACAGAGACAAAGGAGGGAAAGGTCAACCAGCTCCCCACACGCTCTTCAGGCCCCTTTGCAGCCCCAATGGATGATGCATTCCATGAGACCCTAGATGGAAGAAAGTCCAAAACCAGCCTCTGTAGAGAACTCGCACCTCAGGCAGATAACTCTCAGTGCACTGCAGCTGGAGCCAGAGGGCATTAGTTTCTTTGTTTCCCTCTTCAGAGGGAAAGAACAGCCAGAAGTGAGAGTGAATCACACCCTAGACAAACCCTGCAACCACAGCCAGACACAGGCTTTCTTACCCAGACAGATATTTCCTGAGCCTTTTGTTCTTGCTCTCACTCCAAAGACAGCAGCCTTACCAAATCCAGATTATTTACTCACACTGAGAAGGAGCCCAGTGGATGAAGGGCAGAGAGAAGGTATGTCTGGTAAGACAGTGCAAATGAGAAGATGGAAGACAATCTGAGGTGCTGAAAGGCCACCCTGACACGAGGTTTCGTGTGCGTGCGCGTGCGCGTGTGTAGGGCTCACACGTGTACACTGCACAAGTACACTCAGTTGCCTGTGCACGCCACTTCAACTAGGCTGTACATTAGCTAGCCCACAAGCCCCTAGACTCTTCCTATCTCCAGCCCTCCCCCATCCAGGCACTGACCCTCCCCATGTCTTGCTTTAACATGGGTGCTGGGGTTTCGAACCCGGGTCCAGCACTTTACCGTATGAGCCATCATCCCAGCCCTTTAAAGCAGCTTTTATCTTTGGGGAGGAAATGGTTAAGAAAATCTGGGAGCTAGTAATCTTCATCTGTGTCAATCTCAGATGGGGGAGAAAAAACATAGGAAAGTTTTGGGTGGATCTGTTATGAGGGCTATGAACTCAGGGAGGTAAGGGTTTTTTGTCTTTCTTTTTTTCTTGCAAATGATGACCATAAGCATACCTACAGCAGCCACTGTAAAAAGTCCAAAAATATAAGAGAATGTCTCCTAACCTGAGCCACTCAGGGCCTACCATTACAGATGGTAGTAATGAGAAATAGTGGTACTTTCTAGTCTTTGCTTTTCCTTTGTCTCACTGTGTGCTCGTGTGTGTGGCTGTGTGTGGCTGTGTGAGTGTATGTGTGTTAGGGGGCCATGTGTTTGTATAGTTGTGTGTTGGGGAGACTGCGTGTGGGGTTGTGTGTATCTCTGTAGCTGTGTGTATATGTGACTGTGTGTGTGTCTGAGTGTTACGTGTAGCTGTATGTGGTTTCATGTGTAGTTGTATATGTGTATGTGTCTATCGGGGGAAAGGAAGCTGTGTGTGGCTGTATGCAGTTGTATGAGGCTGTGTGTGTAGCTGTATATGTGTATGTGTCTGTCAGGGTGTGTGTGTGCATGTGTGTATGTTTGTGTAAGGGAGCTATGTGTGGCTGTGTGTAGCTATGTGAGGCTGTGTGTTTGTGTGTGTGTTTTGTATGTCTGTGGGAGGGAGCTACGTGTGTGTGGCTATGTGTATGTGAGAGAGAGAAAGAGACTGTCTGACTCTGTGTGGGCGGCTGTGTATGTGTGTGAGAGAGACTGGGGAGGGCTGTGTGCTTGACTCTGCATGTGTGTGTAAGGCACACATTCAAGTTAGTTTGCATGCAGGTGGAGGTCAGAGGTCAATGTTGGGTGGCATTCTCTATTGCTCTTCACCTTATTTTTTGAGACCAGGTTTCTCAATGAACCTGAAACCCCACAGTTTGTCAGGACTAGCCAACCAGCAAACTCCAGGAATCCACCCGCCCATGTTTGGCCAGCGCTAAGATCTAAAATTCATGCTGCCTCATTCATTATGAGGTCCTTATGCCTACACAGCAAACAGTGCTTACTGAACCATCACCTCAACGCTTTCCTGGTCTTTTATGAGTAGGTAAACAGACTTCCATCCCTGAAAAACTGCGATGGGCTAGACATGAAGTTTCATGTTCTTGTTTTTCCTGCTTCTGTGGTCACAGAGAGAAGCAGAGTGGTCAATGGTGAATAAATAGTTGGGCTTGGAGATCCTATAGTGCTATAAAGGCAAATAAGTCCTGATTTGTCACCTTCATAGGAGGCCATGTCCCCACTGGTAATGCCAGTGTGTCGTTGCACCTGTATGGAGAGGTTGCTAGGATTAGCTGTGTCATCTCTTGGGAAGTCTCGGAACAGCGCCTGGCACATTACAAACGCAAGTACCATGATTGTTATGTTTCCACAGCAACAAGAATTGTATACAAGCATCATTTTAGATATGTGTGTCATTCTATTAAATGGACATATTGGTGAAAGTTATTTAACCGCTGCCCACTCGTTGGATACTTAGACTTTCCAAAGTTCTGCTACAATAGCAACTGGTAAGCAACATCTCGTTTAAAGCTCATTTCATCTGTGATTTAACCAACTTCAATCCTGGAGAAGCAATTGCCAGAGAAAAGGCTACAAGCTTGTTGAAGGTTAAGCTCATGATGCTCAGTTGCCCCTTGGAGGAGTTGCAGCATTTATAAGTCACTGTTGTGGGGAGAGACTTGCAGCCTGGGCATTATCACATAGTCCTTCCATTGTTGCTGCTAGTTTTTCATCGGGCAAGAAAATGACATCTTATCATTTGAGTTGTTTTCCCATTGGCAACCTCGGGGAAGCTCTCACACCCCACTTCTCAGCACTCATCACCACCAAACATCTATTTTCTGCTCACACACCCTAAGTCAGACAGACGACAGCCTTCTAGTTAGTAACTGAGATGCTTAGAACAACTGATCTCGAAGTCCAAAGGTCACTCACTGAAGACAACCAGAATATGCTCAACCTGATGGCCCTTGAAATCTGTTATCAGCAGCGGAAGAAGTGGAAAGAGGGAAGAAAGAGACACTTGGCTAAGTATTTAAAAGAAAGGCTTTTCAACCAAACCTTATAGTCACAGGGGACCGGTGACATCTTAATGGCGAGGAAGGTACCCTGTTCACCTAGGAGGAAGAACAGACAGACACCAGGGGAGTCTAGCTGATCTAAAACATTATAAATATCCCAAAGTCACAAGAGGAAGGAACGAAAGTATGAGTCTCTGTGGAAGAAGCAGGCTTTCAGCACTACATTTTGGGGCATCCTACAGGAGAATACTTTGGGTGTTTTACTCTAAAACCAAAGAAAATATTTCCTTATCCAAATTGCAAACGTAGTTAGTCTGTTCAGAAAGAAGCCAAAGAAAAAAAGAAAGGAATCACTGCAGCCTGTCCTAGGCGCACAGGGGCTCTGCACAAATGTTTACAGAATAAATAAATCAACAGAGTAAGAAAATTTGGTCTGGGATTTGTCAAAAGTTCTGATTGAACTAAACTCTCTTGTCAAGACTTAAGAGATCATTAACGAATGCAAAAATCAATATGTTTTAACTGGCTGTTATGTGAAAGGTACTCTGCTGGATATCTAGAAACATTTGGAGAAGAAAAAGGAGTAGCCGCTATTTTCAAGCTGCTCCAGGGAGCAGCAGGGAAGTGTTGAGATTAATAACATAATCTTGGATGCAAAAAATGATATGGTCTTAAGTCTCAGAAACCCAGTTCAGCAGCTGAGTGAACACAGTTATCACTTAGAGTCGTTAAGCCTCAGTTTTCTTGCCTGTGAAATGGGCAAAAAAAGCCATTTCACAGAGCTATGAGAGAGTAAATAAGATGTACTTACAGTGTATCTGACAATGAGTGGACCAAAAATGGCAATTGTAACTATTCATTTTGCCTACAGTGACAGACAAAAGCTGCACAGATCAGTTCAGCAGCCCCAAGTGCCTGTTCTTCTGTTCTACAGAAAGAAGACTAGCCCAGGCTTCAATACCGATTGGGTTTGGATACCCTCCCTCATCTTATCTGATCCCTTGATCAAATCTAGGAAGATGCTGCTTTCCAAAAAATGACAATAATGGGCCCAGCATCAGGGAAGAATGTAATTTTGGGGGTCAATTCAACCCACACAGCAGCAACACCTGCTGTCTCCAGCCTACATGGTTCCTTGGCTTCATTCTAAGCCCCATCCCAGGATGCTTACCAGCACTGCTTACCTTCTACACACTTGACTTTCCTCCAAGGTTTGTCACATCTGCTGTATTAGCATATTTACTATCCAAGTCTCTCATCAGTATATAAGTTCTTTGGGAACAAAGTCTGGTATACAGTCAGCACTCAGTAAGTCATAAGTCTGTACGATGGCTGAAAAGACCTGCTGGAGTGTCGCTGTCACCTTATGCTCTGTTTCCATTCCCTTCCAGTAACAGTCTCCTCTCATTTAGGAGATAGTGAGGTAGTATTCCCCACAACCACACACACCCCCTGAAGACAGCCATGTCCTAATTTCTAGTGAATGTGCTACCTTGTCCGTTAAAACAGTGGTTCTCAACCTTTTGAATGCTGTGGCCTTTTAATACAGTTCCTCATGTTATGGTGACCCATGACCACAAAATTATTTTTGTTACTACTTCGTGACTATAATTTTGCTGCTGCTATGAATTATAATGCAAAGATATGATATTCAGGATATCTGTCATTTGACCCCAGTTGGGGGGGGGGGTGACCCACAGTTTAAGAACTGCTGTATTAAAAGAAAGTTTGCAGATAAAGTAAGTGATCTGGAGACAGGAGAGTATCTAAGACTATGGAAGCCTAGTGAGCCTACAGATGCTCATATGAGGGAGTTGGGAGGGTTGGGGTTTCTGGACGAGATCTGAAGAAGGAAGGATAGCTGAGAGTGGTAATCCCTGAGAACAAAGAGGAGACCAGGCATTTGACGAAGCAGACTCTGGGGAAGGAGTCCTACATGTGTGAACCTCAGCCCAAGAGACTCATTAGCTTTCTGACCTGCAGAACTAGACAGTATGTGTGGGCTATACTGAGGGTGTACTTGGTTGATACAGCAGCTGGCAGATACCTGGTTAAAAATCTTTGAGGCAATTTGCTAAGCCAAGCAGGTATAATAGGCAGAGAGTGCTTGCAAGGCAAAGAACCAAGGCCCAGAAGGCCAAGGAACTCGCCTCAAGTCACACAGGTGCGGAATGGGGGTCTGAATCCAGCTTACTGCCTGTAGGGTCCTTGACTTTGCCCTAGCACCAGAAGCAACCTTGCATTTGTGAAGCTGTGTGACTAAGGGACACAGCTCCAGCCTCCCTGAGCCCTGACCACCATGCTCCTCCCACTTGAGGAGGGTGTGATTTCTAAATGGCTTGGCCTGGCGAAACACATTTCTGAAGTCATTGGTGAACACATCCAGGTCCCTTGTCCAGATCACAACCCCTCTGATTGTGTAGGAAGTGAAGGGGAACCATGGTGTGATGGGCCCACATGTCTTTAGAGGTGATGTCCCATGAGATTCAGCCAAAGGCAGGTGGCTCTCAGCCCAGAAGAGCAAAGAAGGAAGTGCAGGGAGCCTCTGAAACAACAAGGCCACAAAGGATCCTTCTGCAAAGTCTCCCCTGGGCTCTACAACAATTCAGGGAGGTTCTTAGCACTCTCTTAGAGAGAGGAAGCAGACACTTGTGCGGATGTCAATTTACCCCAGACCCACGAAGAAGGCAGGGCCAGGTTCTGTGGGACTGGAGAACTCAAAGCTGTTGATAGAGGGCAGAGTGTGGACAGACTGGAAGCTGAGCATCCAGCTGCTCACATACAGCCAAGGCCATGAGCAAGCACATCACTGTTCTTCTGGCCTGTCTCTGAAGGGCCCTGGATGGCTTCTAAAAGTCTTGAAAAACAACTGAATCCAGTCTCTCCACCTTTATATAATATCTATTACATAGATACTATATAATAATATCTTTCTCTTTCTTTCTCTCTCCGTTTCTCCCTCCCTCCTTCCTCCCTTTCCCTCTTTCTCTCTCATATTCTCTCCCTTCCTTCCTGCTTCCCTTCCTTCTTGCTCCCCTCCCCCCCCCATAATATAGCCTATGCAATAGGATTACTAGTGACATGGGCTGGGTGTTCCTAGGTTGTCGGCCTCTTGTTGAGGGAAGGAAAATAAAAGCCTTCATAGATTTGTGAAAGTGTCAAATAAACGTTATCTAAATAAAACTATAGAACAACCCAGAATACACAAGAGAACAACCGACACCGGCAGGAAGATACCTCAGAGGTGTCAGGAAGATACCTCAGAGGTGTCAGGAAGATACCTCAGAGGTGTCAGGAAGATACCTCAGAGCCTGGATGATCATCGGGGGGCTCAAGGGAAGGATTTGGTGGCTGAGAGATGAGTGAAGGAAGCTCTCTGATTTGATCTGATAGGTTGGGTCAAATAATCATTGACTGCTCTTGTCCTCTCCCATAATACATCTCATTCTAATCGTGTGTGTGTGTGTGTGTGTCCAGTTCTGCATAGACCTATGGCGGTGAACAGATTTTCCCTCCTGTGCATGCACACCTTGAGCAATGGCAGTTTTGTATTCTCTCAGATGCTCCTAAAGCCAGTTTAGACCAGATCAGCCTTCCTACCAAACCAGGATGCGATGGGAATATATTTAAATAAAAGTTTGATGGTCGTTAAGGAGGTGGAAAACTTGCTCCACTGTTCAAGGTTGTGCATGCATAGCGCGTGCAGGTGATGCTCTCAGGCTGCGAAAAGCATTGTTAGAAGAGGGAGATATGCACAATCCAAGCCAAGTAAATACACACATGGGCACCCCCACCTACTTGTGTGCATACGCACGTGCTCATGACGGGAGCCCAGCTGCTGTTCCTGGGATTTGCTGCTTCCTTATTCAGAAAGATGAAAGAAGCAAGCCTATTGCTGAGGCTCCTGCAAGAGAGACACTGTAAAACCCAGGGTTTAACACCAGCTAATCCCACTCTCTGCCCATCAGCTCCTTATTCCTATAGGACAGGTGCGAGTCTGATCTCGGGGAAGTTGCAGGATTAGCTGCCTGCCCTTACATGTGTCCCGCTCCCCGGAATGGGGCTGCAGACTCTCCCATTGCTCCTGACTCCTCACATTTCACCTCTCTAAGCCTGATGCTTTGTCCCTCTTCCTCATTGGATTCCATTAGCTGTCCAGACCATTCCTCTTGTTTGTCTTGAGGACAGACATGGGATGGGGGTGGGGTGTTCTTCTAGGTTTCATTGCTCAAGGCCCCTGGACTTCCTCCTGCTTCAAGAGGCAGAAACATTCCAGGCTTAGAACATCACAGAGACACTCCAGCCTTTAAGAGCTGCCCAGATCTCTTCCTTGAAGCTTCTGCTAAAGACAAGTCAGAACCTGGAGGCTTCTGAGAAAAGGGTTCTCTGTCTACAAAATTTGTAGACCCCACCCGGAGCAGCATCCATGCAGAACTTCCTTAAGAAAGCTCAAAAGCTAAAAACCAGCAAAGAGAGTGGAGAATGCAAAAGCTCCAAAAAGCAAGAATGGTGATCCTTGGACTTTGAGCTTGGAGTAAAGAGGGAATTGAAGCCTTCAAACCTAGGAATGCTCTGTCTGCTGCCCAGAGAGGAAACCTGCAATTCTCTTCCAATATTGCTTCATCCACTGCCTCAGAACACAACGTACTGCAGGACTCACGCAGCTGCTCCACGCAGGGGCTGAGCTGCCCTCCAATTACCAGCATCAAACCTCCTGCAACCCCATCTTCCTTATCTCACCTTCAAGAGATAAATGCCCAGCACTGAGAGAGGAGAAATTTTTTTTAACTTGGCAAAATAATATGTGCCAGCAGCAGCAGGCAGCAGTGTGCTCAAAGCCAGCCTCGTGGATTCCACCTGGTCCCCAGGCTAGAGATGATTGTTTGGGAAGTCCCTAGCTCATTCACATGGCCAGTAACATCTAGGAAGAGCCCACCCAAGCCAGCTGCCCTCTGCAACTCCAGTATAGGGCAGGCCATAGCGATGCCCTTGCTGCCTAGAATGCCATGAGCACTGGTCACAGACTGTATTCCCTGACCACTTGGAAGGACCTAGGCAGGTCAGCCACCAGGACGTGGGGTAGGGGAGGGGGACTAAAGTGGGGAAGGGGAGCTTGCTCAAATGTGCTCTCTCTGCAGGAGCTGCATGATCTAATTTTTGCCTTGGCAGAAGCATGAGCAGCCGGCAGACCAAGCCATCCCCAGGGCAAAGTGCAGAGCCAGCAGTCAAGGGCAGACTTCAGATGGAGCTGCCCAGGAGCCTTACTGGCCCAACTGAGGTTCCCAATCCACAAGTTCATCCTCTGAAAGCTTGACATCCACAGATAACGTCAGAGTTATCTGATGTACGCTGGGAGGAAAGAGAGCCAGGAGGGGCTAGGACTCAGCTGCAGAGGTCTTGGGACCCCAGGAGGGAAAAGGGGTGGGGAGAGCAGCCAGAGGAGGCCCAGAAAGAGGATTACTGCCTTGGTCCTCTACTTCCATTTCTTGCAGGGCTCTGCTAACTATAATGGTGAGCACAGGCCTTCCTGCCTTACCCCATCCAAGGTTTCTGTGAATCTTCACCCCAAGCCTATGGAGCAATGGGAATGGCAACCAGTGAGGAGGTTAGCGGCACCAAAGGCCTGGGTTTGAGCCTGACTCTACACCCTAGGTAAGTCAACTCGCCTGCCAGAACCTCCATAGCCTCCTAGAAGCCCCAGTGCTTGCCAGAAATGGGAAGATCAGGAGGGATGAGACATGGAGGTGCTCAGGAAGCCACGAGTGTCAGCGTCATTCTTAGCACATTACTATTTCCAAATAGGGACCCCAGGGTCCACTACAGCTAAGTGAGCAAGTCAGGAAACTGAGTCCAGGCAACCAGGACAGGCTTCCTGTCTCCAGCCCTACCTGGTGCCTCCACCATTAAGCTTCCATGGTCTGCCTTGCTGTGGTTCCATCATATGTAATCCCAGTTATCCCAGAGAGGCTATAAGCAGCTCACGGGGCTGTACCTCCCCCTCCAGCCTCCTGCAATGGATCGTTTCAGGATGAATCTTGGCTCTGCGACTTGACACATGTCACTGCTCCTGTTGGGGTTGGGTTTTCCCTGGTCCTAGCACCCTCTGTGTCAAAGGAGCAATCCATCTCTCTCAGCTGCACCCCACTCTGTCCCACTGACCCTCAGTCAATTTTTACTTGTTAGGAACTTTTGAATGAAGCTCTAGTGCTGCTTGAGGCCAGAAAAGAAGGCAAACTGCCCAAGACACAATGGAGAAAAAGAAATCAGAGAGGAGGGTGGAACATAAGGACTGTTCGGGGTGTATTTTTAGGGCTTTGTACAGGCCTGGAGTTCCTTTGATGAGTTTAGAAGTGAAAACATGTGTGCGGCGGAGCTGCTTGATTTAGACATGGTATGGCTAAGGGTACCACCAGACCGGCTCCCTCCTTTGGATTTTCTGATTTTCTGGGGAAAGCCAGAAAGTCTTCTGAAGAGAGAGACGTGCCTGGCACATCCCACATGCTCCCACCAACATGCCTTTCTTACCTCCTCCTCTGCCTTCCTGACCCATGCTAAGTACCAAGACAAGCAAGGACCCTGTGTGGTCTGCACAGCACAAGGCTCCAGCCACAGCCCCACCCCAGCAGCTTCAGACAATTGCATCCAGATGTGTGTGTGCTGAGCGGGCCAGGAAGGATGCAGGCAGCCAGGGCCAGAAGGGCGTAGCAACTGGTGCCCTCAGGCTCCCAGGCCACGCCCACCTACCTCTGCAGACATTCCTTCACAACCTCATCATTTGAAGTCCCCGGACAGATTGCAATACTGAATCCAGGCACAGTTGCACAGGCTATGTGCGTTCACCCAGCTCACTGATACACTACAGGCACATGGGCTGGGTTTGTCTCCTGCAAGAGACTTCACACAGCTCAAGATGCCACTTTCCCTGGACTGTAGGAGAGTATAAGAACACATGCCCATCACCCTTCCAGGAGTGGACTGTGTGTTTGAACAGTCTTATATGCTGAGTCACATGTGGTGATTTGTTCCCTGAAAATTGCTTTCTACATATGGTCAGACTTTAGCCTCATGTATAGCTATATAACTTTTCTCCATTGTATTAGGCTGCTTCCTGTTGCTATAAGACAATCCCTCAGGCAAGCTATTTTTAGAAAGAGGTCTATTAAGCTCAGAGTTCCGTATGTTCAAGAGCATGGCTCAGCTTGGATGAGAATCTCATAGCAGATGGTGTCACAACAGCAAGAAGATGGGATAGAATGGGGATCAAATGTTAAATGTTCTGCTACTTCTCAAGGGCCAAGCTACCAAGACATGAGCCCTCGGGGGACAAACTCTATCCAAACACAATAGGATCTATTCCACAGATGTTACCAGCCCATTTCCTCCCAGGCTGCAGAACTAACAACTATTAAATATTACCAATGGTTGGGGTTGGGATCAAGCATTCCCCAGGTTCTTGGCTTAATAATATTCAAAGATTTGAAATAAAAGCCCCCACAGATTTGCAAAAGTATCAAGGGAAGTCCATTTCAAGCAAACTGATAGAAAAGATAAGGACACGTGGCAAGGAAACACTGGCTCACAAGAGTGAGGGTGCTCAGGGCTGCTAGGTTTCAGCTGGGGTCTCTCTTTATGGGGTGTAAAAGAAGGAGAGGCTGCCACAGAGGGGTGTGGTTTGGGTGGTTCTCTGCTTTGAGTGAGAAATTAGGTCATATAATCATTTCCCACTTCACATACCCCTTCCCATCATGCATCTCATTTCAACACAAGCATGCCCCATTATGCAGAGGCATATGGTGGTAAATTGGGGATTCCCCGTAAAAGTTAGCTTTGAGGACACAGTTTGCCTTAATGCACATGCACGGGAAACCATTTCAGGCCTGGTCAGCCTTTCCAGTCTTCTTACCTAGATTCATTTTGAACAAATTTATGTAAAAATTGCCTGCAGTTGGTTTCTGGAGACACAGAGAAATTTACACTGTTGTTTGGAGACGTGTGTATGTGCAGTCAATGTCAGTGGGGTCTCAAATTGCTAGATGCATTGCTCACAGAGGGATATGTGTGCAAAGTACGTGCAGGCGAAGGAGCCAGGCTGTCTAGTGCATTATTAAAAGACGGGTGTGCACAACCCAAACCAGATGCAATTCCTGGCTACTAAACTACCCTCTGTGCTTGCCCGCCTCAAAGACAGGAAACAGAAGCGAAAGGTACACCAGGCTGAACGAAGCCAAAGACTGGCAACCTCCCTCTAGCCCTAATGACACAATTCTGCTAGGCAGATGGTTGGATGGCCAGGGCCTGTTGGTCCACCACATCAGAAATAACAGAGGGGAGCTCTGACCAATGTAGGCTGTTCGCACTACACATAGATGGGGCATCCGAAGAGAGCTTGTGGTTTCAGAACCCACTACCCACAGACAGCAGGAGCCACCCACAGCATGTGCAGGCAGTCTGCACAGGAGCTGAAGGGGCACAGACTGGCTGTGTCTATAGGATCTGCGCATGGATTTCTGCTCCTATACCCGGGGGTCATGCATGTAAGCTGGACATGTCCAGAGGCTGACAAGTCAGGGAGTTCAGAACATAAGAAAAGGGAATGCAGAGGCAGAGAGGAGAATAAAAGAAAAAGGAAGAGAGGGGGGTAGGTGGATGAGAAGAAAGGGAAAGTGGGAAGGGTGGAGAAAGGAAGGCCCAGGGGTATATCTCCATGGACCTCAGGAAATGACCAGACACATCCTCATTCTAGAATCATACATACCCTGATCTCTCTCTCTTTCTATCTCTCCTTCTCTTTCTCTCTCCCTCCTTCCCTCCATCCATGTATGTGTGTGAGAGAGGGGGTGAGTGTTTTGCATGAACGTGAATGTGTAGATTGGTGTGCATGTGGAGACCGAAGGAGGATGTCAAGTTCTTCCTCTATCCCTGCTCCATTGCCTTGAAAGGGGGTCTCTCACCAAACACTTGCCATCTCTGTTGGGATGGCTGGGCAGGGAGCTCTGAGAAGCAATCAGCCTGTCTCTTCCTTCCAAAGCTGGGGTTACAGACATGCACAGCAGTAGCTGGCTTTTTGTTTAGATGTGGGTGCTAGGGGTTCAAACTTGGGTCCTCATGTATACACTCTTACCCACCAGGCCGTCTCCCCAGCTCCTAAACTGAACTCTTGGCTATTTGACCCTCTAGCTGTAAAACAGGAATTTATGTAGCAGCTACCCCATACAGAAGCACAAAGCTTGTCAGAGGCACAGGGGGCTTGAGGAAGCTGGGAGAGAGATGGCTCAGGGTTACCAGGAGTTGACCCGGGCCACTTGAGTCCCATGCCCACAGAAAGGGCTTAAAGGACAGGTGCTGCTTCTATTTTTGATATGCCTGTCATCCCTGTCACAGGCGAGGCCCTGCTCCAGGTGCTGTGTTCGTCCATTATCTCATCTGCCCGCCCCCCAAACACCTTGCAAGTGGCTAAAGTCAAATTTCATAGATGGGTTGGGATGGATCAGAGAGGCAGGAAAATCTTCCCCCTACACCCCCAAGGGCACACAGCTGATAAGAGTCAAGGCCAGTATGTAAAGAAGGTGTCCAAGGTCAAGACCTCTTCCATGACCAACTACAGAGCAGGGCATTCAAATTTAAAGGGCAATGACCTTGATAACCAACATTCATTGAGCATTTACTCCATGCCAGCCACATGAGTGGTTCTCAACCTGTGGGTCATGACCCTTTCACGGGTCACCTGCCATATATCCTGCATGTCAGACATTTACATTATGATTCATAACAAAAATTACAGTTATGAAGTAGAAATGGAATAATTCTATGGTTGGGGGTCACCACGAACTGTATTAAAGGGTCGCAGCCTTAGGAAGGCTAAGAACCACTGATCTATATGGACCATTTACCTTGAATTCTCATGAACTGGTGAAACAAATATTGTTATTATTGTCCTTCTTTTTTTACATGAGCAACTGGTGCTCACAGTGATGAACACGCCAGGCGCTGAATAGACTGTTCACTGTGTATGACCTTGAATTCTCATGAACTCGTTGAAGAGTATTATTATTGTCATTGTCTTTTGTGTACAGAATGGTTAAGCAACTTACCAGTGGTCACTCAGAAAGTGAAGGATTTGCTGTCCCCAGGGACACAGCCTCAACCGCTCAGGGAGACACAGAGCAGCATCGGACGGTAATACTGAGCTGTCTGGAAGATATATTTTTAAAATGTATTTTTAGGTTGAAGCAAGGTGTAGGAGAGTCTGTATAATGTGCTGTATTTTTAAAAAAGGAGACATATGGCCATACGTGTTTGTAGCCTCACAGTATGTAGAAAGCTGTGCAGGAAGCCCGTACTAATTGGTGCCTGGGGGAAGACACAGGGAAGCCAGGGGTGGGGTGGGAGAGAGTCACGTTTTTGCACCCTTTACATTTTTTTATATCTGCCTTTTAAAATATGAATGGTAGGTCCCCTGTTCAGCATTTCTAAATTATTTTCATTGCTTTGTCAGCTTCCTGGAAACACTGTCATAACAGCTTCCTTCCGGAGGGTTTCAAGAGGAGGCAGGTGAGGCAGGAAGGCCTACACCCCAGAGATGAGCAGCAGAGGGCTCGGGGTCCAGTCCCCTTCCTGCTACCCCACCACCACGCCCCACAGCTTCCAAGTCTTTCCTATTATCCAGCCCCTCAGGTGGGAGACTCCTTGTAAAGTACTAACCTTATGCAGCTCACTACTGCCTCCCCCAGGCAGAGATGGACAATGGCTAACTGTCATGACTTCCTCATGACAAACTTTGCCATTTCAGGTTTTTCTGTGGGCCTTTTTCCTAAAGCTCTTTAAAAGTGTGAAGAAGAACCACCCTTGCCTGCCCAGACCCCGGGCTTTGCAAACTACGGCTCAGCACTTGCAGCCAGGAGTGATGCTTCCCACTGCCCCTTCTCTAAAGCTCCCAACCTCCTTCCCAGGGAGGCAAGCCTGCTGCACCTGCTGGGACTACCAGGATGACACCTCATCATCCACTCAGAGATCTTTAAGGTCAGCATCACCCTGGGAGACATGTTAAAATGCAAGCTCAGGACCAACCTCTCAGAGGCAGCTTACCTCAGGGATCCACAGTCACATAAAGGCACACTTACTTAAGTCTATCCTCTACTCCAAAGCATGTGTCAGGTGTTTCCCAGAACAACCCAGTCTGGTGAAACTCTGAAGTCCGAAGATCCTGGATCCCTCCTGGGATAGGGTTGAGGGGACTCTGGAAGCAAGGACTTCCAAGTTTCCACCCTTGTAGACAGCAGCAACTGTAGACTGGATCTGGGTGTGGGAAATCCATGCTGTAGAGCACAGGTCTTCTCTGGAAATAAGACACCAGGCTCCGAAGTCCTCAGCTAGTCAGCAGCAAAAGAAAGGAAGGAAGGGGGTGACAGGAGAGAGAGAAGGGTAGGAGAAGAGAGAGCAGCAAGAAGTAGCCTTCTCTGAAGGGACCTAACTGAGTTAGGCACCAAGTTCCACGGCCCAGTGAACCTGAGAAAAGAAACTAGGCGACATGGAGCTTAGGAGTGGCCACGGGGCAGCGGGCCACGCCACAGGGACACTTTCCAGACTCACAAGGTGAGGCCAGAAGAGTAATGAATCTCATCAGAGTTTCCACCTGTGACTGCATGCATTGGCGGACCGGGCTGAAATGTGCACACAGCACAGAGCCCAGTAAGGGCTGCATCTAGTCAGCGCTCCGAGGGGTGCAGCAGGAGGCTAGGCTCACCAGGCTCGGGAGGTTAGCAGATGGCCACGTGGTCACAGTGCCCCCTGGTGACGGCTAAAATGCTCGCACAGAGGCCATGTACAGGGGCAGAGATTTGCTGCATCCTAAAACATCTCTAACTCTGGAGTCTGAAAGGGGCTAGCCAGGTGGTATGGAACCGCTTACAGTTGCTCAGGTCAGGCTCAGTACCATCCCTGTCGATTAGTTAACTGAAGATAAGGAATTACCCAGTCCTACCAAAGCAGGATTTAAATACCACAGTCCTGATCCAAAGAGAATGAAAGGAATAGAGGGGGGAACTAAACCCACTTCTAAGACAAGGCAGCACCCGTGGACCTTAGGCCGCAGCTTGCATGCAAGGGCAGAAAACCGTTGAGTTTCCAGCTCTTTGGAGCCAGGCATCGGGGATCAGGACATGAACCCAGAGCTCCAGCTAGGGTTACCACAGTGAACTGAGGAGGGTCCAAGATGTCCTTTCCGGGTCAGTTGTGTGGGAACCCAGGCAAAGCCGCCTCTGGAGCAGTGAAAGGGATGAATCTCTGGGGACTCTTGAGAGGAAATACAGCCAAAGAGGCTGTTTCTCACTGCTACCACTACCCCTGGGAACGAGGATAAAGATTGCTTCTTTTTTGGTTTGTTTGTTTGTTTTTGAGACAGGGTTTCTCTGTGTAGCCTGGGCTGTCCTGGGCTCACTTTGTAGACCAGGCTGGTAGAGCTCCTCCTGCCTCTGCCTCCATGAGCGTTGGGATTACAGACATGTGCCACCGCACCTGGCTAAATATTTGCTTCTTAAATCAAATTACTTTTGATTTTCTGTCCTTGACAATATGGGAACTCAGCCACCTCCACGTAACTCAGAATTGAATAGCCGTGTGTCCATACTCAGATATGCCCTTCCCTCGCACATCTAGATGTGTGGCTTAGCTCTTGGTGCAAAGCATGCTGGGAATCTTGTTTCTGTGGGGCAGTGAAAAGGAAAAGACTGAAATTGGCAAGAAGGTGGGAGAAGGGGGTCCTTGGGAAGTCTTCCTAGAGTAGGCTGTTTCTCCTTCTAGCTCCAGGGTCTTGTCACTGCAGCATTCCATGCTTGACTTGCTCTGTATCCAGCCCAATATAAGAATCTCTCTCAAAGAAATTTCCCTGAGTCCTGGCCAAAGCTCCAGAGCTGGGGCTGGAGAAATGGCTCGGCGGTTAAGAGCACTTATTCTTGCAGATGACTGAGGTTCAGTTCCCAGCACCCAAATGGTGGCTACAGCCATCCAGTGTCAGGGGATCTGATGAGGACACTAGGTACATACGTGACACACATATGTGTGCACGAAGGTAAAACATTTACATGATAGATAGATAGATAGATAGATAGATAGATAGATAGATAGATAGATCGATAGATAGATAGATGGATGGATGGGCCACAGTTAGAAAGAGGAGGAGAAAGTGAAGGAGGCACAGGAGAAGAAGAAAAAGAAGAAGAAATCTCCCAGGCAGTGGAGGCCAGGTAGCTTATCTGGGGTCCCCAACAGGTACAGCAAGACACCAAGCTGAGGAGTGCAGGTAGAATCTCAAAGAAGAGGAATGAAGGCCTGAGGAGGAACGACAGAAGGAAGAAAAGAATCTTCAAAGGGTGTGTGGTAGTCACCATAGGCAACAGGAAGGGAGGCCCAGGAATGGCCCCTGAAGGACAGGAGAGTGGAGCGATAGACGCCAGGCCATTGGTAGTTCTGGGAGGGTGAGGACGGTGACTTATGGGAACTCTTTCTCTATTTTCTGTATTCTGGATGTTTTAACAATTGAGGGTTGAAGGTCTTGACTCTGGAGAGACTAGCCCTTTGAGAGCTAGCCCATGTCTGCACAAACTCACACCAAGTCACACCCCATCCTCCTTTCTCAGACCAAGCAATACCCTCCATCATCCAGAGGCAGATACTCCATTTTTCCCCAAACTATTTAGCTAACTTGATGGCATCCATTTGCCCTCTCCACTCTTTCCATGAACTCTGCCACCTTCTTTCTTGCCTCTTTGGCGTCCAGACCAATCCTGATACTTCCAGAATCTTATTCATCCTGGGCCTATGGATCTGTGAATATGGGTATCTTCCTTTGCAACAGTCAGTTTCATGTTTGAATGTCTCTCAACAAATCCTGCATGCATTTTAACAACCGGCTTATGTGAACAAGCATTATATGGACTAAGAGAAACCCACAATGGAGAGAGGCCCAGAAAAGAAAATCAGCAGGTTCCTGGCATAAATGCTGTGAGGGAAAGGTGAGTCGGAGCTGTCAGGAAGTAGTGACCATGTGGTACAGCTGGGCCCACACCAGAGCTGGTGAAGGCCTGGCATCCCACGTTATTGTCCATTTTCTTCTCTCACCACGGATGCTTCAGAGCCCACAATAAGGGCAGTTTTGTGGAGAGACATGAATTGTCTGATTAGTTTGTGAATTAGTGAAAGGTTGGATGGATGAATGAATAACGTAAGGTTGACCCCACGTTGGGCATCAGATAAGGGGAACCGTACAGGTGGTCACAGCAAATGAAGAAGCAAACTGCAAAGAGGTGAGAATGAAAATTCGGTCCATATCAACTTTGTCAACCTGGATCAAGACTTGACTCAGAATACATGTCATTTCTTCCAAGAATGTAGATTCTAGAGATTGGCTACCTCTACTAAGTTAAGGACCTAAGGAAGAGTTTGCCCTTGTCTCAGTCATAGAGGTCATTTGGGCTATTAGAAACCTCTGGTCCTGTTATAGGAGCTTGGGGGAACCTCTGGCTATACAGATAATGTAAGTAAGAGTCATGTAGACTACAGGTATTTCTGACCCTAGCTGTGGGAACCTGGGGAGGCCCTAGATGTGGGGGTCATTTAGAATGCCAACCACTTCCTGGTTGTAGGAGCTTCATACGGCCTGGCCCAATACAGATCACAGGGCTACTAATCGCTCCCAATTCCCAGCTTTCTGAATGGAAGAACATGTTTTTCATCTTTCCCGTTGGAAAGAGGGTCATGCATGCCTAACACTCAACCTTGCCTGGTTTCTGCGGTCGCAAGGACTTTTTGTGTTGTGCTCCCAACACCCTACAGTCAATCAAGGCTCCCTTCAAATGCTGGCGCATGAGCAAGCATGGCCCAGTGTGGTGAGTTCAAAGACTGGGGACTCCTACTGTACAGGACCAACTAGCCTAAACCCAAACAGCCAAGAAGATCCATAAACCTCTCCTATGCTTCTAAATGCTCCAGATTTGTCTTCGGAGGAGTCTATGCTGCCTATGGGAGTGTCTTTGTAAGTAATGATCAGAAATGACTGTAATGCCACTAACTTCCAGCAGGTGGCAGTAAAGAGACTTCGAGTAACAAAACTAATACATGGTAACAATTTCCCCAAAAGTGGAAGCCACTGTCAGGAGTTAAGGGAGGATTCCTGCCTGGTATGTTTAAATTGCTGTCTGACCTGGTGTCCTCTATTTATCTGTCCTGGGCTCAAAATGATACTCTGCCCCAGACTTCGAGAACATAAGCTGAGGAAAAAGAAGTTAGACACAGAAGCAAGGGAGCTGGGGCAGGTCAGAGGGCAGGGAACAGTGAGGCCCTGCAACTCTGAGTTACATCTGGAGCCTACTCACATGCTATGCACTTCCTGGACTCTGCCAGGCACGGTGGCGGTGACTAGAGAACACGTGTGACTAAGATCGGTCTCTGTGTTCAGTGTCACATGGACAGAGAACCCACTTAGCAGTAAAGCCGACCAGAATTCACATATATCTCCAACTGCTTTTAACAAACAAAATGATCTGACCTCCATGGGCCTCCCTTTCCTCATCTGCATAAAGGGGATAACAACATCTACTTGATATGTTTACAAAGACCAGAAGTTTAGTGTAAGAAAAGCTATGGGAGCAAGCTGCAAAGGAGCTGAAGCTGAGAGGAGGAGGCTGTATCCTTGTCCTTGGCCTTGTGAAGCTCAGAGTCCAGTTGCTATGGCTGTGTACATGTTATGTATGCTCAGTCACTCCTGACTATGTAAAGAAATACATTGCAATTAATTCTCAGTGTCACCAACTGATTGGGAGTATTTATTTAGTAAGAAATTCCTGGGCCCAGTGTAGCATGACACAGCCAAGAGAAAAATCTCCCAGGATTCCTGCCTCGAGCTAAAACAAAAAGAATGAACCATGCAGTCAACGTTTTGGCATCTCTGGGAGCTCCCTGGGGTTCCTCTCCAGACCTAAGCACTGATGTGAATGGCAGTCTAGGAAGCCGCTGCAACCAGGCAAAGTCAATGGAAACCAGGGTAAAGAGTCTACAACTCCACAGGGAGACACCAGGGGGTGAGAGAGAGGCATCTCCTGAAAAGAAAGGTCCAGCCAGTTACTAGAAAGCCCTCCACCACCCCAGAGAAGACAGATCCCCAGGAAAGGCTTGAGGGGTTTCAGAGCTCTGTCTGGGCTTATTGATAGAAGCCTTCATCTGCACAGGAACCAATCCCTAAGCATTAGGAAAGAAGGTTGTTTCTTTCAGATGCTCAAATCACAGCAATGGCTCCTGAGACATGTAAATAAAGACATAAGCATAGCAAACAGTGAGTAAATAAAACTCCAGAAACCAGCCCTAAAGCAATACAGATGGCTGAACTCGTGACAAAGAAGTCAAAATAACCATGCTAAATTCTCAAAAAGCTGGAAAAAGAACATAAATAGACAACTAAAGAAAATCACGATGACATATGAACAAAATTAGAATATCTACCAAAATGAGCTCAGAGAAATTCTGGAGCTGAAAAATTCCATAATTGAAATGAAAAGCAAGATACCAAATAGCATTTATAGTTAAATAGCTCAATAGCAGGTGAATCAACTCAGTTGAAGAATGTACACCTGAAATTAGAGGCAGGGGATAAAGAAAGAATGAGGGAAACAAAAAAGCTTTGGGGGCTTGGAAAGCTTCACTACAAATCAATACATAAACCATAGAAATCTAAATGTTAAGAGACAGACAGAGAGAGAGGGGAGCTAAGACAGATGAAAAACTATGACCCCCAAACTCCTCAATTCCAAGAAAGGGGCTAATCATACAAATGCAAGCTCAATGAACTACACAGAATCCTACATCCAGATGCACTGTAATCAAACCATAAGAGTCTAAGATAAAGAGAAGATCTTAAAAACCAGCAAAAGAAAAAGAAAAAAAGACTCATCACATACCAAGAAGCTTCTATAAGGCTATCTGTTAGTATTTTGAAACAGAACCTGTTTCTGGGTTACCTAGCAATTTACAATGTTGATGTGTCGCCCAGCCAGCTGGCCACAGCTGGGAGGCATGGTTACCTGGCCCCTTAAAGGGACAACCCCACACGTGGTCTCTCTCCTGCTCTTACTCTCTTGCTCCCTTCTCTGTCGGGGTGCCCCCTCTCCTCCCTTCTCTCTCTTCCCTCCCCCTTCCCTTTCTCTCTCTCTCTCTCTCTCTCTCTCTCTCTCTCTCTCTCTCTCTTTCTCCCATCATGTCCTGCTCTCTACCTAATAAACCTCTTTCATATAAGATCTGTTGTGAGCCTCATTCCTTCATTCATTGATCGGTCCTAACCTAACACTATCAGCCAGTTTTCCAGCAGTAATCGTGTAGGGTATAAATGGGAGACACACTCAAACCACCAGATCTGGCAAAACTTGTTGGGAAATCCTGCTGCTAAGGTCTGAAATCCACCATAACCAGAAAGCCCTGAGCTTGTTGCAAAATGGAGGACTCCCTTTGTCAGCAAAGGCCTCCTCATCTCTGCCCAGGGAGCCTGGATACCCACATCCTCTACCTGAAAAATGTCCCTGTAGTCCTTAGGGAATTTACAGGTCCATCTCCCTTTCTCCTGATAAGAATCCATTCAGGAAGCTGCTGGGATTCCTAGAATGCATCTCCATGTTAATGAGGCATCTCAATACCTTTGCCCTCTAGTCAATGATCTTTGCCCATCCTGGAAATCCCTAGCCCCTCCCTGTAACCCACATTCCCTCTAATGAAACTGATCTGCATCCCTGAAGCTGGTCCCAGAAAGGCATTTTCATTGGTGCTCACAGGCCACCAATTCCCCAGTTCATGCTTGTGCTTTCTTGTTCCTAAGGACCAGAAACAAGGGACAGTCACAAAAACTATCCTTCAAAACTAAGGAGAAAAATTAAAATGATTCCATATAAACAAAAACTGAGAGTTAATTCCACTAGGGCTGATCTGGGGATGTGGGGAAAACACCACATGAAATCATTCAAGTTGAAGCAAAGACCACAACATGAAGCCATTTGAAAATATAAACATCCCACACTCATGGACTTGAAGTTTTTATATTGGTAAGTTGGCAATTTAACAGATAAATTGGTAAAGAAATGTGGTGTACATACACAATGGAGTTTTATTCAGTTATAAGGAAGAGCATATTTATATCATTTATCGAAAATTTGATGGAACTGGGAATCATCCTGAAAACAGAAGAGAGACAGTTTGGGGGAGGAAAGGGACCAGAAAGAGAAAGGATGAAAAGAGAACAGTGAGAGGTAAACATGAGCAAAGTACAAAGATTTATACATGTGAAGATACCATGATTAGAGCCACTGCTTTACACACTCACACATGTTAAAAAGATGACAGTAGTACAAATCAATAACCCCATCAAAATCCCAGTACCAACAGAAAAATCCATCTCACACTGTGTGAAACCCAGAAGAACTCTCCAATAAAAAAAACATACCAGAAAAGTCATACTCCATAGTGTGAAAAC
>CM053744.1:40326153-40374641 GCA_028658305.1 Pachyuromys duprasi
GTTCTGGGCTGAACGAAAAGGAAAAATTGTTAAAGCAATATAAGCACTCACCTCCCTGCTTCCTGACTGTGGTCCAGAGTGACCAGCATCACATCCTCTTGATGTCAAGCCTTGTCTGCTGCAATGGACTGAATCCCCTTAAACGTGTAGCCAGAATAAATGCTTCCTTGCTTGCATTGTTTCTTGTTGGGTATTTGCTCATCACAATAAGAAAAATAGGTGATGCCTTTGCAGATAGCAGATCAGAGATGACCAGAAAAGAGTTAAGGAACTGGGGGGCACCAGGAGAGAACTCTGAACATAGTCACTGCATTTCTCAGTGAAGCCCCAGTTTGGGGTACACTGACAAGCAGACCAGGAGCAAGAAGAAGATGGGAGACAGATTCTGAAAGGGAAAAAGTTCAGGTGAGTTTATCTCCAGCTTTAAGGATCCTGCCTTAACAGGTAAGACAGGCAAAAACCAAAGAAATGCCCATGTGAAAAGAGATGCACTTGGGAGGCTAGGTGGCAAGGCAAAGCCTGGGCTCTTACAAAAAGAGCCAGAGAAGGCTAACAGGAGATGGATAAGATTTTTCACTCATGTTTGCAGAACAACCAGTGAGTACGGGTAAACTGGTGGCTACTTGGACAAAGAGTTAGTGGGAGTGTCAGGAACCAAGGTATTGAATAAGTCTGTATTTCAGCCACACCCGGTGCCTTCCACCTAGATGATGCCCCTGTGCCCTGGGACTCCACCAATCTTCAGAGCATCTTCTCCTGCAGCTGAGCAGCAAGGGAAAATCTTGTTTCATTTCATAAATAAGATCCTGTTTCCAACCCTCACCCTGGCCTCGGGCTGATTCTGGCAACAGAAACACCTTGGCGGTTTTGTTGTGTGGGTGTGTTTTGATAAACAAGAACCTTTCCCCAGACTCCTATTAAAAAGACAGCTTTTCTTCAGCAGGCCTATGAGCATGCTTGAAACACAAAGCTGAAATTAAAATGACCTTTGACATCATCCAAAGAGAAGGACCAGTTTCACCCAGGCCTGCCTCATAGAATGAACATGTAAGGAGTTGGTATTGTCCTACCCCCACTACCTCTGAGGCTACTGAGCTAGTTGGGTGATCCCAGACTCACTTCTAATGGATGGTCCATCATGAGCAGTAAGGGGTCCTTCCGGAGCCACAGCGGTGTCCCACTAAAGGCTGACCACCCTGGGTCACACTCTCACTGGTATCCAGGGTGTTCTGGAGCCTCCATATTATTTTTCTGGGACATATAACTGATAGAGCCTGGGCTGAGGCCAGCATGTCTGTGATTGTTAACTGGGTAAATAATATCTCAGAAAGTAGACATCTATAAAATGAGATATTCTACCTCAGCAAGGCTTGTTGCCAAGGAGTGGGCTTATTCTTCTCAGAACACTCCAACCTCCCATGGGCAGAGGGAAATACTGTCTCTGGACTGACTGGCTCGGAACAGTTTTGACAGAACCATAGTGGGAACTAGACAAACTCTTCATAACTCCCTGGGCCTATCTCCACACCTCTCAAAATCCTCATACAAGCTCCCACTCAACCAAGATCCAGAAAAGTCACCCCAGAAGGATGTTTTCAGATGGAACAGTGCCCATGGCCCTTAGACAGCAAAGGGAGTTGGTTGTAGACACAGAACCGGATGGTTTTATTTCTCAGTCCAACATAAGATCCTTTCACATAGGCTAGTCACCACACACACTAGGCAGGACAAGGAGCATGTCCTGTATTATAGAAAGGGATCCTCCCTGGTGAGGTTGACCAACAGAGAGGTCTATAACTTAGGAATGGTCCAGTAGCCATGGTGGACTTCAGCATAAAATCAGCATAAAAGCAAAAAAGAATCCACAAGCAGAACTTCGACACTACCCCAAACCAAAGCCTAACCTGTTCCATTGCATGCTGACTGGCATGCTCCCTGGGGCGCGGGCTGGGGGAAGGGGGAGGCATCCCTTTGCCCTCTTCTATAAAATGGAATAACAATAAGATCCTTTTCGAGGAGTGAACACTGGTACCATCACTTTCCCATAATTGCTGTGACCTCACAGTGGAGTGAGGCACCTTGCTTTGGCCAAAGGGGACATTAGTGGATGTAACAACATCAGAGACTTGAAATGTGTTCACAAGGCTGGGCTTGCTTTCCGAGGTTGCTGTGACCACCCCAAGAAGTGTATATGTGAGAAGACACTATGCCTTCAGTATGGGACCTAGATCAAGACAGGTGGAAGAGACCTCAGTTGATCTATGGCCGGAAGCAGATGCCCCTGGTGGATTGCAGCTATGTGAGCTAAATGGCCATAGCGGTCAGACACACCTTTCTCTTAATACAGGTTGTAGAATTACGATAATATATGTAAATCCTTTGAGAAAAACCAAGTGCCAAATTGTCATCATGAGTATGTAATTCTCTCTATCTCCAGGGTCCAGGATAAGGTACTGTGACCAATAACCTAATGATGCATGACCTACTTAATGACTTAGGTTTTCTATTGATTTCAAAATCAAGGCTAAATTTGGTTTGGCCAATAACCCACGCCTCAGTTTTCTTTAAATGATGGTCACTGCTCCCAACCCCCACCACAATGTTCATTTCTGGTCAGAAATTTTTGAAGCTCCATGCTGTCATATATGCTGTCCCCTCTTGATGGCAGTTCCCTTTCCCTGTGGCCAGCATGCTAGACTCACACCAGCTCTTGAGTTAAGGAAACATCCACCCTCAGTACATACAGGCAGCTCCTCTACCCGCCCTCACCAATCCAGGGTTAAACCTAAGATAGACCAGAGCAAGTAGAAAGAAGAAATGGGTGGAGCTTGAGACATCCCTTGGTCAATCACACAGGTTTCGCCTGCCCAGAGCTCCCCCTGGTTCACTGTAAAGGGCACAGGCTAACAGAGAGGACCCCAGGACTCACCTCTTTCTAATAAACTCTCCTACCTGAGGTTCCCCTGAAACTGTCAACAGAGGCATGTTGGAGAAAAGTCCAACTGTGTTTTCAAATGCTGGTTTTAGTTCTTTGAGAGCTGGTCATTGCCCTGCCTTGGGCATCGTTATTAATGTTGAACTATCTCCAGTACCCATATTATGATAAGGAATGTTCCCCAATTATTCTTGATTGGCTGATTAAAAGATTTAAACCTGGGCAGGGCAAGAATAAGATAGGCGTGGCTTACTTCATGGATGTTGGGGACAGAAGGATCTTGGGAAGGAGACAGGTACCGGAGAAGAAAGGAAGCAGAGTTGCCATGGGTTAGCATGGGGAGAAGCTCATGGCCGGATCAGTGTGGATGGAGGAAAGCAGCCCAGATGAAGAACGTTATCAAGTATTTTGGGATCAGGGATGGGAGCAGCCCAGACAGAAATTATTAGAGCAGATGGCATGGGATGGAGGCTTGGGAGGTAAAGGTAGTTTAGGAGGTAGTATCTGCCATGCCCCCAAGTAAAATAAGACTGTTCTAAAAGCTATCGGGTGTCTGTGTCTTTTATTGAGTACAGCAGTGGGTTAGGTAACACCGCAGTGATAATCACGGGGCTAATAACAAACATTATTAGGCCATACCACAAATTAACCACAAAACAGAGCCAGCATGCCTCTTCTTTGGGAAGGTCTAGAATTCTGAGTGGTACTAACCCTCTCCTCCTCCCCCACCCCTTGTGACTCCATCAGGCCCAAATGTTCTTGATAGGAATGGAAGTGGGGCTGTCAGGCTTGCAATGAAGAGGGACTGGCATCCGTGCTGATGGGGTGTGGCCCTATGTGATCTGTTCAACACTACGTCTGTGTACACAATCGTACACCTCTGGTCCAGCCACAGCCAGCAGAGAGTAACCAGGGTCTAGCCTTCACTTTGTTCACGTGTACTCATATTTGTTTCACTTCTGGACCTCAGAGTCACATGCCCTCAAACATCTCTCTCTAGTCCCAGGAGACCCAGCTTCCAACACCAGTGTACCAGCCAAAACCCTCCTCAGACTACCCCCTGCTGTTTCAGCCCTGCCTTCCCAGCTCTGAATTCCTGTTAGGCCCATGTAAGCCTAGCCCTGTCTCTCACCTCTTTATCCCTCACCAGTATTCTCTGCCCTAACTCTACCATGCAATCCTGTACCCTATTCCACCACACCTTGTACTGCTATACCTCCCTAGCCAACTCTCCCCTCTCCAGCAAACTTTACACTCCAATGAGCAGCTGGGAGAGAGTGGGAGGTAATAGAACAGTGAGCCTTCCAGAGACTTCAAAGTAGACATAGCATCTCAGACTGGCAAAAGTCAGACACTACCAAGTGCAGATAGGAAAAGCGGTGCTACCACAGGCTGCAAGTGGGGAACAGTTGGCAAGGTCTCCATTCCAACTGTGAATACTGTTCCATGTCTATGTCTGGATGGTCTCATGCCTGGGCTCTCTGAAGACCCCTTCACATATGTACACAAAGACACATACAGGAGGATGAACTCTGCAGCCTTGAGTCAAAGAGCAAAGAGAATTGGGAACTAACCCACACATCCATTAACGGAATGATTTTTCACGGTAGTTTTAAAAAATGAACTAGAATTGCCAGTTTGGACACAGACCCAGAAATCACATTGTCAAATGAAATAAAGCAAGTTGCAGAGTGATGTGACTAGCATAATGCCATTTGTGAACCGGAAAGCACACACAGGAATGTCATTGTTGCCTATGGATATGTGAGCAACTGTGAATGGCTTTTCTTTTTTCTTTTTTTTCCCCCTGGGGCTGAATAAATCAAACCCATTATAGAGGATCCCGCTGGGAGGAAGAGAGGGGATTAGGATTTAGAGAGATGAAGACCTAAGATTTACCTGCCGTATTCTGAATTTTTTCACCAGCAATGGAGCCCTTTACACATATAATACCTGTGCAGCTACATGTTAAACGGGAAATAGGATTGTTATTTTTGGCTTGATGCTTTTCTCAGTTTTGTTTTTAAATGGCTATAGGAGAATTGCTCCACCAGCTCCTGGATGTCCACTGGTCGCCTGACTCCAGCAAGCAAGGACTCTGATCATGAAAGGCTTCTTTGAAGAGAGAAAAGAAATGATTCAAAGGTTGGAAGGGTGCAGAATGGACTCTGTATCCAACAGGGACTACATTATGGAGGAAAATCACCGGCCAATAGAAAACTTTTCAATTTTAATACTGATGGGCACTAATCAAAACCAGTTCCAACTTTGAAGGATATTAAGAACCCAATTAATAACTTTGATTCAAGCGATTACTTATCATTAGAATTTGCTAACCGAGGAGAATGAGGAGGCATTTATTAACACAGTCATGTGTGTTAGCTGGCAGGGTCTGGGAGTCCTGTGGGTAAAGAAAGATGCGCAGTGGAAGGTAACTACTACCTCCTTCAGACTTCCTTCTGCTAGATGGGAAGGCTGCTTTCTTGTCCAGCCAGACCCCACAGGGCCGTGTCCAATGGAAACACACATCTCTCAGTCTCATCTCAGAGCCCAGGATTACTAATTTCTTTCCAACACAATATTTGTATTGATTATTTTGAAATTTCACGTTTTACACTGTGTCTTTCATATGAGTTTGTTGAGCATGTAATTTGGATCCATCCTCCTAGCGTTCCATATATCTTCCTCATCAGCAGTGGGCAGAGGAGGGAGTATATGGTGCTTATCTTGAGGGTCTTCCTCGAACAGTATCGATGTTCTGTTCCTAGTAAGGTAGGTTCATGCCAACTTGTTCATCACTCTATCCTTATACCTTCTCAAAGACAAGGGTTCAAGTGTAAATTGCTTACCCAAGAGATCATGAGTAGGCAAAGTGACTCTGGGGAGGCATCCAGAAAAAGGGGGGGAGGCTCCTAGAACAGCCACCACAGAGGAAATATGGCAGAAGAGTGTCTCATGGCCACTATAGTGTCCCCAGGACCTATATCTAGGTGATCTTACATGGAAAAGGGGAAACGAAATTTGCAGATGGGATCAGGACTTATGATCAGCTGGTGTTGAGATGGAGGGATTATCCTGAAAAGCCCTAAGTAAGGAGAGAGAAGAGGGCCTAAGGATGTGAGAAAGATGCAACTTCATTTCTGGCTTTGCAGATGGGGAGAAGCCACAAGCTGAGGAAAGACAGCCAATGAGTGCTAGAAGTTGCAAGGTAAGGACCTCCTGCAATACCCCACATTGGCTTAGATCTGCAGAAACTGCAAGTGGTTCTTGCATTTCTCAGTCACTAAGTTTCATCAGTTTAAGCAGTGATAGAATTAAGCACTGATAGCTGCTAGGGACTTTGGAAAATGGTGCAGAGCACTAAAATTAGCACAACCTAAAGGTTGAGGTACATACTGCGTTTCCAATCAGTGCAATGAGAAGTACCCCAATGAAACTGAACAGTATGGTTTAAAAAACACAAGAACTACACCGCTGACTGTGGGAAGCCCCATAGTCAAACCTCCTCCAGGCGTCAGCCTGGGGACAGGCTAAGAGGCAAGTCCTGAGGTGGGAACGTTGACTCCTTTGGCCTCCCTGAAGGTTTAACAGTCTCACACTTGCTGAGGTGCTCAAAAGGAAGACTAGGGCGCTGAGTCGGTGAGTCTAGACTCTGACCCCAGCTCCCTCTATCCCCTTCCCGGTGACCACGGACTTGTTATTTAAACCCTTTGCCCCTCATTTCTTCGTCCATATTTCAGACCTGCTCAGACCCCTCCCTGAATACCATGGAGAAGATGTAAGGGTAGAGTGATGGACAAGTTAGCATGAACCTACCTTTCTGGGAACAGAACATGGATCGTGCCCGAGAAAGACCCTCAAGATAAGCACCAAGTACTCCCTCCTCTGCCCACTGCTGAGGAGGAAGATATGCGGAATGGAGGGGTTAGCTGCAGGTCAGCTCCTCCCCAGAGATGATGCTCACTTTCAGGGATGAGGAGGCTCCTCGGGGATCAACCAAGGTGGTCAGGATGCCCCATCGGCACTGTAAGAAACAGCAGAGTAAAGGAGCATTTGCTGGGATGAGGACTTCCCTTATATTCCTGTCTTGCTGGTCACCCCTCCCTCAGGTTCTTACAGCTCACTCTCCAAGGATAAAGGGGCTGATCATCCAAGAGGTCAACAGGGTCTCTCTGAGCATTGGAGTCCTGAGCTCCCTTAAACCTACCCACAATGGAATGGACCCTCCCATGTCAATTATTAATTTAAAAAAATACTTTTCAGGCTTGCCTATAGCCTGATCATATGGAGGCATTTTTCTCAATTGAGGCTCCCTCCTCTCTAATGCATATGTTCAAGTTGACAAAAAACTAGCCAGGATTTTTCTGTAACTCCCACATCCGTGTCTGAACAGGAAGAGGCTGCATCTTGTTTTGCAGATGTTGGGACCTCTCATACATCAATGGGAGGTAGTGTTGTTGTAAATTTTAAAAATGTGTTTGTTGGGCTATATGTTATTTATTATTTGCCCTATGATTTTCACAGCAGTATTATATAACCTGCTATCATAAATAATAAAACACAGACCCCCTATTAGATTTTATAATTGCCTTATTTACCTTGGGCAAGGCAGATAGTTCACCTACACTGTTTCAATAACCTCACCATCCATCTCATAGCCACCATCCAATGCCATTCACTTTAAGCCTCCTCATCTGGTCCACCTTCCACCCATAATCCCATGGTATTTGCATGTATTTTTCTTCTGGGCCTTTTCACGCCATTACTGGAGTCTTTCCTCTCGGCCCACATGGTGTTTTCCTCTATACTAACCCATTGTGGCATCTTCCTTCCTCCTCTCTTCCCCTCCATCTGCCTCCCATGATTCTCCTGTCCTCTCCAAGCCTGGAAACCTTAGCCACACCTACTCATTCTGCCCTGCCCAGGTATAGGCCATCTAATCAACCAATCAGGTATAATGTCTTAGGCAGGTTTACACAATACGGATAGGTGTACACAACAAAGATAGGTTTAAGTGAGACTGCTCTTCTAAACAGGAACAAGATCTTGGGGGCCAATAATTAACATTAGCATACATAGCACCAGGCCAACCCCCAACAAGGTAGGGTGCTTCTTTAGACCTGATGATCAAGCTGCAGCCCACTATGGCTTTTGTCAAATGCTGTCACGGGCAGGCCCTACTCTTAACAAGCCTATGTCTCACCCAGCCTTTCTTGTTGCTCTACAAATCCAGAAGAGCTATAAAAGGGACTCCTCCAAAAGGCACCTCAGGCTGCAGTGACAACCCAGCTCAGGCTCTACAGGAAATAGACAAGGAGAAAGACAGTGAGTTGGACCAGCGACAGAGGAGGACTTCTGGGCTGCCAGACCCTCTCAACAGTTCTTCCCTCTCTGGAGACCTTGGGCTTTGAGAGAGCGTTTCTGTGGGATTCCTGCAGATGGACCCTGGGTTAGAGATGCCATAGAGATCCCTGAGAAATCATGAGTGTGGTGGGTGGGCCAAAGCTGATCACAGTGGACAGTGTGGACAGTGATAACAGTTACAGCGGAGCCTCGGGAACATCTCTAAAGGACAGTCCCTCTGAAGGTAGCATAAATCAAGGCTAGGGACCCAGGCCTGAATAACTACCCCAGCCCCCCACCCCCAGCATCAGCCAGTCATTAGTTAAGACAACAAATTCAGCCTTGGGGAACCTGAGACCAAAGGTTGCCATTAGTCAAGGACAGTTTCTAGCAGAGAGCACAGCTGGGGTAACATTCTAGCACCTGGGCACTGGGGTCCTAAGATGGGCAGAAGCCAGAACACAGGAGCTGTTAGCTGAGGATATCTAGAATGAAGCTTCTTAAAAGCAAAGAAGAAATTCCTGCTACTTTCAGTTCTAGCTGATTGGCCCTGGGCCCTCCATGCCTTCCCAGGATCCCATAAGGGCCTGCCTCCCTATCCTTGGGCCCCAGGGGCCCTGAGTAAGCTGGCCTGTCCCCTGCAGTGAAGCTAACACAGACATCAAAGCCGCACCTTCCAGGCTTTCAAGCAGCTTTGAAAGGCATTTCTAAGAAGGATGTGCCCACAGAGATGAAAAGTCCTCCTATTGAAGAATCTGAGGGTCTCCACAGCATCAGAAACCAAGTGGGTGGGCTCGGGGATGTGGGAACACAGAGTGCTTTTGTGCACCGGGCAGTGAAAATGAAAAGCCAGAAATAGGGACACACAGAATAAAATCTGTGCTGAATCTAAGCAGTGAAATCTTAGTTCTGGGCCTCTAAAACATTAGAGGGAACATGCAGGGTCCCAACTGGGATGTGGATGGGAGCAGAGGTCCAGAAGGAAATAGAAAACCTGCACGGATGCACTGAATCGTTTATTCTTACAGAAAGGATTTATGAGCACCTACTAAGTGACTACGTGCCAGGCACTGCCAGATACCAAAGTATAGTGGAAAAGGACAAGGCTATTCCAGCCTGGGGGTGCTGCCAGCTTACTGGGGAGACAGACAAAGTGGAGAGAGAAATGTGCTGAGATGGGGAATTAGAGGAGACCACAGGACTCAGGCAGAAGTCAGGGAGGGCTTCTGGAGGAGGTGACATTTGAACTAAACTACAAAGGATACGTATGAAGGGATTAGGAAAGGGGAGAGCGGGAAGAGTATATGAGAGGCAGACAGGAGGAGGGTGATGGAGGAAATGGAGAAAGGGGTGGGGTTAGATTAGATCAATTACACAGGGCCTTGAAGACTCTGTTGCCTGCTTTTACATCACTTTCCCCTAGCTGGACTGCCTTGTCTGCCCTCAGTGAAAGAGAATGTGCTTAGTCCTGGTGTGACTTGAAATGCAGGGTTGGGTTGGTATGGGGGAGGGCTCCCCTTTTCTGAGGAGAAGGGGAGGGGGAAAAGGAGAAAGAGGGTGGGAGGTGTGGCATGGAGGAGAGGAGGGCTCAAGGACTTTGACTGAGATATAAAGTGAATAAATAAATTTAATTTAAAAAAAGAAGTGGGGTCTCAAGAATGGGATTAGTCGCCCGTTGAGGAGAGTTCAGAATCTGATTTCTGTCCTACCCCTTCTACTCTTCTTACTTGTGAGTCTGTAGCATCTGACCCTGCAGAAGATGCAGCTTGAGGCTGAGCTGGAGCCAGGGTCCTCAATGGACATCACATCACTGGGGCCTTGCTCTTGGACCGCCCAGCTTTCAGAGCTCCAGAAAACCTTTCTGCTGTTTATAAATTACCCACCTAAGGTAAGACATAAATGGAAAGTCATTAGTGGGGGCTGGATCTTTCGCAAATGCCATGTCCTGTCAAGTTCAAATATCTCAGCCTAGCTCCAAGACCACAGAGTCAAAACATGGCCCTTTCCAAGATTCCTTGCTTGGGATTTCCCAACCCAAATCCTCCAAGGAATGACGAATAGAACATCCATCAAAAATGGTCTTCTCAAATCTAGTGACCAAGTCCTCTGGTGTGCAGTCCCCTAAAAATCACACACGTTAGGTATGCCAGCTCCACCAATGGAGTTGCAGGTCGCTCATTTAATAGGAGAGAGAAATATCACCATGTTGGTGACCTTTGAGCTCAGCCAAGTCAGCTCCCTGCAGGCTCCCACACCTTATGACCACGTAACAAGCAAAACTTGGTATCCCCATAGTTCAACATCCTTGTCCTTCAGAGGGTTCCCAGGACGAAAAGGGACTTCCAGATAACCCGAAAGCTTCTAAAAGTAAGGAACATGATTCAGAGTAGCTGATGGTTTTGAGTCACCTACGAGAATGAGGTAGACTAGTACCCCTCTGGCTCTGCAACCCAGACTCTGGGCCCTAAGAAGAACACTTTTCAATGCCTGGCATGGAGCTCCTGGCACGTGCCTCTGCTCTGTCCTCAATGGTTTTGACATTGCCCCTTTGTATAACATTCTTATCGTGTCTGCAGAGCCACTGGATTAAGGCAAGCAGGCAGAGCCATCTCATCAGAAGGAGGCTGATCAAGAAGGGGAGACGAGAGTGTTAAGAAAAGCTGACAGGGACTTGCCTTCCAAATTAGTGGCTTTGATTGGGAATGAACCTCCTGATCATGCATGCACAAGGGAGCCTGGGGAAGCCTTGCATCTTTACATTGAAGGCACACAGTGCTATGTGTTTTGCTTAGAATGTGTGACTATGAGACCTCAATGCACCCAAGGACTGAGAAATGGAAGAAAGAGCAAGGTTCAGAAGGGTCACGGGCTACAGGAAATGCATTGTTCTGGTATGAGCAGTGTCTTCCCTTGTTGTTCTTATTTACATTTTATCTTGACTTTATTGAATGTTTTCTTATAAGTCATCTCAGAGCCTTTGGGGAATAAAACAAAGCAAAATAAATGCTTTGAGTTTAAGTGTGGGAGGGACAGCAGTGAGCGGCAGAATCTTGTAGTAGAGCCATCAAGAGGGGCTTTGTACAAAGATAGATACACAAGAGAGCAAGAGAGAGAGAGACAACATCAGCAGCCCCAATTAGACATGCCTACCCTCACTTAAAGCCCATGAGACAGGTTTCCATGTTTAATCCATCTCTGAGACAGTTTGCACACAGGGGACTCCTTCCTCACACACTATGCCCCCCACCCCAGCCTAGCACTGTGCCAGAGAGATGGAGAAGGGGACTAGAGAGTAATCAAGCAACCAGACCATAATATTCAAATCCTTGTCCTATTTATTTCTTCCTGCTGTGTAACCCTAGGGATGCCTCTTAAATTCTGGTTTTAATTAGTGTACATTCATTATGACATTTACACACACAAATGCCACATACGTTCTCTCTCCTCCATTACCAGCTCTTGTCCCCGCCTCCCTCGTTTCCTCCTCTAGTTCCCTTCCCCTTCCCAGAATAGTCTTTCTTCTGCTTTCATGGTTTACTGTTTCTCCCAAATGTAGCTTTTGTATATGAGAGGAAATATACCTTTATCAGTCACTTATTTCACACAACATTATAATCTCCAGTTCTACCCCTTTTTCCTAAAAATTATACAGTTCCATTCTTGATTATTAAATGCACAAAACTACATTGTACATTAATGCCGAATTTTCTTTATCCATCCATCTGTTAGTGGGCACCTACGCTGCTTCCACGGCCTGGCCACAATAAACACAAATGTGTGGGAATCTCTCTCGTATGCTGATTTACATGGGATCATCTGGTCCTATTTCTAATTGAGGAGCTTCCATCCTGTTTCCATAGTGACTGCTCTAGTTTACATTCCCCCACCCCACCCCATACACATACATCCTCAACAGAATTCATTGTTTGATTTCTTTTCATGATAACTATTCTGAATGGAGTGAGAAGGACTCTCTATGTCGCTTGACTTTGCATTTCCTGGATGGCTAATGATGTTGAACACTTTCTCATATATTTAATGCATGCCTCTTAAATTCTTGCAGGCAAAATGAGATCATAGAGTACTCACCTGCCCTGATTGGACTTGACCTTCATGCATAAAAGAGTTTTCTGCAGATGTGGCTCCAAAAATCAGGCCTGCTGCCAGGAATTGTCTCTCAGACTTAAGACTAAGACCAAGTGGAACACACTTCCAATCCCAGGCTGTGATCTGGACTGGGGGTCCTGGGAATCCCAGAGCAGAAAAAGCTGGAAGGTCTGGGATTGGCTACATAGAGAAGAAAGGATGTCTCAGATACTGAGGAAGACAAAAGTCTCCAGGAACAGGGAGTAGCATGCATGGAAGCTTGCAGATGGGAGTTGCAGGCATGCGGAAGACTATGGGGAGGCTAAGCCATCCTTATGTGGAAAGTGGGAAAAGTCTGTCTCTGGAAGGCAGCTAGCTCTTCAGCATTGGAGCACCCAGCCAATGTGCCTAAGCACATTTGGTTCCTCCTCCTTACAAATGTCAAACTGAGAAAACACAGCACGACTGGGAATACAGCTCAGTGGTTTCTGTTTGCTTGCATGTGTGAGGCTGTAAATTCAACCCCCCCAATAGACTATCGAGGCTAATAATCCCATAATCTGCATAGGGTGACTCAAGGCTGTATGTGTGTGAGAGAGAGACAGAGACAAAGACAGAGGAGGAAGAGAGAGAGACCTGCCTGTCATGTAAATACTTAAAGAAAAAAAAACCATAGACTCTTTAGATATATCCAAATGACAAGATATCTGGAATTTCTACATTTTATGGAAATTAAAGAACTGTAAATAGACTTGTCCCAGAGAAGGAAGACCTCTTGGTTTTGGTTATAACATTAATGCCTATAACGCCTATAATATTAACACCTGCCACTCAATAAAGACGTGGTGAATGAATGAACGAGCAAACTAGAGCACCACTCATATTTTTAAAGTGCAGCCCACTTGCCTGCCAGTTGGGTGACAGCTATGATTCGCATCAGCTGGAAGCATTCTCACTAACGTGTTATTTTTGAACACCCGGCAAAGAATGTAGACTTCTAAACTAGGAACCTCCGACGTTAACATAGCCAGGATCTTGTTATGAACATTCTTAATTCTACACTAAATCTGAGAAAGAGAATCGGGGTGGCAGGGCAGAGATAGAGGTGAGAAGGGCTCTTCTGCCTCATCCCATGGACCCTACATTGTATTCCCTGGCCTCTCCAGGAACACTCCACAAAGAACCCATTTCCTTCCATCCTCCATGCCTTAGAGCCATGCACCTGTCCTCAACAGGGGGAGAGAAAAAGCTGCTTCTCTCTCCTACAGTCTCCACCCACCCTAGCTGCAATCTAACCATTTTAACAATGTGCAATTATCAAGTATCTGCTGCAAGCCAGGCCCTGTGCTGTTCATTGAGTGTGCGTCACCTTATTGGTTCCTCCTAGCTACCTACCTTAGGAGGTCTTTTTAGGCCTCATTTATAGATGTGGAAACCGAAGTTCAGAGAGATCCAATGTCCCACCAATGTGAGGTGGGACCCTTCAAGAACAGCATTTGGATTTGGAGCAGATTCACATGCTGCCTATACTGTTGCTTGCTTACTATTTTTCTTTAAAATTGCTCAATTTGTGTTTAATTCTTAAACCGTATTTAAAGAAAATCATCTATCTTTGTGAAGTGCGTAAAGATATTCTCAGTGGCAACCAAGAGAGAAAACAATGAGTTAAACAGCATGGAAGACTGTTGCCAGCTGAAGCTGCAGAACCAAATCCAAATCCCATTCTCCAGTGGATGAGAGAGGGTGGGCAGGGCAAAGCTGAAGAGGTCATGGACACTAACGGCTATATGATGGTGGAGCTCTCACAGGGAGCTCTCTTTCTCACCCATGAGCCAGTGCTGCAAACACTGAATCTGGGTCCTGGCAATATCCCCTTGTTACCCACCCTTGGTGGCATTTGGAGAAAACGGTACCTCAGTCTGTCCTGGAACTTAGTCATCCCCACGGTTCAGTGTTAGGTAGCTACATCCCAGAGTCCTGCAGCCACCTGCTCAATGGGAAGATTCTTCCTCAGAGTGGCCCCCAAGTCCACCCACAGCCAGGACTGAGTCCCCTACATGCTTGAAAAATCATATCGAAGTCCTTATCCACATGAATGGCACCACCCTCAAAGGGGAAGCCCAAACCACTTCCTGAGAAGTGCCAAGCTCCAGGCTTGTTAGACATTCCTCTGCCCTCACCTTGATGGACTCCACTGTTCAGGGACAGATCAAGAGCGGCGTGCACCCCAGCAGCCTAACTGGGCTTGGGTGAGGCAGTGGAAGATAATGATACATCATGATACATCGTTTCACCTGGGGACGAGGAGCTGTGGACAAGGGGGTGATGAAGTTAAGAAAGCCTCTCTCTCGTTGCTCCATGTGACTCCCCATACGGTACTGTGGGTAACTTGGGGTACTGGCCCCCTTCTTACACAGGAGGCACTAGAACCCCAGAAGGCTGCATTAACAGAGCGTCAGATTGGCCGTTATATGTGAAGCCACAATTGAGAGCTGCTCACCAATGGGATTTCTTTTTCCATAGTCCTGTCCCTCCCCCCAGTGTTCCAGGCTTTTACCAAATCCCTGCGTCTCCACAGTGAGCACAGGAGTCATTTTTTGTCCTTTTCTGTGGCTCACATCCATCATCCTCTGGCCCCCACAAACCCAGCACATGAAATAACCCTTGCACATAGGAAAAGTATAACAAAAAGGAGGAGGGGGAATGTTGGGAGCAGGATGAAGACAAGAAAAGCAGGCGGACCCAGTTTTTGGCTGCCTTCTTCGGGGGAGATCATTCCTTGGGAGAGCCGGAAAGTCACAAGGGGGCTAGGAAATGCCAGGGATGTCATAGATGGAGGATGAGAATCCTCTAGAAGTTTTCCTAATAGAAGAAGAGATTTCATGAACACAGCACACTCTTCCAGGTCAGACACCAGCCTCTCTGTCCCTATGCCAACTTAGCTTTTAGGATCCCGGATATAAGCCAGGAGTGGCGGTGCCCGTTTATAATGGCTGCACTCCAGAGCTTGAGGAAGGGAGGTCGCTAGTCCAAGGCAAGCGTGGGCTACACACAGAGAGACCTTGTCTCAAAGGAAAAAGAAAAGAATCCCGGGTGCTGAACAATCTTCTTGGGCTAAATTTAAGTGGCAGAGAAGCATTTGCTAAGAGCCCTGGCTCCCCCTAGTGACCATCAAAGGAAGCGACATTCAGAGCAAATGTTCTGAAAGGGAAGTTCCCAGCCAGAGAAACAAGGTCAGTTCCTTCTTAACCAGCACACCTCAGCACTCTCCTGAGCTTCTGGGTCAGTCCCCAGCCTGAAAAGCCCATGGCTGTGGGGAGTCTTCACAGTGCCTCGGAGACCCGTGGAAATTCCATTAGCTTGAAGTCTGAATGCTTGCCAAGGATCTTTAACTCCCTAACACCCTTGGTAACCAATGTTTAAGAGCAATCCTAGAGCTGGAAATTAACTCTGCTGTTGACACTATGTGGGCTTGAAAAGCGCACCTCAAAGCCCCTCACCTTGGATTCCCGTGTCTAAATAATTGATAGTTTTAAATAGCTATTGTTGAGTCTATGACAGCCTCTTATTAAGGCACTTATCTGAGTTTTCTGCTTGCTTTTGCCTGGAAGAGAAAAGGGAAAATATGCCCAGTTGCAATAACAACGATGATTTTCAGACAATCTCAGCATTGTGCACCATTCTGGGCCTCCCACAGCCCACAGGCAGGGAGGGATAGAAAGGTCATATCCCTGCCTCGACCACCCTTGCCCTCTGAGAGAGCCGCCTCCATCCTCACTGGTCCAGGGTGCCAGACAGGAGGCCCAAGGAGAGGCTGAGTCTTCTGCAGGAACTCCTTGGGGAGAAATCAGCTTTGGAATCTCAACTCCTTGACTGTCTTGGGCAGCACAGCCAGCAAACCTGCTTAGAGGGTGGTATTCACTTAACTAGTTCCGACAGGAAAGCCTTTGCTGAAATAGGCACCAGGAACTCTCTCCCAGACCCTGCAGGGGCCCCCATGGCTGGTGTCCTTTGCAGGAGCAGCTGAGTACAGAACAGATGTGCCGTGGAAAATCCTTCCCTCTACGTTATGAACTCTCTGCATTATGAACTGCGTCCGCGGCAGGGACAGTGAAAGCAACAGCCAACTCCAGTTGAACATTCTCGAATCCCACGTCTGTGGAGTGGAGCCATAAGCAGGGCCTTTCTCAGCACGCAGCTTGGCAGATAAATAAAATGATGCCTGGCTAGAAGCTGCTAAGCCTCGTTTGAAAGATGAGGAAACACACTTAAAAAAGGGACTTAACTGAAGGCAAAGTTTCTGAGGGAGAGTAAAACCTATGTCTGTCCAACCACACCAAATGCCCGGATGCCAGCTGGGCCCTGTCCTTTTGTCACTAATCCCCCCTAAACTCACTACTTCCCTGCTACAGGCCTTGGTACTCAGCCTCTCCACTGACTTGTCCCAAAGCCATTCTGTGGAGCCAATGCAAGTCACAACCATATGTGCTCCTGATAGACACTGTGGTCCCACTTGTCACCATCTAAAAGATGTGATTTTTTTTCCCCCATTAAACTCACCAATTTTCCCTTTTCCCATGGTAGTAGCTACCATGGGAAATTGTGGCAATGAGTATGTTCTTACTCTTTTTATAACCCTCTCTTAGCAGCTTTCAGAGAAAAGGATGAAATGCCACTGGGCCCTCAGCCATGGAGAAAGCCTTCATCATCTCCCCTGGACCAGCTCCTGAGATACTGCTCATAGACCTTATCCCAAAACAACCATCATCTGCCCTCACGCTCTCTTCACAGCTGGGCTTCCACACTGAACACCACCCACTCCCACCTTCCAGTTTCCCAAAACTCTCATGCCTCTGCTTTCAGCCCTCATCTCTAACTTGACACAACAGGTCCTGTTTCAGTTGGGTTTGATTTGGTTTGATTTTTGAGATAGGGTCTTGCTTTGTAGCCCAGGCTGGCTTCAGACTCGAGATCCTCCTGCCCCAATCTCAAATGCGAAGACTACAGGCATGCTCTTCCCACAATCAACTCTACCTAAGGTATCTTAGGATTTCACTTGACCAGCCCCTCCAAACCCAGCAACTCCCAGCACTATCTGTCACTGGTCATGCCATACCCTCTGCTGTAGTCTCTTCAATGGACACGTTGTGTTAAACGTTGCACATTCCCTTTCCTCTAGGGCCAGCACCCTGCCTTTTCACAAAGCAATTTTAATTAGGTGCTCAATGGCATCTTGAAGAAGATACATAAGCAGCCAGGCCCAGTGGCTCACACCTATAATAACAACACTCAGAAGGCTGTAGCAGGAGGATCGTAGTTCAAAGCCATCTTCAACTGTATAGGGAGTTTGAGTCTGGGCTACATTAGAGCATATGTAGGGAGGGAAGGAGGAAAATGCAAAGAAAATAAAATGCATGTACAAGCTACAGCCTGGGGCAGAGAGGGGAGTGGCATTCTGTCAATCATTATCAGAACTCCTAATCCCTACAAATCAGTAGCAAAGGACAAGGAACCCAAATCCTTAATTGGGTACGAGACTAGAACAGAGGAAAATATAATGTTGCTATTGTAGAAAAAATACATTCAAATTCATTAGTCATCATTCAAAACAAACAGAAATGAGATCCACCCACTGCCCTTTCTTTAGAGTGTCTAAAAGAGAAGCTTGTTGCGTTGGTGAGGAGGCAGTACAAGCAGACTTCCCTCACACCGACAGTGAAAGCACTACCCTTCCCACCTGGGAATGATGAACTAGACAGAGATTCTCATAATGCTTTGTGCAGGGATGGCCCACAAGGGTTTGAGTCATTATAGCACGACTCTGTGAACCTCTTAGACTCGCATCACTAAGTGAAGATATGAACAAAATCTTGTTCTTTGGGAATACAACAAAACAGTGAGAACAGAGGGCTGTTGGTACATGTAACACCGTGAGTAAATCTCAAAAACATATTTTCTGAAGGAATATATGTGTATATGCATATATGTACGTGCACATAACATTTCTGCAGAACCGAGAAATAATTCACCTATGGTGATTAGCAGTCAGAACAGTGGGTGTCTGCGGTGGGAGCTAGAAATTGATTAGGAAAGGTATGAAAATGATGCGAGCGTTTGGTATCCTGCTTGGAGTTCTTATTCAGGAGCAAATGCATTTGTGTGCACATTCACTGAACTGATTTCAAAGGGGCTGTGTATTGCTTTTCAGACCATCCTTCCACCAAAAGATTGTACAATCTGGTTCAAATCCTACTTCCAGTTTTTCAGGTTAATCCCTGAGGCTCCATTTGCTTGTCAATACAATGGGAGCAACCACAGCTGGGGAGATGGCCCAGTGGTTATAGAAGCCATTTGCTCATGCAGAGGACCTGGGTCCAGCTCCCAGCACTCAGGGCAGCTCACAACCAGCTGTAACTCCAGTTCCAGGGCACCCATGCCCTCTTCTGACCTCCTCAGGCACCAGACATTCACTCAGTGCATAAGCATACATGCACGGTAAGTACTCGTACACATAAAATAAAAACTGATTAATTAAAACACATTAAACAGGAGCAACAATGTCTTTTACCTGAGAACACTGAAGCTGGTAAGAGAAATAATTAATACGTGTGAAGAGTCTCTCAGCAGCAGAATCTTGGGAAGAAAGCACACTGAGGATGTTAATGATTCAAAACTTCTCTTCTAAACTCCTGCAGTGAGGCAGGAGGATAGCCCTGGCAGACTGGCATCAAGGAGGGCTGCAATAAGCAAGGCAGTTTGTGCCTGCTTCTCACTGCCCCACAGAGATGATGCAAGGCCAGACTACTTGGGGCAGATCCCCTAGGACAGTGTTTCTCAACCTGTGGGTTGTGACCTTTTGCGGGGGGGGGGGGTTGAATGAGAGTTGTGTATCAGAATTCCTACATACCAGACATTTACATTACGATTCATAACAGTAGCAAAATTACAGTTCCAAAGTGGCAATGAAATAGTCTTATGGTTGGAGATCACCACAACATAAGGAACGGTATGAAAGGCTCTCAGCGGCTGCCCTAGGACACGAACAGAGGCTGGCATTACCGTTTGTGCACGAAGCATGAAGCCTGGGCTCCCAGAGGCTTCAGGGGGGCGACAAATGGATGCAGCCCAGCCCTGGATACGTCAGCAAACAGACAAACCTGGAAAGGGGTGCGGCACAGGCCTCTGAGTAAGAGGGAAATCATTCTCTACACAGCCTTGCTGCAATTCTAGATGACTGAGCCCCACCCTACCTGCCAGACCACCTGGGTCCCATAAGAATATGGCCTCCCGCTAGTGCTGGTGGGGCTCATCCCTCTGCGAGTCACAAGAACTGAGACCAGACACCTAGGCTTGGCTTATCACCATCAAACACGTTGGAAGGGCCTCCTCCTCCACAAACAGCACTAATTAATTTGTGATCCCCTACAGGGGTCCGCAGCATCCTGCATCTGCCAACCTAATTATGAAATAGCCCTGGCAGGCTGGCTCCTGGCCTTAGGTGATCCCAGCGCAGGCGCCAACAGCTGGAGGGGACAACAATGACCACCCACAAACAGATGATTAAAATGAAGTCATCAGAGCTGCTAACAACAGTAATGAGAACCACACCAGCCAGCATTTATTGAGCTCCTAGGAGGTGGCACGTACTTAGAGATCTGCCCCCTCCCCACTTCCAAGGGCTCAGAAGGTGTTGCAAGCATCCTATTTCTCAACAAGAAACTAAGGCTAAGGGAGGACTTTAAAAGTTATTTTTAAAGGGATTTAAAAAGGGTTACAGCCCATGACACAGTGGTCCTCAGCCTTCCTAATTCTGTGACCCTTTAATACAGCTCCTCATGTTGTAGTGATCCACAACCGTAATATTATTTTTGTTGCTACTTCATAACTGTAATTTAGCTACTGTTATGAATCATAAGGTAAATATCCGTTATGCGGAATATCTGATATGCGACCCCTGTGAAAGGCTCTTTCAGTCCCCAAAGGGGTCTCAATCCACATGCTGAGAACCACTACCAAAGCAGATCTAAGGTACCAATGTAAGGATGCCTTATGTTTAAGGCCCTGTTCTTATCATAGTCCACACTCTGTAGCAGGGAGAGGGCTTACAGGACTGTGTGTGTCTCTCTGTGTGTGTCTGTGTGCCCCACTCTACAGTTTGAGTATGAAACATTCTCAGTGGGCACTTATGTTTGAACACTTGGCACTCAGATAGTGGCTCTGTGTGGGGAGCTTGTGGAATGTTTAGGAAGTAAGGCCTAGGTGGAGGAAGTGGGCTGCTAAAGTGTTGGCTTTATGGATTATACCCAGCCCTGGTTTAACCTGAGGTCTCTGCTTCCTGGTCAACCACCAAGATGTGGAGTCCTAGCCACAAGCTTCTGCTGCCACGAACACCACTATGCCTTCTCCTCCATGATAGGTTTGCAAACCATGAGCCTTTTTTTTTCTCTTTCTTAAATTGTTTCTGTCAGGTACTATCATAGCAACATGAAAAGTACTTAGACAGGGGAACTTCAAACCCCTTCACAGGCACATGATGCTAAATGTGGTCTCTCAGCCCAGTTTCCAGTAAAAACAGCTCATAATCCAGGTTCATGTCTGGTTCAGCCCCAGCGATAGCTCAATAAAGCCTATCTCTTGAAGACAAAGGCCTGAGTGAGCATCACTGAGAAGAGAGGTTATATCTTGGTTTTCTTTGTTATTGTTGTTGTTATCATTTTACATGGGTTTTACTGGCTGCCCTGCAATTAACTATGTAGACCAGGCTGGCCTCCAATTCACAAAGATCCTCCTGCCTCTGCCTTCTAAGTACTGGGGTTAAAGGAACACTGCAGCTTGTTTTATCATGGAAGCCATGAGACTTCTCTCCTGCAGTCAAACACCAGGTTCTACCCAAACTCTCCATTTTGGAAACAGGCCAAGATGGCAGCCTGTGACCAGCTGCAAGTGGGAAAGACAAAACAAAATGGGTAGTGTGCAGTCTGGAGCCTGGTGACCCCCAGAAAGGACTTGGAACAGAAGGAAGCTGTCAGCTGGACCCAGCAAAGCAGAAGCACTGAACACTGACCTGATGGGGAGGAGGTGCAAGGTGCTGGGAGCCAAGAAATCAGCAAGAACAAAGATGTGGAGAAGACGGGTCTATCGAAGGTAAATCTGTGTTTGGACGAGTCATTCTCATGATCAACAAATAATACAGATTACCTAGAGATGCAGAAACCTATGCTGAAGAGCTCTCCAAGGCCAGGCCTTGCAACATTCAGGACAAAGGTTAAGGGGGAAGTATGGGTGGGTATCAATTAGGTGATGGGAATATGTAGTTGTGGCTGAGGAGTTGATGAAGGACCAATAGGGCCTATTTAGGGAAATGACTAAACCCTGCTAAACCCTGCATCCCATCAGCCCTCAAGCTGCAGTGAATGAACTAGATGAGGGAAGGTAAGAATCGCCTCTCCAGGGCATTATCTGAAATTCCTACACTGGATGGTGACCCTGAACACCATTCTCCATTTGAAGTCAACCTGTCCCTCTGGCCTTCCTGCCATGTGGCTGGTGCTGCTGGGGTTCAGATGTTCAATATTTTCCTGTGTTAAAGGCTTAGTCTGCAGGGTAGTGCTTATGGGAGATGATGAGTCATTGTGCGCGGGGCATCTTGGGAGGCTTTTAGGTCATTGGTGGGATTGTGGGTACCCAAGTCCCTGCCTTTTTCTCTTTTGCTCCCTGGCCTGTGCCAGGAGTAGTTTTGCTCAGCCACACCTTCCTGTCATAACACAGGCCCAGAGCAATGTGACCAACTGACCCTTCAAACCAAAACCCCTAAAACCATGAGCCAAAATAAACCCTTTCTCCTCAAAGTCAGCTGTTTCCAGTGTTTCTGGTAGACAGAGAAAGCTGACCAACACAGGCAGGCCTCCAGAGTACCACCCTTTCCTTATCACTCTTCATTCCTCCATTCATCTAACTTACACCTTAGACAACTTGCTCATCCTGGAGAAAAGCAGTCTGCAAACAGAACAGCCAAGTGTCTTATGTGAGCATTGGGGAAAGAAAACAGACAGGTCCTGGCTTAAGGAAGAAGCCCACCACAGACAGGCATAGACACCAAGAGGAGGAATTTGTAATGTGATCCCAGGGGAACAAGGCTAGGCGTTAAGTCAGGAGTTGAGGGCACAAGAATGGCAGGAAACCTGGTCCTGCTCTCATTTACCCAGGGCGTCCCTATAGCTGACATTGTCCGCATTTATCCGAGGAAGCCCTGGCCCCTGCCTCTCCCTACGTCTCACCTCTCACACAGTCAGACCTCTAGAGGCATGTCATCCACACAGATTCCCAGATCCCCTGGGCTGACATCATCCGAACTGAGGTAAGATCCAGCAATCTGTATTTTTAACAACCCCACCCCCACCTCCAGCCCTATCATCCTAAACAGGAATCTATCCCAGCTCCGCCCTCCTTATCCTGATTAGAAAGAACTGCCTTCTTTTTCCTCCAGGGCCTTATTCTGAAGCTCCTTCCCTGGGAAGGTGGCCCTGAGCACAGTTCTTTTCAAGTCAACCTATTCCTCAGACAGGAGCCCCAGGCCACCTGCTGGGCTCCTCTGTGGCCTGCTGACACTGTTCAGTTGTTAACTGTGTTAGTTGTATCTTGGGAGAGCAGAAAGTATGAATTTTATGCCACATTATCGCAGTACCAGTAACACCTTGGTACCTTTTTTAAATAGCCAATTAAGTCTAGCTTTACACCTTCCATCCCTAGGTGATGCAAAATCTAATCTCTATGTCTTGAGGTAGGGTGGGGTATTGTACCCTGAATGCAGCCTGGGGGTGTCGTGCCTATGGGTGCTAAGGGAGTGCTGATTGCCTTGAGTTCAGACTGAGGTAGCCTTATCAACGGTAAAACCTGGGGGAATCTATATCTTTAGCCAGTCCCCCTCCCCTAAATAGCCATATCCACCCCACCCCACCTTCCCAAGTAGAGGGACTAGGCTTTTCTCTCCCACTTTCTTTCACTGTGGGAAGTGTTGGCTCAGGCAGGCCCTAGGGCCTTAGCTTACTTAGGGATCCCACAAAGGCAGCCTCTCTTAGATTCAGCAACCAAGCCCTCAATATCCTGTGGGAGGCATCCCCAAACTGCTAAACCCTCCCTAATCCGGGAAACTGCCTCCAGCAGCAACCTCCTTTACCTCTTCTGCCTACAGAAGCACCACTTTTCTTCAACCCTCCTCTCCTCCTCTTCCTCTTTTCCCTTGGCCATGGTTGGGGGGCGGGGGGAATGCCAAATACATCTGCTTGTTCTCACTGACTCACCCTTTATGTGGGTATACTTGTACGTCTTTTATTAAGGGTTTCTCAAATTAATAAAATTCTTTTTAGTCCACCAGCTTCAAAAAATGAACAGCTTAACACGTAATGCTGCTTAATACTTTCAGCACAATAGACAGTAGTGAGGCTCGGACCTCTATCTGCCGAAGGTCTGCTGTGTGCGGCTGTCATTTGCACCCCTAGCCAGGCGCCGCTCCAGGCTGGTCAGGGAGAAGGTTTTAAATGCTGAAGTTTAGACCTCTTTTTCTAAGAGGTTGGTTAAAATGGGGCTGTGTGGGCCTCTGAGGCCCCAGACACTCACACTTGTTTTGGTTGCCCTGAGATTTTAAGTTGAGCCATCACATCTGAGGGCCACTGACTTGCTCCTCGTCGGGGACTCTTTAAGATGGGTGTTATCCTTATCTCTCTTATGTGAATGGGATAGGGCTAGTAGGACAAGACGGAGGTGGGAGGAATGGACAGGGAGAGGACATTATCCACACTAGGTTCTTAGCCCGAGCGCCAGCTGGTTGCTCCCTGAGCAGATCCTGACATACACCAGCACAGTGAATAAAGCCTGAGGATGACACAGCAAGCCACTAGCAGGAGTTTTGGTTAGAGAAGAGCACCCACGGTCAAGGAAAAGGAAGCCCTGGCCGAGTCCCTCCTGGTCTGTGGGTCAACCTCCCCAGGCCCAGGCAGGAAACCCCCAGGCAAGAATTGAATAGGTTCCTCTTCCATTTCCCCGGGGCCAGGACAGGAAGAGACCACTAGCCCGGGCTGAGGCGTAAGGTAAGGATAATGTCAGCAAAGACTGAATTCCGTAATGAAGAGAAAAGGCAGTGCTGTGAATAAAGTAGCATGGAAGGGGGAGGCTCTCCTGCCCTCCCCCTTCCTCCTCAGACCCCACAGCCGACAGTAAGTGACCTCAGAGATGCGTAATTAGAGGCTGTTATTACATTAGCACCTGTGACACATGCTGCTGAGACAGGGGAAGGATTTGGATGACTGACCAGGAAGTGCATGGAGTGTGAGAATATCAAGAACAGTGCGGGGACCCCTGGCCGAGCCTCACAGTGACCCAAAGTGCCCAAGACTTCCCTCACACAGTTGCACACAGCACACCTCTTCTGTCCCTGACAGGGACTGATTTTCCTCTTCTGTGGGAGGATGTGTGCCTAACAGGGCCCAGCATCCACTTCCCTCCAAAGCAGAGTGCTGGGGCCAGCAGAGATGCTTAATATTCCCTTCCAGGAAGATGTCCTTTCCTGTGTATTCATAAATCCAGGACATTTGGGGATGCTGGGCAGCTGCTTATTTCAAAGCCGCTTTTTACACAGCTTAGTGGGGTGGGGCTGAGACAGAAAGCAGACAGGCCAGTCCGGGCTCAGAGAAGCTCTTTCTGGTTTACAGAGTTGTGTTTTGGAGGTTGGAGGAGGGATACTGGGCCTCACTCAGGTATCTAAGCTATAATCCTCAGCCTGTGTGCCATGTGCTACCCATGTCCATTGAGGTGTCTGCAAAACTGCAGATTCTAAGGTCTCTCCACCATGGCCCTGCCGATTCTACAGGGAGCAGCATGCCTGGTATTTTTTGAGATGAAATTTTGCTTTGCTGTTCAGGCTGGTCCCTGGCCCCGAGGGAGCCAGACTAAGACTGCAAATGACAATACTACAAACACACACACACACACACACAGCTTAGGGATATGTGGTTTTTTAGCAAGCTTTCACATAAAGATTTGGGAAGCTGATCTGAGAGCAGCAGAAGAGTTGGCCAGGCTGCCCTGGAGAACTGCAAGAGGCTGTGAGATCTAGCTTCTGTCATGCGTGCACCCTTGACACGCATGTTCTTACATGTTACAACATGAGGGTGCCCCCATCATGCTTGTACTGAGATTCAAAAAGGTTGGAGATTCCAACTTGTGCTGGTTACTTTTTTTTTTTTCAACTTGACATAGATCAGGGTCATCTGGGAAGAGGACATGTCAATTAAGAAATTGCCTCCATCAGGCTGTCCTGTAGGTAAGTCTGTGAGGCATGTTTTGAAATAATGGTTTATGTGGGAGGGCTCAGCTCACTGCGGATGGTACAGACCCTGGGCGGGTGGTCCTGGAGTGTATAAGGAAGCTAAGCAAGCCACGGGGAGCAATCCAGTAAGTAGCACTCCTCCATGGCCTCTGCTTCAGCTCCTGCCTTTATTTAGTTCCTTCCCTGACCTCCTTTCATGTGAACTGTAAGCTGTAAATTGAAATGCCACCCCACACACACACACACACACTTCCACTTGCCTTTTGGCATGGCGCTTACCATAGCAGGAGAAAGCACACTAGAGAACATAGTTCAAACCTGTCAGTTCCTCGGAGAAACAGTGACCCCCAGGGGACTTCTGGTAACTCCCTGCCATGGAATTTGTTCACAACGCTTACAAATAAAATTATTTTGTTTAGTGGTGGGTCTGAATTTCTCATCTGCCTTGCTTCTATAACCTTGATAGTCCTGTTTGTCACCATGATTCCAACACTCAGCACTGGAGTCAGCGGGCACTGAATGATGTAGGTGTTATGCTTACAACCAGATTTTACAACTCCAGAGTAGGCTGTGGACCCAGTGTGTTTAGGCTAGGCTGTGACCATGCCATTCTGAGCCATATTAGAATCCCTTGGTAGTGCAGCCAGGAGGAACCAGTTCAGAACTGAGCTCCTGCTGTGCCCGTGAGGAGTGTGTTCCTAGGGATGAGTCTGATTCTGTAGGTAAGGTGATGGAACCAAGGTACCCACTCCCACACCCTTCTCTCATCTGTCCAATGGTAGAATTCTTTTTCCCCATCAGGATATTGGGGCTGGACACCTCCCCCCACCCCAGTGGACTCAGGTCAACTGACACCCTGCCTAGATTCGGAAATGTCCCCTGAGCCAGGCGTGGCAGGATGGAATGTAGGTAAACAGCTCAGTAAGATCTGTGCGCCAAAGACAATTGCAGCTGAACCTCATTCTGGGACAGACTAATATTTATGCTGTATGTTAAGCGGCTGCGGCAGCTGTTTCATGGTGAGACCCTCAAACCCACCCCACAGGCTCCAGCTTGGGCTCAGAAAATAGACTTTTAACAGGCAGCAAATAAACATGTCAAGCCCAATCACTCCACAGTTAGGGAGGGATTTGGGGACAGTGGGGAATGGTGACCTTCTGACACAGCTCTCCCTACAACACTGAGCTCCTCCCTGCCATGGAAACCCACTCAGCCAGGGACCTTTCACATCCAATTTCCATTCATCTCTGGCCCCACAAAGGCCATAGCAATTGTTATGGGGGTTACTCTAATCAGTCCTGAGCCAGGCAAGAGGCTGCACCATTGGGAAGGACACGGAAATATGTTCAGTCTCTAACTAGGGCCCCACAGCCAACTTCAGCTTCACCTTTGCCACTCTCTCAAGACATGTGACATCTGGTACACTCCCTCCAGCTGCGGCCACCTGCTTTCCACAGCTTTGACTACATTCTATCCAGCGTCTTTGTTTAAGCTGTGCGTTTCTAGAAGGGAGCAAAGAGCAGTGCCCTCCTATTCCCCCAGGCTTGCCCCATGGGTCTCTGCTGGATGAAGGTGGAGGGAGGCCCTGCCCACTGGGTGGAAAGCCATATACACTGAGAGCTGTCTGTTAACTTCACATTTCATCCAGAAAACAGAGGTCAGTGGGGTTGATCTCAAAGGTAGAATCTGGAGGCAGGAGCTGAAGCAGAGCCCGTGGAGAAATGTTGCTTGCCGGCTTGCTAGCTTGCTTCACATGGCTCCCACCAATAGCTCTCTTTTACAACCCAGCAGCATACGCCCAGCGATGGCACTGCCTTCAGTGGACTGGGCCCTCTCACATCAATTAGCCATTAAGAAATGCTCCCACAGACATGACAACCTGCCAATTTGATAGAGGCAATTCATCAGCTAAGGTTGCCTCTTTCCATGTGATTCTGGGCTTATGTAAAGTAGCAGTTAGCTCCCACCCCACAGGTCTCAGAGAGTTTGGAAGATCTCATTGAAGTCGTGAATTATGCTAGTAACTTGACTTACAGAACTGAGCAGAAGATTCTAGATCCTCTCAAAAGACAAACGACATCTAGAGTACATCAGGGATGCTCACTCTGGGGCCAAGAGAGACATGCCTTTGATGGTCTCACAGAGAACACCAAAGTTGATGCCCCTTCATTGGGGTGCCCAAATCAGCAAATAAGATACAGATTTGCATTTCATTCAGTGACTAACTATGAATGCATCTGCTTTCTGGATCTGCTGAAACTGAGTACCGCAAACTCAAGGGCTTTGCTATTCTGCATTGGTCTGGAGTCTAGATGTCAGAAGTCAACGTGGGCAGAGCCCAGCTCCCTGAGGGACTCACAGAAGACTCCGCTCAAGTCTGTCTCTCGGACCATGTGGTGCCAGCACTCCTTGGCACTTCGAGGCTTGTGGGAGCATCATTCTATTTTCTACCCCCATCGTCATGTGGTACTTTCCCTGTGTGTCTCTATGTCATCGTGTGGCCTTTTCTTTTTCTTTTTTAGGAAACCAGTCATGTTGGATTTAAAATCCCATCTTCGCTCAGTAAAATCTACAAAGATTTCATTTCCAGAGAAAATCAATTCCAGAGGCAGCAGAGGTTAGACTTGGACATATCTGTCGGGAAAGACACAACCTTACAAACAGGAGCATGTCACAAATGTTGCACAGGCTATGCCTATGATAGAGGAGTTTTTCATCTGAAATTTAAATGTAACTGGATGTCCTATATTGAATCTTATAGCCATACACCCAAGTCATGTGACCATCCTCAAAGTCCCACAATCTGGTCCCTAGTTCTATCGAACTATTTTTAAAAGGATAGAATGGGTGGGAGTTAAATATTAATGTCTAGAGGCACTGGAAAGATGACAAAGGATGAGCTGAGAGAAAGCTGAGGGCTGAAGTTGGATAGCTGCTTGTGCCAAAACTCTGTGCAGGAAAGACAATGATGAAGGTGCTTGAAGGCAACACAGATGAGTGCTGGGTCAAACTGATGGAGAATACGCAGAATAAGAAAGGGCACCAGACACTGTACCTGCCTCATACTGGTTAGGAAGACAAAGCATGCCTATCTCTTCATTAAGGATCACTAGTACCTTGGACCCCACTCTACCTCCCAAATGCCCCCCCACCCTCAACGTGGCATCCTGAGCCCTGCTTCTTGGCAATATGCTGGAAATTGCATCCCAAATTCCTCAGTCCCTCTCGGTCTGAGGAGGGACTGCTGGGCAGAGTCACTGAGACATGCCCATCAGGTTGTCACCACCCACCTCTGACCTTTGGGTATTTTGGAAAGTCTTGGATTGATGGCTGGATACTTCTCGGTGAGCCAAGACTCAAAGCACACACCTACTGCGTGTTTACATCCTCCCCAAAGTCATATACTGATGCTAGCCTCCGATGAAATGGTATTTGGTGCCGTGACTTTTGAGAAGAGACTGGGGAATAAGTGAGGAAGAGTCATGGATGGAGTCAGTTCTCGGGTAAAAAGCAGCTCCATGCGCCTTCTGCCCTGTAAGACACAGCAAGCAGACAGCCTTCTATGAAACAGGAAGCTGGACCTGATCTATGACTGTCTCCAGAACCACGAGAAATGGGTTTCTATTTGTTAACAAGAACCCTGTGCCCCCTGAGTGGAGTGTTCTGCTACAGCAGCCTGATGCCCAGATGTCTCCTTCTGAGTGAGGGTTGTGTGGTACCAAGCTGGGAGCTGGAGATTGGAACACTAAGGTCAGGAAGTAAGCAGAATCATGAGGCCATCAAAAGGAGTCCCCTCTCTGGACTCTGCCATCTCTTCTGAAGACATGCTAAGCCCAGGGAGTTCTCGGACACCGTCTCTCTGAACTGGAATCCTAGAAAAAATGAGAGGTACAAGAGGGGTTTCAGGTTGCTTGGTTGAATCAAGCTTACGGACAACTGTCAGAGTCTGGTAGAATTAATAACTATTCTTCTCCCGCGTGGAGATCAGGCCTGAGTAACAACTGGGTTTGGCCTAGGCCCCTGGAAGGAGCTGGCTGGGTAAGTGAGCTGGGTGCTTGCCTCTTCCCTTAGACTAGCAAGTGCAAAGCAAAACAGGCTCAGCAGCCCAGTCCTGGCAAAGGGATCCAGCATGTACTTCCACGCTGGCTCCCAGCAGAAGCAGCGTGCTTGGGCTGGGGCCAGCAGGATGGACATGGCTCTCCCAGGGAACTGGGGAAGTTGGCAAAGCCGGCTCACAGTAGACCTGGAACACAACTGACTTGAGCAGAGCTGGGCGGGGGGGGGGGGGGGGGGCTGGAGGCTCCTCCTCAGATCTCTACAAGGATTCTCATTCCAGCTAGTCCTGAGGCAGGATAGAAGGTCAGGGCAAATTGTGGGGACGGAGAAGGGAAAGGGTCCCCTTGCCCCGGAATCCAGGCGAAGTCCTGTTCTGGCAGGGAAGCAAGAATGGTGGCAGTTACCAGCTGCTTAAGGACAGCCCCACTGTGACTCCTTCCCTTGCTTCCTGAGAAGCCAGCACTGCCACACATACACACTCACAAATGTGCACAAACTCACAAACACTTTTGCACACTTGTGTTCCATCACCCCCATTTATATGCACAACAGTGTTTGTGTACACACACACACACAAATTCACCAGGGTAACTAGGTACCCTTCTATAGCAGATCCCTCTGCTTTCACATACACCTGCACATACCAGTCCATGGCCATACATTGAAAGCCATGAGCTGGAACTCACTGATTTACACACACACAGAGAGCTCTCACTTATAATGCCCAACTTCCCAATTGCACCCGCAGCTTATATTTAAAGCATTTTCCTGGCTCACCAGTGAAAAATAAATTTCTTTTCTCACTTTCCATATTTGCTATCATCAACCTGGTGCCAATTTTCATTTAAAAAATGACACCCAAGAAAGAACAAAAACCTAGAAAGAAAATGAATCTCAGTCCCGACAGGTGGACTGGTGCCAGGGCCTCCCTACAGTGTTGCTGGCACCAAACAGCCTGCCTTTGCGGCTGTGCTTGCAAGGTCATGGGCAGAGGAGGGGGCCTGCAGCCAGGCTTGCTGGGCTGGTGCTGTGGGTAATTGTCCGAAGACATGAAAGCAGGAGGCAGGATTATGACCTATAGGGCACAGATATGTTTGAGCAAGCAGGTGAACAAGGGAGAAGAGAAAGGAGGGCAAGTGCACTGGGCACAGCAGTACACACTTGTAATCACAGCTCTCAGGAGGCTGAGGCGGGGGAATCGTGAGTTCAAAGCCAGCCTGGGCTCTATAACAAGATCTTGGTCAAAGAAACAATAAAAGAAGCAGGATGAGAGGAGAGAGCATCACTAACAGGTGCAGGGCCATTCTCTGCGATGGTGATCATTGCTACCAAGGCGGTACCTGCAGGAATGAGTGTCAAGGGAACAGAGATGAAAGGGTGTTGAACAGGTTTCCAGAAAGTGGCCGTGGCAGCCTGGACTTTCATGGGGTTGGGGGTGGGGTGGAGGGAAGTGGCAGTAAAAGCCGGATGAGAAGAATGAGGCGGCTCGCTAAAGTGCAACAGGCTGAGAGAAGTCAGGGTTGGAGAGCTGAATCCAATACAAGATGCTGCCACGCTTCCAGTCTGAACGGTCCACCCTGACTCCAGTTTTGAATGCTTGCTCCTCAGCTAGTGGCCCTAGGTGAGGAATGCTCTGAAAACTTTAGGAAATGGGGCCTGCCTGGCTGACAAAAATAAATCACCAGGGATGGGCCTTCACCAGTCTATGAGGCCACACTCTGAAACAAGCTCATACCTCTGTGAGCTTCCTGCCGTGCCACACCCTGGTCACAATAGACTGACACCCTGTGAAACTGTGCGACGAAATAAATCATTGCCCCTCAGTTGTTTGTGTCAGAGATTTTTGTTGCGGCAACGAGACGCGTAACTAAGAAACAAAGGTAACGTGAACCAAGGACTGCAGATGCATTTGTCTGCCTTCTGGTGGCTCAGAGTCCGAAATCGAGGTGTTGTTCTCCCTAGTTCCGACTGACAGCCGGGGTGGGAGCATGTGTTCCAAGCCTCTCTTCTTGGCTTGTCCTCCCCCTGTGTGTACGTCCACATCATCTTCCCTCTGTATTCATTTGTATTTGTCTGTGTCCAGGCAGCCCCTCTGTGTACAGACACCAGGCAGGCAGGATGAACGCGCCCTCCGCGACTTCAGCTTAATTTGGTTTCTGCTCCAAGTTACCAATCTTCAACAAATGTCACATTTCGTGGATTAGAATTCCAGCGTAAATTGGGGGTGGCGGGAGCACTTCAACCCATAACACCCCCCAAACCAAACTGTCTTAATAAGAGAGCTGACAAGAATCCTGGGATAGTACTTAGCACCTGTGTGTCCTGACCCTGTTTACGGGGGCTCCAGTCCATGCAGTTCTGAGCACCCTCTGTCTTCACTGGAGAGCAAAGCGCTGCGCCATTTTCAAGCTTTCCATTCCAGTCACTTATTTATTGTTGCTGCAAACTCATCTTCCTAGGAGGACAAATGGCTTCATTTGTGCCCCTAATTGAGAATCAACACAGTGCTCTGTGTTGGCTGGGCCTCATTAGAGCGAGGCCCAGGCGGACTCATTTTCACAGAACTGGTGAGAGAACCCAACCTCTTATGAAAATCAGAGTTTACAACTTGAAGTGAACAAACACAGTTTTCTCCAAACATTCTAATAAATTTAGTCTCTGTAACAGATATTCATGGTCTCCAATGTAAAAGTCTACGGTCCTTGCAACTATTAAAATAAACCTTTCAATATTTTAGGAAAGCATTTTACCCCCTTAGGAAAGATACTCGGACAGAAAATCAACTTTATGATGACAAGATACAGAATAAATACAGATTTAACTTGAATTTCATGGTAACTGGTATGTAAATATTTGGAGCACTTCTCTCGTCTGTCTAAATAAAGGCTAATAGCTAACCCTGAGGTTTGCCTCTTCAGATTGCTTCTGTCCTCTCAAGGTACCTGCTGCTCAGGCCGAAAGCCTCCCGCCCCTCCTTTTAATCAACTGTGACTTAAATGGTCAGAGTTTACAAGTTTTTTTTTTTTTTTTTTTTTGGCTTGTTTGTTTTCAGTGCTGGGACTCAAATCTGAGGCTCTGCAGACAAGTGTTCTATCCATGTCCCCAGCCCCTGTCATCTGCATTTTAACTCTGCATAGCTACTGGGAAACACCAAGGATCTTTGTAAGAAGGGATCTTGGGGCAACTCCAGAAAGATCAAGGCTCTATTGCACACGGCACCCACCGTGACCTTGAATGAACGGAGTGTCAAAACTCCTCTGGGCTCCGTGTGTTTTATTTGTAAAGCAGACACAACACTGGAATCAACTTCCTTAGATTTCTGAGCAAACTGAGTGAGATAATATGTGGGCGGTAGATGCTACAGTGAACCCCTATCCTTTGGAACCCAAATCCCTGCTCTCCCAGTGACTGGCCTGCTGCCAAGAGACTGGGTTCAGCTATCAGCTGCAGCAAACTGCTATGTTCAAGTCAACATCCTTCCAAGGGAGCCTGTGACAATGATTTATCAGTGGAGGAGTGTGAGGGCCTGTCCAAGCTCCGGCTACCCTGAGCTCTTTGAGGCTGGCTGGGCTCTTCATTGAGATTACCTGTGTCACAGTTAGGCCACTGCCTCTGCCCAACCCAGGTAGCTGCTGATTGCCTCCCCTGGTATGAATCCCAAGCCTCTTCCCCTCCCTCACAAACACCTAACAGGCCCAACGTAGGCGCCTTGAGACCAATGCAAGCTGACGTGGAGAGGGGTGAGACACAGGGAGTGTAATGATCAGATGGCTCTTTTTAAATGTGCCTGTTGGACTGAAAGGGGGGTGAGACAGAGCTCAGGGTGGCCTCTGTGTCCTTGGAGCAAATGGTGTCTGGAGCCAAATTTGTCTCAGAGGTAGAAACTTCTAGGAAGTGATTCTTAACCTGTGGGTCATGACCCCTTTGGGGAGAGTTGACTGACTTTTCCACAGGGTCACCTAAGACTATCTGCATACCATATATTTACGTTATGATGAATGACAGTAGCAAAATTACAGTTATGAAGTAGCAACTAAAGAAATTTTATGGTTAGGGAGTCACCACAACACGAGGAACTGTATTAAAGGGTCGCAGCATTAGGAAGGCTGAGAACCACTGGCTTAGCATGAGGGAGGAAGCAAAATCTGAGTGAGTGCTGCCTGGCCAGGAGAGCCCTGCCCGACTCCCTGAGATGGAGGACAGAGAACGACCTGAGGGCAGCTCTGTGCCTTTCTGCCCTGAAACCATCCAGCAGAGACAGGTGAAAAGATAAGAAATGTGCGGCTTCCTGTCTCTCTCTTTTTCTTTCCCATCGTAAACACTTTTCTTATTTGTTGTTTGTTTTATGTATCGTGTGTGTGTGTGTGTGTGTCTATGCAAACACATGCTTTTATGCTCCTACAAGCATGTAGAGGTCAGAGAAAAACTTGCAGGAGTCAGTTCTCTCTTTCTACAAGGTGAGTTCCAGGAATCAAACTCAGGTCATCAGACTTGGCAGCAAACACCTTGGCCAGCTGAGCCATCTAGTTGGCCCCCTGAAGTTTTCTAGTTGAATATGAACTCTCCAGATGACTTCTGCTCCTGCAGTTCAAAGTTTTCCTAGAGCAAGAACAGCCTGGGTAAGAGGAAAAGCAAGATTTGGAGCAGATGTCAGGAATGCCTCTTAGCCACAGGGGCCTGGGGCAGGATATGAGGTTTCCACTAAAATTTTCAAATGTACAACCTTTAATAAATTATTTTGCATTATTGTGTATAGGAATGAAAAATGTGTAAAAACAACAACAAAGTATAGGGAGAAAACTCCGCTCCTGCACTGTTACACAGACACAAATAAGCAGGATGTTCGTGGAAATATTAGGTGATTTGTCTGGGCAAGAATTTGTCGGAGGTAAGAACAGTCTTGAGAGGAAGTCAGGAAGTTATGGAGGGACTTATGAGAGCCAGGGAACTATAGACTCTGCCCCAGAATCCCAGATCAAAGAGTTTACATTTTCCTCTGAAGATGACAGTGCGTCTGCAAGCTCTCCAAATGCATGGCTTGGGTGACGAAGTGACAACCTCATCTTGGGACAAGGATGTCTTTCTTGATCCAACTGGGTCAGTTAGAGGACAAAGACCCACGGCTTCTTTTCTAAGGAAAAGCCAGAAGACAAACTCGGGTTTGGGAAAGCCAGAGGGCCCCTGATTGGAAGAAGACGAGAAGCTGGAGCTGTTTTCCCTCCAAGCAGCTGTGGTGTACGAACGCTTGGATTTGGTTTGATTGTTTAAATAGAATGTGCTTCTCTCTGTCTCTCCTTATTTTTATATCAACATCTGAGGTGGCCACAACAGTATCCAAATTATCCAGGGACTTGCTCGGCAAACAGCAGACGTTCAGCCACAAGCCACAGCTGGAAAGCCCATTTTGCTATGGAAGTCTCAGCTGTAAAGGGATCCAGATGTTCTAAGATCATTTTAGGAGTTGCCAAAGGGATGACAGATTTTTACAAAGACCTGCCAAGTCTTGGAACACTAAGTCTAAGGAACCACTCTGGAAGAGATGCTGGGAAGGGTCCTGGGCAAGGTAGTTATGAGAAAGTGAAGAAGACAAAGTAGAGGGAGGAATTGACCCTTGATGGAGTAGCCACTGAGGTCTTAGCCAGTCCCACGGGAGATAGGGAGGCTTTAAACTGGGTGAAAGAGGCTGTTAATACCATCAGTGTCAGCCATCAATCACTACAGGCTTTCATCTAAGACAGTGGCTGGAACTTTGATACAGCTCCTCGTGTTTATTTATTTATTTCATTGCTACTTTATAACTGTAATGTTGCTACTGTTGTGAATCACAAGGTGAATGTTTGATATGCAGGAGATCTAATATATGATCCCCATAGGTGTCACAATCCACGGGTTGAGAATCACTGATCGAGGATCTACAAGTGTCCACTGGCTGAGGGCAATGTCCACCAAATGATCTCAGCTACAAAGAAACGGGTACATGCCTAGAGAGGGAAACTGGACAGAGACCCCTGTCATAGCTAGCTTCAGCTGTCAACTTGACACAAGCCTGGAGTCCAGTGGAAAGAGGAAACCTTCACTGAAGAATTGCCCCTATCTGATTGGGCAGTTGTCGTTTCTGTGAGGCCATCTCTCAATGGCTAATTGGTGTGAGAGGGCCCAGACCACTGAAGGGAGTGGCATCCTTGGACACATGGTCCTACATTGTATAAGAAAGCTATCGGCAGGAGCCATGTGCAGCAAGCCAGTAAGCGACATTCTTCCACGGTCTCTGCTTCAGGTCCTGTCTCCAGGTTCCAGCCTTCACTTCTTGCCTTGGCTTCCCTTGATGATGGACTGTAACACATAAGCCAAATTAACCCTTTCCTCCCCCGAGTTGTTTCAGATCAGTGTTTTAGCACAGGAACAGAGAAGCAAACTAAAGCACCTACCACCACTGGATCCAAGTCAACCTCCTGACCCAGAAATTCTCAAAGCATTTGGACTCTGTGGCCAGTGCTGGATTCAAGGACAGACCCATGCAGGAGAGAACACTGCCACATCTAGCATGGCTCCAGGGACTTAAACCTGACTGGGAACAAAGAAAAGACAAACACAGAGACAGAAAAACTGAGGCTGGGTGGTCTGAGCTCTCAACTGAAGAAACCTCAGCATCCTGGAAGCACAATGTTTTTATTATATAAAGTTAAACAGGGAGGGTTAGGCAGGGTTACTGAAGACAGCTGAACAAGGAAGCAGGGTTACTACATGCAGATAAACAAAGGAGGAAGGGTTTATGGCATACAGCTGGATCTAGTGGACAGGCTTAATGAATCTCACTAAAGACAGTCTTCGTAGGAGAATAGTCTTCAGGACATAGATGTCCAGGGAGAGAAAGCTATGGTGGATGTTTTATGCGCACACTCTCAATATACATGTATGGTCCAGAGGAAGGCTTTGCCATTTTCTCTGTGGGTCTGAGGCTCTGAGGTCCTTGACATGTCCTGGTCTCATGTCAACATTCTCTGAGCATTCACTTACCCAGGGGGCTTCCTCTTCTAGTCCTTACAAGGCACCTACTAGTTCAGTTCAATAAGTATGGCCTCTGACATCTTCTGGGTCAGGAAAAAAAATAACATCAAAAATGAAAAGTTGGCTTGTTGGACACTCATGCCTACTAGTAGCTACAAAGCCCAGCTACTCTCTACAGCAGTGGTTCTCAACCTTCCTAAAGCTATGACCCTTTAGAACAGTTCCTCGTGTTGTGATGACCCCAACCATAAAATTATTTTCTTACTGTAATTTTACTGCTGTTGTGAATCATAGTGTGAATATTGGATATGCAAGCTAGCTGATATGTGATGCCTCAAAGGGGTCACAACCCACAGGTTGAGAACTGCTTTAACGTGCTAACCCTGCTGTAAAGAAGCCAAGAGGAGTAAAGCATCTGGACGAGTGGGTTTCAGTCAGGGCTATTCTCACACACGTTGTCAAAGGCTTCCTGGAGAGCTTTCTCCTAGGCCAAGCTTCCACTCGCCGGTGTGCAGATTTGTGTAGGTCAGCAAAGACCTAGAGTCACACACTCACATGCTCAAAGGAAGCAGGCGACGATCACAAAAAGTGAGAGAGCACATGCCCCCTCCTCACTTGGGGGCACTTGAGACTCAGCCCTAACTAGTAAGAGCAAAGTGGGAGTGAGGTCCCAGTGAGGACAGTGCTGACCAGTAAATGAGGACTCCAAGTTTCTATATTAAATTTATCGATCTTGAAATGTTGGAAATCAATTCAAATACTTTGAACACTTCATAAGCCACACAAAACTCATATGTGGCTCTGTGCTTTCTGTCCTTAGAATACTAATGCAGGACTTCAGGTATCAGTGACTCCACACCAAGCATATGGAATAATATAGACCGTGCATTGGCCAATATGGATGGCCTCTCCTGTATTTCATAGTCCTGGGTTGGGCAGTATAGATTATAACAGATTAGCCAGCAGTGGTGGTCATAAATTGGACAGGTGTGGATCCAGTATTCTCAACAGGGGATCCTGTTGAGTTCAACTTTAGAGATATATTAATTATCACACCTTGGTGGTTCCTTAACATCAATGAGGTCAAGTTGATGCGTATCACCCAATGAACAACAAGGCCACCCCTACCCCAGCAAAACACATCTTAAGTGGTGTCACCCCTGAGGAACTCTAGGATATATCAACTTGGATGAAAATATGGCTGGATCCAAGCTGTCACACAGACAACACAATAACAAGGACAGTCTGGGTCCATAAACAGGGCAGACGCTTACAGCAGTACAAGCCATTACAAGCCATGTATCTGCAAAGAGGTTCATGAGCGAAATTAATGAACAATGCTTTTCACCTTTGTCCAATTCACACTTTGTGAACTGTGAATACTCTCCGAGTATTCCTAATGAAGTACTAACACCTGAAGTGAGAGGCACTGTAAGGAGAAAGTACTCGCTGGACTTCAGTTGTGTGAAAAGGGAGCAGGGGGTTGAAATATCTAAACAATTAAATGGCCAGTGTATGTGTGTGCATACGTGTAGTGCTCCTGTGTGTATGAATGTGCATGGTGTCCACGAATTGTGGAGGCCAGAGAATACTAGATTTCATTTCCCGAAAGCACAGCCCAGTTCATTTTGAGAGAAGATCCCTCTCTGGTGTACTTAACCAGTGAGCTAGGCAGGCTAGCCAGCAAGGCCCAGGGATCCACCCATCCCTGCCTCCCAGTACTGAGACCACTAGTATAAGCTACCACGCCTGCTCTCTGGGAATTGAACTCAGGTCCTTCTGCCTACAAGATAAGCAGTTTGCCAAGTGAGCTACCACCCTACTCTCCACTGGTCATCTTTATACCCATTTCTATATTGGTTTGATGATTTTTTTTAAGCAATTAAACTTAGTAAGTATTATCGATATTGATTCTATCTGTTTCCTGCAGCCTGGCACTGCTCCGCCCTACCCCAAGGTAAGCAAATCCCCAAGGGGGACGTTTTATATTGTAACTCCAGGAAGGGCTTCCGGCAGCATGGTGGTGAGAAGCAACACCACATGGTGAGGGCTCTGACTGGTTCTCAGGTGTTGCATCCCACAGCTAGAGAGCCTGAGGGGTTTCTTACCACACACACAAGCACACGCACATGCACACATGCACACCCCCACCTTCACAATCAGTCCCCAGTGGGTGAGCCAAGTGAGGTCTCAAGAAGGTGGAGAGATCAGAGAGGCTCAGTTAGTGACGCGCTTGCCATACAAGCAGAAGGGCCTCTGTTCAGTACAGATAAAAAGCCCGATGTAGTCGTGTGTGGTTGTAACGCAGGGCTGGGAAGACTGAAGTGGGAAGGGAGGCTCCTGGGTCCGCTGATGGCCAGCCTAACCTAACTCTCAAGATCCAGGTCCCAGGGGGAGACTCTGTCTCAAAAAATAAAGTGGACAGCACCCGAGGAATGACACCTTAGGTTGACCTGTGGCCTACACACACATACACACATATACAACACACCCCTGGACAAGTGCACACACACATGTACACACGCCTGCACAAGCACACACATCCATGATCTCACACTCATGCGAGCACACACATGCACACACAGGACGACGGGAAACAGAAGGGGGCGGGAGGCTGAGCCATAATTAGAACAGGGAAGGCTCACATCCGTCAGGAGACACAAATGCAGGCCCCTTGCCCTACTTCAGTGCCTAGAGACTCCTAAGTGACCTGAGAGGTCAATCCAGTCGTGACTAGGAGTCATTTATGATTCCCCTGAGACAGGGATTTTTAAAAAGATGATTCTTTGCCCTCTAGAACCCAAAGCATATACCACAGACACCTAGTGCACATCCCATGCATAGCTTCACCCAGCTTTAAGAAGATCTTCTGGACCAAATCCAGGGGTTACAGAGCTTTGCACTGTCCCTTCCCATTTCGCCTATCTCCGTCCTTGAGCCCAGACCCTCTGCTAGTCCCTCTTCTCGTGCTTCCCTGACCTGCCAGGCCTCTTGTTGATTTAGAAATATGGACCGATGACTTGTGTGCCAGATGCCCTCATCTCAAAAATCTCATTTTATCTCAACAATGGGCACTGAAGCTGAAAGCAGAACCACTCCTGTCTGTCAGATGAGGACACTGGGGTTCCTCAGCTTAACTGTCCAAGCGGCTGAGGGACATCCACTGTGGCTGGACGAACCTGGTCCTGTGGTCCTGCTTCCTCCTTGCTGTTGCTACCTCTGTCCCTTCTCTTACATGTCTCCTGGCTCCAGACAGCAGCACCGTCAGGCAGAAAAGGCGATGGCAGCAGACATAGCAGGATTTGAACCCTGCCTCCGCCACCGACTAGGCTACGTGATCTAGATAAATGGCCTTGTGTAGACACAGCTCCTTGCACCTGGTCATAACATGTCAAAAGAGGAGACCAGGGACCCAGACGTGCCATGCAGTTTGTACAAGGTCCCACAGCAGGCAGGCAGCTAAGCTGGATTCCACGCTCAGGTCTCCTGCCCCCATGCTCAGATTTGTTTATTCCTCTCTAACATCTCTTTCAAGCTTGGTTGCAGAATAAAACAGGTTGAGCAGCTGACAACCCGACTGCCACGGAGACCAACAGACAAGGGAACTTGAACTTGTTTGTAAAGCATCCGCCATCCACCACCTCCCCACTCCAATGCCCAGCTCAGGAAAAGAGGACAGGGCTCAGCAAACACAGCTCTCTGGCACCCCCCCACCCCCACCCCTCCACCCAGGCTGTTGGCCAGCAGCCACAGGCCAAGCATTGCCAGGGGATTCTGGAAACCTCCTGTTAAGAAATGCCCATTGCTGCCCTCCAGTGTCCCCATTAAGAAGGTCGGCTTCTCCCGGGCTTGGCATCCATAGTGAAAGAGGAAAAAGAAAATGCATGAGGGGGGAAAAAAAAAAAGCAGCCAAAAATTTATTGTTTTTTTTTAAACACTAAATCGGATTGTACTGGATGGGGGGAGGGGTTGGCTGGGGGGGGGGGGTTGTGTGTGTCTATGGCTTGAAGCCATCCGGTGCTGTCCTCTAGTGGTGGATTCTATACCACAGCCATTGTCACAAGGCAATTTGAACTTAACTGTTAAACAATTAAAATTAAACTAAAATTGGTCTCACATTCCAAGCGTTCCGGCCCCGAGGGTGAACAGCAGCTGCCATTATTGGCCATCGCAATTAGAGACAGACAGCGTCTTAGTAACACTGAAGCGCACACAGTAGTTTTCTCAGGATCAACAGAGCGAACAGTAAAATGTTACAACTCAGATTTGATCCCATGCATGGTCAACAGACACTCACCCTCTATTTCAAGTTCCTTCTCGCCCGACAGCACTCAGTGGGGCCCCCAGATCCTGTCCCTTCCAAACATAGCTCAAGCCTGTGCTATCCCCTGCCATAGGCAGGAGCTAAGGTGTCTCTTGCCTGTGACTAAGCCATGGTCAAAGGCAGAATAGATACGGAAGTATAACATGTGCTCTTCTCTTCCTTCTACAAAAGGGGCATTTCCCTGCCTTGCTGTCTTTTGTTAGCCAAGACCCTGGAGTGGACAGAGATTTCCACAACAGATGCCTTTAAAACAAGACCTCGTGGTTCAGGAGAAATGTCATTTGTTTTGTTTTGTTTTGTCATGTTTTGTTTTGTTGAGCCTGGGTCTTGTTCCATAGCCCAGGACGGCCTTAGACTCACCTGCCCCAGCCTCCTGGATTCTGAGATTATAGACATGCACTATCCGGAAATAGTGGCACACGTCTTTCATCCCAGCATCTGGGAAACAGAGGCAGGCAGATCTTTATACATTGGAGGTCAGCCTGGTCTACAGAGTGAAATCCAGGATAGCCAAGGCTTCACAGAGAAACCCTGCCTCAAAAAAAAAAAAAAAAAAAAAAAAAAAGACACACACACAAAGATGAAAACACCCATGCTTGTTAATACTGACATACAGTGCCACACCCGAAGCATTTGGGGAAGCCAGCCAAGAACGTGTCCCCCAACACAGCACAGAGCTGCCTATCTTACAGCGCTGGATTTCCTGATTTGTCTCTGATAAATATCTCAGTTCCAGAAGCATCCTCGAGGGCTGGCTGGAGGCTTACAAGCAGTCTCCCAGCTGGCTGACAGCCAAGGATGCAGGTGGAGAGAGTGTGAGGCAAGAGCACCCAGTGCTAAAAAGGTAGCACACAGACATCAACAGAAACAAAACCAGAGAAGCAAGCACACCACATCCCCAATGTCCCACCCAGACCTAGACTACCAGAGTCACCTCTGGGCCTCCTGAGATCGTGTGAGACTGAACAGCACCATCACAAGCCCAGATCCAACACCCTAAGCCACAGCAGCCAAACAGGTGCCCACAGAGAGAGGGGGGCAGGACAGAAGGCCAGGGCCAGAGCACAGTAGGACATGCCAGGCATGGAACAGAAGCCCTGAGTGAAGGAAGTGCTCTGTCTGTAATTGTCCCAAAGGGGGGGGGAGTGCAAATGGAAAGATGGGTAAACAAAGGTGACAGATTGCATTGTATATGGTACATAATAGAGTGCTTCCCAGCAAGTTAAAAATCTATACGATAACTACAAATGAACCTCACAGGCAAAATGTTGAGCAAAAGAGCCTATTTGCAGGGGACCTGTGCCTCACTGTGCTTATATGTAGGTCCATAATTTGCCTGAGGAATTGATATGAGGTATCAGTCTCAGTATGCTCACCTCTGGCAGAAAAAACGTGGATATGGATTCAGCAGGGACATCAGGCAACTTCTGGGTGACTAAAAATGTATTTTTTTCATTTAAACATGTATTTAAGTTGTGTGAATTCACAGTATACATGTCGTTCTTCAACAATGTTTTCTACAAGAGAGGGAGCCTGCTAAGTGTCTGAACCAAGTGCTAACTGTCTAATCTAACTAAGCACAGGAAGCCTCACTGCTGGAGTGCACTTACTAATTTTGGCCTGAAGGGGGCGCCTTTATTGTGTCGTTCCCCACTCCCGCTATAATCTCTTCCCAAGAGACTGCAAGAATGCCCCAGCAGGCCTCACAAAGTGGCTCTTAATAGGAAATGTTCCAAGACAGACAAACCCTCACCCCTGCTAGAAGGGAGGGCTCAGTTTCATGTTTATCCCTCACATTATTCATGACTCCAGGCCACCAGGGAGCCCCTCTGCAGGGATATGGAAGGGAGAGGCATGCAGGACAGGGCGTACCCTCTGGTCCCTCCAGACCACTCCTATGCCCATGCAAAGACTGTGGAACCTTCAGTAAAGACCCTTGAGGTCTACTATCCCTCATCCTTCCACATCCTAATGAGCCATCTTGAGTTCCTGAGCTCCCATTGGGGTGGGAGGTCCCTTGGTTCTGAGGGTCCAGAGAAAACATTTACATAGGTAGAATGGGATTAGATATGCATGTGATATGTCCAGCTTTGAACAGGGGACAGATCCACTATGGAGTCCGGAGAGTTAGAGGGCAGCTAAGCTTGGCCTCAAGAGTGGCCTGTGCCATGAAGAAGCCCCATGAGAGAGGTGGAGGCAGTTCCGTGGAGAGGGAGGGCTGAGATCGTGAGACAGTTAGGAGGAAGGTTTTTAGTAAATGATAGCTGGTGTGTGGAGGATGGAGAAGGAAATGTACCTAAACCTGAGAACATGCTAGGAAACAGATTTGGTCCATAAATGGAACTATGGAAGGCTGTGAACTAAACGGGCCTAAAATTAAAATAGAATACTCAATTTTATTTAGAAATCAATTTATTATCAATTAAAATATGGAATAAGAAAGGCAAAATAGTTATCACTGGTGGCCACCCGAGTGGTCGTGAGTATTGGGAAAGGTTCTGGAGTTATGTGTTAGCTAGGATGAGCAGCATTAGCTGCAATAACACTCAGTCCACAAGACTTGGTCACTTAAGAAAACAGCTTATTACTAGCTCACATTACAAACCGCTATTTTCTTTTTTTTTTCTTATTTATTTATTTATTTATTTATTTTTATCTCAATCACAGGTTAGGTACTTTGATACCGCTATTTTCTTAAGTGACCAAGCTTTGGGGGTCGGGGATTATTATAGCTGATGCTACGTATTCTGGCATAAGTAAACATAACTCTAGAACTTCTCGTCTGGGTATTTTTATCATAGCAAAAGGAAGAGAAACTATGGCAGCCCCATGTGTGGAAGGTAAAGACAGGAGAGTTTAGAGTCGAGAAAGGAGATGTTAGGTAAGAGAAGCAGAAGCTGGAGGCGCACAGATGCTGGCTTTGAAGACGGAAGGACCCATAAGCCAGGGAATGCAAATGGCCTCTGTGATGATCAATTGTCAACCTAACAGGATCTAGAATTACCTAGGAGTCTAGGCATGTTTGTTAGAGAGTTTCTAGATTTGGGCTCATTGAGGTGAAAAGATCCACCCTAAATGTAGGTGGCCCCATTCCATAAGCTGGGCTCCCAGACTGGATAAAAGGGAGAGAGTGGGCCGTGCACCAGCGCTTCTCTCTTTGCTTCCTGGCTTCCGCAGATGTGACCAGCTGCCTCCCACTCTTGCAGCCATGCCTTCCCCGTTGTCATGGTCAGCACCCTCAAACTGTGAGCCAAAATAAGCCCTCCTTTCCTTACGGTGTTGCTGCCCCGGCAGTAAGAAAAGTAACTAAAGTAGCCTCTACATGCAGGAGGAGGTGAGGTACTGTGTGAAATTGAGGGTTGTGTTTTGCACACTTGTTCCCCAGAGAATGGCCTTACTTCAGGGGGCTTTGGACCCTTTGAAAGGTGGGGCCTGGTTGGCAGATGTACATCCCTAGAAGTGGGTCCTTGAAGGTGCCATTCAGCCCCAGTTCCAACCCTGCTTTCTGCTTCCTGGTCTATCACCTTGGGGAGGAGGGCACTCCTGAGACTGACAATCAAGGAAGGAGCCAAGTTCAGGGGCTCCAGGGACAGGGACAGTGAATCCTCTGGGATGACTGCAGCAAAGCTGGCAACAGAACAATGTATAGTAAGGAAAGGCAGGGTGTAGGTCTTGAGGGGTGACCCTCAAGTCCTTTAATGTAGCCACAAGTAACAGTAACCCTATATAGTGCCTTCTATGTTCTGAAAACCTTGAAGACCATTTCTACTTTAACTCTTAAAGTGATAGTCATTGTGGACAGACACTGTGGAGGACACTGTCCCAGCATCTGGCACAAGGAATGCCTGAAGCAAATATCTTTTCTTTGCCAGGTGTTAAGACACAGGTGTAGAGCTTAATTTATGCCTGCCCATAAAAACACAGGTAGGGGCCTGGCACTCACACTGAAGTGGGTGAGGGGAAGCAAGGACTGAAGAGGATCAGGCCTCCACTTAGGCTTCTATTCTGATCTCAGCAGCAGAGAGTCCAGGGACGCCTCAGAGCCTCCTCTTCTTCCCGAAGTGAGCCACGGACCAAGAAGTGCTTCCATCTCTCTGCTGCTGTAGCCCATCCAGCAGCTAACGAGAGGCTCAGGGTGGGAGCAGGAGCTCAGCGTGGGAAGATGGAATTGACTGACCCGTCTTACCTAGCAGCTGCCTCAAAGATAATTCTCCCCCGTGTTTACTGCCTTTGCAAGTATTTATTAGCCATTTTCTTTCCAAATTTATGCCAAATCAATGCTGGAATAACAGCTTGGCTGTGAGGATTGATTTCTTGTATTTAAGGCAAAACTAGTTTAGTTTAGAAGCCCAGAGCAAAAGTCTCACACGGGCTGAAAAGATAAAGCTTAGCTCAAGGATTCCTGGGAAGCCTTCCACAGCCAGAGCCCCGGGAGGCGAATGGCCTTGGCCTTCAAGGCTGCGGCTTGGGAACTGCCGCCATCTGTGCCAAAAAGGACCAGTAAGCAGGAACATGGCCACTGAGTATGTCTTGAGTGCAGAAAATAGCCCTGGACATTAACCTCAGCAAGTGTGTCTCCTGCCCACTCCTTCTTACTAACTGAGGAAACTGAGGCACTGAAAAACTAACTTGATAGCTTGGATTTGTCTTACCTCTGTGTAGATGAGAATCACACGTGAATCTAGTGGTCACAGCTTTCTAACCCCAAAGTAAGTCTCCCCAGTTTCTAAAACCATGTCCCAAAATGAGAATCAGGGCATGTGACCCCATTAAAAAAAGCACGGGGCCTTCGATCCTGCTATCAGCAACTGGACATCCAAGCCGTGTAAACAGACCAACTCCTGCATCAGAGACACAAATGAACAGCAACTTTGAGGTCATGATGATCAGCTCCAAGGTGAACCCTAAGTAAACATTTGTGTGAAATCTGTCACAGGCCCCAGAACTCAGGAGTAAATATGTATCATAAGAGAAACCCCAAAGTAGTATAAATAATGTACACTTTCCCTATATCAAAGTTACCATTTTCACATGTCATAATGACTTTGAAAACTGCCCAAACGGCAGGAAAAATGGCTCAGTGAGTTAAAAGCTTGCTATGCAAGCCTGAGGTCCCGAGTTTGGACCTCCAGCCCACACATAAAAAGCGGGGTATGGTGGGGTATGCCTATAACCTCAGGACTGGGAAGGTGAAGCCAGAAGGACCCCCGCAGCTCACTGGCCAACTGATTGGTGGGCTCCAGGTTCAGTGAAAAAAACCCATCTCAAAAAATAAGGGGGAGAATGAATAAGGAAGACACCCAATATTTACCTCTGGCTTCCACACACAAGTGCACTCAAACAAGATCTTGTGCACACACATGGCACACACAGAGGTGGAGAAAGTTCTGATAGAAGGACTGAACTGCAGAAGAAAAAGAGAAAAAGACAAAGAAAAGACCTCAGCTATTTTCCAAGTAGCCATCTCTCTGATGCTGACAGAGTTTCCCAGCTGCACTGTGAGCATCCCCTAGGGTTAGGGACTCATTATCTCTTGCTTCCTGCTCTACCCTAAGTTCTCCGAAGCTATTCCCCATACATACTTTGCTTGCTCAGAATGGAATGAACGCAGTCAGGGTCTGTCCAGGCCAGAGGTAGCAGACGCTAAAGGGCTCTTGTCTCTGATTTATGCTCTGACGCCTGCTAGCTCTGAAGATCTTAGGTAAGATTTGAAATCTCTAGGAGATTTGATTTTCCCATTGTTGACTGGGGCTTGGTGGTAATACTAAGGATTGGAGACATAGCTCAAGCATGAAGCACCTAACTAGCATGTCTCCATAATGCAAGAAAATATGTAATAAAATAATACTTATTTCCACTCTTGAGCTTGCACTTTAAGCCCAAGTTTGGTGTCTTCAACTCATAGTTGCAATGTTTCATAATTCTTTGACCTAGTTTTCACCCAGTCAAAGGCTTTTGGCTACATCACTAACTTCCTCCTTATCCCTCCTGGGTTCACATGGCCTATTGACTGGATCAGTAGACAGTGGGTGTCTTCTAAGTCACTGACAAAACATGCTCATCTAAAAGGACTCTTCACGGAGTCCTGTGGCACAGAACTGGACATTTTCTTGCTGGCCACTGTTTCCCAAACTGTTCTTTGGAATTTTTGCTTCCCTTGAAGTAGTGAGGCTAAAGGACCTAAAATAACATTAATGTTAGCAAACAAGGGCAAACATCTAATGGGGACTTCCCAGCCAGGCCTTAGCTTCAGCAATACAAGCTCTTAAGTCTGTTCTGTCCACACTGAACTATTTTTATTGAAAAAAAAAACCCTTCCCTTACCCCTCACCAAGCTCACAACACCCCCTTTCTCCTCCTAAAATGGCTTTTTTTTCTGTGTCCTGCTGGAATGAGATCCCAGAGATGTTGTCATCACTTTTTTATACTATTTTATATTTGTTTCTTGTGCCTCTTCTTCCCTTCTCCATCCTAACCCTTTCCAACACCAGGTAGAAAAGAAGGAAGGCTAGTGGGAAGAAAGGGTACAGTTTTCCTTAGCTACTTTCTGCAGGTGAGGGTTGTCTTTTCTTGGAACAAGCCCAATCTTTGTTTCAGGATATCCCCAGCTTCTTCTCGTCAGGCTGCATCAACAGCAGCCAAGCACAGCAGATGGAAGCACCAGCTTCCTTGGAGCCCCTCTGGGCTCTGTCCTTTATTCCCTTTCCAGAGTCCTCAGATTTAAACTATCTGCAGCTGGCAACAAGAGCCCCTCTCAGAGCCCAAATGAGGCAAATAGTTTGCTGCTGTGGACAATCTGAATCAGCCCCATATCCCACACCTGGGATTAAAACAAAAACACGTTTACTTATCATAAGCCAAAACTTCCACAACATGGAGCAGCCCAGTTCTGAACTCCTTTGTGGGTTCTTGTCTGGGCCCACCAAGAGCTATCAGGATGGGCAACAGCCACTATCTGTGGGGAAGCAGGAACCAGGGGAAGGAAGGTGAATGGAGATGAAGCCCGTGGGCGGGAATCAGACTCCGGAGGCCAGACTCCAAGGTGAAGCTCTAACTTTATTATCCAGCGTAACAGCCTTTAAATGACTGAAAGTCCAATCAGACCACCCGATGCTAACCTCAAGCACCTGTAACAATCAATCAGGTTGGTGTGACTATAAGGAAATGTGAGAGATGTGGGGGGACAAGGTCACCTTTCGGGAAGCAGTCACCGCCCTAGCCTCGGGTCCATTTTGAGACTTCACCTGTGTTCATGGAGTCCCTAGTGGATCAACACTCTGTGCAGCGGATCAGGATCTTTCCAGGAGTCTTAGGAGTCACTGATGCTTTCACCATTTCCTGTGGGCCTCCAAAAGGCTTACTTACCTCAACATTCCCCACAATTAACTCCGATTCAGCACTATGAGCCCCTG
>CM053744.1:40375141-40412723 GCA_028658305.1 Pachyuromys duprasi
TGTGGCCAAGGATGGCCATAAATTTCAGATCCTCCTGCCCCTAACTCCCTGTTGGTGGAGTTTGGGGCGATCACCACCACGGGCACATTTTAGACGGTGCTGGGGATGAAACCTAGGGCTCCCTGCGTACTAAGCAAGTATCCGACCAGTCTTTAAAACCATTCACTCTTTCTCAAAGGGAGCCTTTTGTAAACTAGACTCGGGTCTCGGAAACGTCTGTCTCACCACTGGCCGCTAGATGGCGACGTCAGAAATCTTTTTCTTCTCCAAAATGAACTCCTGCCGGATCTCACAGGGTTTCGCGTTAAATAAAGGGATAGTAAGACAGAGGCGAGTGGGGGGGAGGCTCAGCATTTAGGACTCTCGCCCCACCTTTCTCCTTCATTAAGAGATGTTGCTTCTCCATCAGGGGGCTGACCCCAGAAGCCCCTCCTACTGAGCAGTGATCTAGCTCAGGGTGCATATATGCACGCGCGCGCGCACACACACACACGGAGCTTGTGTGAAGTCCAGCCACCCCTGGCCAATTAGGTCAGAAAGTCTAGGTATGTCTCACCCTTCCAAGTGCTGTGGGCAGGAGGGACCCCAGACAATTCCACTCACTTCCTGGGACCCTTGTGTACAAGCCTGGTGGGCTGCGGGATTTGCTAATGTTGCGGACCAAACCAGGATTCAAGATCTGCATTAGAGAGAGGGAACGTTCTGGAAGACAAGTGCATGCAAATTCAAGGTACTGGGCTGTCCCCAAAGGAGGCTGTATGGTTTTATTTGTACCTTTTCTCCCATTGCAATGCCAACTGTGTACCCAACAATTCCAGAGAGTTCTGCAGACATTTAGGGCAAGTTACAGGTTCAGTCCCACAAAGACAGCTCCAACTCTGAGCTGGTCATTCCTGGCAGCCTGAGAGACTCACACTGAGAACAGACCAACCACAACCCTGCCCTCATGTCCTTGGCCTATAGCTTCCTAGGTCAGATTCTATAGCTCAAAATATGGACCCTTGGCATTTGAGAGATGAGCACCCCCCCCCAAGCAGGTCATGAGACAAATCAGCAAGAACTCCCTCCCCTGAGCCCAGCCTGGTGGTACAAGGCTGTAATCCCAACAATTAGGAGGTATCAGGAATTAAGAAGGATTGAGAAGTAAGGCCAAGCTGGGCTACATGGAAAATTCTGCCACAAAATAAAGAAAAAGAAGTATTCTTCTGTACAGAGTAAAGAAGGTCCATTGTGGAATCTGACAACGAAGGCCCTGAAAGACCCCCTCGGTTTATTACCCTTGGATTACATCTCCTTTGTTCATCATAGTTCCCACAGCTGTCCACACTCTGGCAAACATGAAATACGCTGTCAGCATAAAATGCTTGGTCTCATGTCTTTGATTCTTCATGCCTGTCATAACGTAAAAGTTACAGCAAATGAAGTTGCCTGTTCATCTCTTTGTTGTTACAGGGCTTCAGCCACAAACCTGAAATGGAAAGAAAATTTTCCTACTTAATATCAAAATAGAAACAAAATACAGAAAAACTGGACTTCATTAAAACCAAAAGCATTTGTATTTCAGAGACATGATTGACAAAATTCAAGAGCTTGGAGTTCAGTTGAAAGTTTGATGTGATTTTAGGACACTTAAAAACAAAAACAAACCAAAAGAGTACTTTTTTTTTTTCCAGTGCTAGAAATTGAATTAGGGTTCTCACATGCTAGACAAGCACTCTGTCACTGAGCTACCTTCCCAGTCCCTACAAACTCTTAACATCCAGCAGCAAGAAGGCAAACGACCCAATCATAACTTTAAAAGGCAAATGGTTTTGAGCAGATATTGTTCCAGAGAAGCTATATACATTCATATACATACAAAAAGTCACTGGAGAAATGCAAATCAACATCGAAGTGAAATCAACATCGAAGTGAAATGAGACGTCACACCCACCATGAGTGGTTCAATGAAAAAGACAGATAACAACATTCATAAATGAAAACCCAGAGACACTGTGCAACATTGCCTCTACTTGGGGAAACGGTTTGGCAGATCCTGCACAGATTCAAGATGGAGTTGTCAGTTTCATGATTGGGTAAATCCATTGTTAGATGTATACTCCTGGGAGAATTAAAAATGTTCACACAAAATCTTGCACAGCAATGTTCACAGCAGCCTTATTCATTGTGGCAAAAGGGCAGACGTGACCCAGATATCCATGAGCTGATAAATAGATCAACGAAATATGGTAGACCCATACAGTGAACATGCTTTGGAGGGTTCTACATCGTGGATGGATGAAAACATTGTGCAGAATGAAAGAAGCCAGTCACAAAAGGCCACCTCATAAACATGACTCCATATGTGTGAAAACCCAAGGTGACAGAAAGAAGACTGTCCCCAGGGATGGGAGCCACTGCTAAGGGATTTGGGGTTCTTCAAGAGGTGATGCCAGCACTCTTGAGTTAAGTACTGGAGTTTGGTACATAGTTTAAGAACACATACCACACACACACATACACACACAGAATTCTACACTGTACTAAAAGGGTGAGCTTCATTTATGACTTCCAGCTCAATAAAGCTGTATTTTCTAAATAAGGTAACTATATTTCTCTTGTCATAGAAAACAGAGTGTTTAGGATGAATTTAAAGGAGGCTGGTACTGGCAAGATGGCCCCCTCAGTGAAGTGCTGGCTGTGTAAGCGTAAGCACATGAGTTCAGATCCCAGCACCCACATAATCCCAGTGGGATGGCGGACCCAGTGACCTCCAGGTGCAGGACAAGACCTGTGTCAAAAAAAAGGGGGGGAAGGAAATTGAGTATGACAATGTCAACCTCCAACATGTATCCACAACACACACACATGCACGAACAAACGCACACTTGTGTGCTCAGTTGGACAGGCTAGGAATGGAATTCCAGGCAGTGGGTAGTGGAGGTGGTCCTTGCAAATGTCCTTCACCCTAAAAGCATTCTGTTTGTTAGGAGAGCACTAATTCTAGAGGTGATGCCTCTGACCCAAGCGGGGAATCCCAAAGGAAACCAGGATCTCAGATAGGGAGCAGAGGGGGGGGGGGAGGACGTAGAAATAATACCATCCTGTGGGGCATCTGCCCACACCAAAGACCCCCACTTCCTTCTCAGTTGACCTGACTATCCTCCAAGGAAGCCAGGTCCTCATAGCGTTCCTGTCCTTTCACCTTGCCTCCGTTAGCGTTTCGTTAAGTCCTGTCCCCCCCGCCCCCCCATATCATCTGTTGTCTCCTCTGGGCATGGTGACAGTTGCAGGAAGAACAAGCCAGGGAGGAGAGAGCCTTCATCAGAGTTTATGGAGTTCTTAGAGAGCTGTTCCTCACTGGGAGATGTAGGGTCAACCGTTTCACAAAAAAGTCGGAGGTAGACAGCGCCACCAGGGGCAGGCCCGCTAGGGATTCCCAAGCCCCATACCAGCCTGAGGATTCGGTTCCATCCAAGCTGGGCTCTCCCCAGCAGCTGCCCTTGCAGGACCAGCTCACACTGCCTCTCCCCTGGCTGCACTGTGCTCGAGAGGACTGGCCTCAGGTCACAGGAGGCATTGTGCGCCGCACTGAGGGTCTGGGAAAAGTTGGAAACAGCTGGAGGGCTTGCTTGGATGAGAGACTGGTGTAGGACCCAGGTCTGTTTGCCCCATCAAGCTGGCCAGGCAGGACCCACCTTCCTGCTTCACAGATGGGGAAGGCTCTCACCCATTGTTCTCCAGGATGCTTTGACAGAGAGGGAAGGGAATGTGGGCCTGGAGACAGGAAGGTTCAGCTTCCGGGCACCAAGGTCTGCCAGACTCACGCCTGCCCTCCAGACAGGAAGGCTTGCTCCTTGGTCCTATTCTGTCCTGCCCAGCTGCTGTACCACCCCAAGCAATGCCTTAGCCTTTCTGGGCCTTTATAGGAGATGGGTGCAGGAGGTTTTGTCTGTGGGACGGCATGGTCAGGGAGCTCCAGAGTGTAGAGGGAGATGCCTAGGATCTGAGCCTCTGTGGGCCCAGCTACACCACTCACTCAGTTGGACCATTGCACTCCAGATATTACACACAGGGCACATCCACAGGAATGCCTTGCATACTCCGTGCCTGGTCTCACACATTCACACTGTCAGACAAACAGCTCGTACACAATCTTATCTCCATGCATGCTCACCGTCGCTCTCGTTTAACTGCTCTGCTGTTTCATGACCAATGTTTACAGAGTAACTACTGTACAGTTTGCATAAATCTTCTCACTAACTTCTCCCAGTCGCCCTTGAGGAAGGAACACAATCAGTCCCATTGTTCAGAAAGGGAAACTAAGGCATCAAATGCTATGTGGCTGGGCTGGGATCAGCTAGATCAGTCTTTCTCAATCTGTGGGTTGCAACCCCTTTGAGGTTGAATAACCCTTTCACCTGGGTCATCTAAGGCCATCGGGAAACGTAGATATTTACAGTATGATTGTAACTAGCAAAATTACATTTATGAAGTAGGAGTGAAAATAATTTTATGGTTGGGGTCACCACAACTTGAAGAATTGTAATAAAGGGTCACAGCATTAGGAAGGCTGAGAGCCCGTGGAGCTAGATGAAGCAAAAGTGAAAAATAAAGACAGGCTCCGCGCTGAGCCTGACTGTTCCAGCTTCAGGGTCCCTGGTCCTCTAGCACTACTTCCCCAACAACATGAAGAGGATGTCGGAGAGAAAGCGAGACAGCTGGGAAAGTGCTCCAGGCGAAGTTAGACCCCCTCTGGCCCCAGGAGCTTTCTGACAGGCATTGTTCTCACCATCAGGAATGCAGTCCTTACTCTGCTCCTTCCTGGCTTGGGACAGGCTGCCCAGCACCCCTCTTCCTCCTCAGGCTCCTGCTGCAGGCTGCAGCTTTAACTGCTCTAACTTCTGGCCACTCCTGTCATGATGATTCAAAGCTCGTGCCCCCCTCCCTATGTGTGTGTGTATGTCTAAGATCACCCCATGGGGAACTTAAACCTAGACAGCGTGATCCTACTAAAAAACCTCTTGAGTTGGGCCCATGGTTTCAAAGCAGCTTGGTGGACAACAGGCCACCTCTCTAACAACGCCCAGTGTGTAGCCGCATTCCCTGTCACCAGCCTGGGTCCCCTCCTCCCCCACCATGTGGCTCATGCCCATCTGGGCATCTCCCACTAGATTGTGAGCCTCCCCATGCCTGGTACAGAGTTAGGAAAAGCCTGGGCGTCCCTGCATGGCTTTTTCTGTTTTCAGTGAAATGAAAACACTGACAAACAGTGACAGGGTACTGAGAATCCAAGGGTGTTCATGGGGAGCACCGAGCTCCAAGCACAGCAATGAAAGTTGGGATCCGGGCTCTGCTACTCATGCTGAGACCCTGGACAACTCAAAGCACCTCTCTGAACTTCACCTCGCCCATCAGGGAATACAGGTGGCATTTACACCTGGGGAATATGGTGAGGACTCCCCAGAAAGAGCCTGTGTTGGTGACTTTTCTTAGTGCTGTGCTAAAATTCATGGCAAGCAATTTAAGGAAGGCTAGGTTTGTTTGGCTCATGGTCTGAGGGGGTCACAGTCCGTCATGGAGAGGAAGGCATGTCAGCAGGAAGCACAGAGAGATGCATGCTGGTACTTGGCTTGCTACCTCCTTTCTCCTTTTTTTAAATTTCAGGCTGGGACACCGGTCCATAGGTAGGCACCACCTATATGGAAGGTACATCTTCCTCCCCAGTGAACCTTCTCGGGAAACCTTCTCATAGTCACATCCAGAGGTTGTCTTTCAGGTGACTCCAAATCTAGTCAAGTTGCTAATGAGGATGAACCATTGTGGAACTCCCAGTGGCAGGCTTTGCGGCTGAACACGTGGGGTGACTAGAGAGTGGCATGAGCTTTCCAGGGACAAACTGGAATCTGATGACTGGTGGTGAATTTGAACTGGGCCCTGAAGGATTGGGAGGGCCTGAGTTGGCACAATGAGGAAGGAAGACCATCCTAGAAGAGAAGGACAGCGAGGGCAAAGGCTCAGAGGCAGGAAGCAGGAGTGGATCTCCTGGGCCCATCTCCAGTGTTCAGCAAGGCCGGGCAGACATACAGGAAGGAGCTTAGCTGGAGCTAGGCAGAACCGCCTGGGCAGTCACTCAATGATGTAAAAAGATTAGATGCACCCCTGCTCTCAAGGCCACCGTATCAGAGATAAGCTGTAAAGCCTAGGGCAGGGAAGGCACACAGTAGGACTCCTAGTAGGAGCCTCGGAGTAGGCTCTGGTACCAGGAGCATCTATATGAAGAAAAGGAAAATAATAGGAAGTTTTTTCAGCAATCAAACCTGACTGCAGATGGACCATGACGTAGTTTGGTGCCAAATGATTTCTCCAAAGGGGATCTGCTCCATGTTCCTCAGCGACACTCATCTTGGGTAGGAGTATCAGGTGGTCAGCCCACACTGGCAAAAACAAGAGAAACAAAAAGGCATCAGAAGCCAGGCGTGACTAGTGCAAACCTGTGAGCTCAGTATTCGAGGGCCTGAGACAGGAAGGTCATGAGTTGGGCCTAGCCTGGGCTGCAGAACAAGACCCTGTCTGAAAAAGAGAAAGAAAACCAAGAAGGGAAAGTGAACTGGTGGTAATGCTGGCCATAATGAGACATAGCTGCTCATTTGGTTCCAAGGCAGCAATGGGGTGGGAGGGCCTGGGAAGGTTGCTGTGAGCCCTTCTGCTGAACGCACATAGGTAGAGCATGGGGCACATCCTGGAGAAGCCGTGGGACACGCAGGCCCCAGGGTAGCTGTGGACACCCCCGCCCTGAGTGCCCCTGCTCTGCTGCTGATGCAAGCATAACGTCTTCATTTAGGGAGGACCCCATCTGCGTCCCACAGTGAGGCACACGTGGCTAGGAGAAGATGAGCCAGTGAATGAGCTTGGGAATCCTGAAGCTGGTACAGAGAGGTGAAATCAGAGAGAAGAGCAAGGAGCTCTGCGAACAGAAGAAAAAGAAAGGAATGCAGGAGATGGAGGAGAGTGGACGGATCCCAGAAGGTGGAGGTCATGTGGTTTCACAACCACCACCGCTGATGAAGCCAAAGGCATCACCTTCCTGTCCTGAGGTTGGATGCCCAGTACTGTGGGAAACTTCATTGACAGAAAAGTACTGTGACCCTGAAGTATTCTATTGATACACTGTCACAAGGCAGAAAAGCCTGGTAGGTAAGGAACTTCCTTGTTGGGAGGAGGGCGGGCTCCAGAATTGTTCTTGCTCCATCAACAAGCTCTCAGACAATACTTAATTCTCAGCTTCAGTTTCTCCCACCTGTGTAGCAAGGCTAACATTAACTGACCCCGGGCTTGCCTTGAGGGCTAAATGAAGAGCTCTCCCCAGAGCACACAGCAGCACACAGGGAGGCTGTGGTCCTCGGTGGGAGTGCTCAGCCACAATGCCTAGTGGGCTGCCAGCCTGTAGGTACTAGGGTTCCATCTCCAGGCATTCCCAACCCCTCTACCCACCCTAGTGATTCTGAGGCAGGAGGCTTGAGGACCACACTCATTTTAAACCAAATAAACCAAATAAAGATTGGTTTATTTTTTTTTAATTTGATGTGTACAGGAAGTTTACCTCCATATACAACTGTGCACCATGTGCATGTAGTGCAGGAGGAAGCCAGAAGATGGCATCAGATCCTCTGGAACTAGAGTTACAGACAGCTATTAGTGGCCCTACGGGTACCAGAAGCAGAACCAAGGCCCTCTGGAAGAACAACTGCTCTTAACCACTGGGCATCATTCCTGTCCCCAGAGACCACACTCATATGAAGCACATGTTCAGTATGCCTTGCTAGTGTTAATGATTTCCAATGTCCCTTTGACCTCCTCCCAGACCTGAAAAGTGTTGCCTGAAGGTCATTTCACAGGTGAGGAGAGCAGGGAGAAGCCAACCAGCTGGTCTAAGTCACACAGACAGGATCTGACCCCTGGGTCTGCCAACCCCACGGCCTGTAGCTTCTCGCACAGGACGCCCTCCCTGGTCAGGCTAGGTGGGCATCCCTGGCCCCTTACACCTCTTCCTTCTCCAGCCTGCATCTAATCTGCTCCAGCAGACCTTCATGCTTCCTGCCTTCCCGGCAGCCTTCTGTACTCCCAGTACCACTCACTTCCTGTGCATGTGCCCTCCCTTTACCTCCGTTGCCTCCGATGGGCTTGGAGCAGGGGTCAGGAATGGGTGAAATCAGGGATTGGACCTGCAGGGGTTCTGATGGACACTAGCCTGGCCTTTGGGGGTCTGAACTCCTCTGCTATGCAGACCTCCACTGCCGTCCCTGGAGTCCAGGGTACATCCAAGGCTTTCCCATCTGTTGTTTACAGATGACAGCGGGGACTGTTTTCAGGGCAGAAATGTCCACTAGGAGTTGGCAGTGGGGGCAGGACAGGCTCTGTTCCTGGCGGCCTGCCAGTGCTGAGTGTGAGTGCCAGTGGAAAGTGCTGCCCTGGCAGATGTATGCCCTGAGTACACAGACCACCAGGACAGGCAGCTCTCACAGGAGAGTAGGCTATGCTGGGCCAGCCCACCCGGAGGGCAGGGGACCAGACTGATCCTGGAAAAGAGGAAAATGTGGAGCCATTGTTCATTCATGTGCATGTGCACACACACACACTCAAACACACACAGTGGTCGAATGTTATGAATGCTAGGGTAGGGGAAAGAACTGATCCTGGCAAAGAGGAAACTGTGAAGCTATTGTTTGTTCATTACACACACACATGCACGCATGTACGCGCACACACACGCACACACACACACACTGGCTGAATGTTATAGATCCTGCTCAGAGCTCAGAACAGCCCCAGGGACAGCACCCCTGGCAGCAAGCTGCCAGTTCGTACTGTGATGTCATCTTCTGTCTTCACATGGTCTCAGAGCACAAATATTCCATCAAAGTTGCCTCTATTCCAGTTCAATTCCCAGAGGGCCTAGGGGAGCGATTGGCTGCACTGACCTTGTTTTCTTGTTACCCTGCCCCCATGCTTCAGCCCCAACTCTCCCTCTAATCAGCGTCGGTTAACCTTCTGTGGTTAAGTCTATGGCCTCATTTTTCGAATCCAGTGGCTCTTAATGGTCTCTTAGTCACACCCTTACGCAGGATGACATGGCTGGCCACCCTTACTGACCTCACTAGCTTCCATAGCCCCTTTGTCACAGAACCCTCCTGTAATGGACCCACAAACTTCAGAGGATGGGCCCTCCCTCCCTGCAAGCTGGTCTACTCCCATGGACCAAGTTGGCTTCTTTTTGGATGCCCCACATCTTCACTCACCAACCCCATGTCTCCACTTGGAAGTTCCGTGGGCATCTCTAGTACCACCTTCCCCAAACAGGAAACCTACTCTTCCTCTACCTCCTCTATTGTTTTCTCCATCCAGTTACTGATGCCTGAAAGGCCTGCTCTCTTATGGTCCCTCTTTGCCTCAAAAAATAAAAAATAAAAAAAAAGACAAGTTGGGGAATTCCCAAGCTTTTATGCATGAAGAAACCTGGGCAACTTGCCAAAGGGTACACTCTCAGAGCCTGCCCTGTAGATTCTAAGTGATATATCTGGGCCAGTATTCTGAAATTTTTACTAGCCCATTATATAATGAATGAACAGGATCTTGGCCTCATCCCCCCAACTTCTTGATTCTGGGGGACTCTGGTCCACCTTCTGCTCCACTGTCTTCTAACTGCCTTTTACTTTTGCTGATTCAAGCCAATGACTATCCCCATTTTACAGACGAGGAAACTGAGGCATGGAGCCCTCACTAGCCCACGGTTGCATCAGACATCACCCAGTATTTGTAAAGTGAGATGGTACCTGCCAACTGACCCAGGCTGGTGCCTTGTAACTGAAACCCACACCACCCTGCCTGGAAGGGAGGCAGGCATTCTGTTGCTGAAAGTGATTGCCTCATTTCTCAGCCACTGCACCCCTGAGACCTCCACAGCCCTGTGTTTGTCCCACCTCACCATGGAGAGAAAGCCAGTTCTGTGGAGAGGCTGAAGTAGCTGGGTTTCTGTCTTGGTTTCTCTGTCCGGCTGGGAAACAGGTACCCCAGACCCACTAAGCCTCTGCTTTCTGAACTGTAAAGTGGGAGATATGGCACCTGCCTTCAGGGTATGGTTGGACACTGTGGCAAAAGCCCAGGGTCCCCACAGTCAGCACTGGGCTCAGAGCCCCACAGATGACACCTAGAATTGAGGTATGAGTTGACTACCCCAGGCAGATCCAAGGCCTCCACCGGGCCAGGCAAACCATGCTGAGGCCGCCCACCGTAGGGCTTGCCTATCTGCAGGCAGCTCACAAAGGAACAATAACAGGAAACCATCCCGAGGGGAAGTGGGCCAGGGCCAGTTGGAAAACCTGCCTCCCTCCCAGCCTGGGTGTGGCTCCCCTCTCCCCTCCTGAGGCAATCAGCAGAGCTCTACACAAAGCTCAGCCCTGGACTGGACTGTCTGAAGGAGCGCAGAGTCTTCAGCTCCTGCCGACACGGTAAGTGAGGTTCCCAAACCTCCCAAACCTCCCTCTATTCCTGTCCCATTGAGCCAAGGCGGGGAGGGTCTTGGCTTGCCCATATGAAGGATGGGTATTTACGACTCCAGGGCCCACAGCTTCTCCAGGGCCAGACTCCTCTGGGGCCAGAGTGGGGCTGAGGAATGTATACCTCTTAGTGTACAAGGACACACATAGTCATCTCGGAGCCAATGTGGGAGAAAGACAGTCTAACAAGTAGACTATCTCACTCAGTGAGACTCCAGAGACCTGAAGCGTCTTTGGATTCCAGGTTCAAAGAGGAAAGGATTCCACTGTCAGCCAGGATGAGGAAGACTGCTTTCTGGACCTTGGATTTGAGTGGGATCTGCTTTGTACGGAATGGACTAACAACAGCTCTGTGCTTCCCTGTCTACCAGGATTAGCTCTGCCTTCTGCCCAAAAGTCAGGCTGGACCAGAGCTAAAGGGATATATTTACCAAGGTCTGACTTACTCCCTACCATCGTCCCCACGCACAAGTCCTCAAGGGCACTCATTCCCTCTGTCAGTGTTACCCACTTTCAAGCTAGGCATTCTGAGGTTCAGCTCTGGGCACTTGGGCCCCTGCTGCTCTCTTCCCTCATCTCCCCCAGACTCATAGGGCCTGCTTTGTGCTTTGGTGGTTGCAGGCTGGAAGGCAGCCTGCAGTTTCTCCCCCAACACCAGATACTCAAGGCCTAGGGCTCAAGAATCCCTGTGGCCCTGCAGCTCAACAAAGGCCCTGGAGACAAAGACCTCTGAGCCAAAAGCCAGGCTTAGAGGTGACCCTCGGCACTGATCCCAGCCTAGTCACTTCCGTGTGGCCTTGGGACGGTTGCCTAAGGTCTCCAAACCTTCATTAAGAGAAGAGAGGACACCTTTGAGTACAATCACATTCACAGTTTGTGGTGAGCAGTGGAGATGTTACAGGTGGAAAGAATACTCCAAAACAATGGCTCCGGGATTTACTATCTGGTCCCAAGGAGGTAGGTAGAGTCCATCTTTACTCAGAGAAAGCAACTAAGATTTGGGAAAGAATTAGGATGAAGACTCTCATCCTTCATGCCACACAGGCTCTTTCTAGCACCTGTAATCTGGGTTCTAGACGGTATTAGTCTTTAGACATACACCGTTGGCTCTGGGATTAGCACATAGTGAGAGGCAGATAGCCAGAGAATCGTGGATGGATTCACCCACTTTCCCAGGGCAACAGGTGACTGTGAATATGGCAAAGATTTGGAATCCTGAAGCACAGGCATAATCCCCCCCCCCCAACCTTGCCTCCTGTCACTAAGTGGCACCCAGCACATGAAAGGAAGGGCTGAAGCGAGAGGCCATACGCCCAGCTACCTGAGCTGCAAGCTCCTTCAGGAGTCGTGTTCTCCACCTACACTACCCCTAGAGGAATGTGGTAGGCAGGCAAGACTCCAATAACAGGTGACAGAGACAGGTAAGAAGCTTGGGGGATCTGGGAAGCTGGTGGGTTCTAGGATCTTTAGAACAGGGTGTGGATGCTGAGCAGTAGGAAGGTTTATGACAGCCCAGAATAATTAGCTGTCCTCAGGTGGACAAGGAAGTCACAAAGCTCCCCAGGATCTGGCCTGAGTTTAGCCATCAATGGACTGGAGAGTACCAGGGTGATCCCAAAAGGCCCAGGAGCAGCTGAGTGTCAGGGTGGCATGGCCAGTTCTAACTTTCAGAGCTGGGAGCTAGAAGAAGTTCTCAGTACCGTGGAGAGGTTAAGCTGCCTGCCCTGTAGTCTCAGCCTGACCATTGTGCAGCCAAACAAGGACCGGACATGAGGCAGGAAGTCAGAAGGGCCACACATATTTTCTCCCGAAGTTAGATGAGTCACAGTTGCACGACTACCTCAGAGACAGCAGACGCTAGCCAGTGTCCCAGCACAGATCTTGAACCCCTGGCTGAGTGGACCAGCCAACCTAAGGACAAACCAGGAGCCTAGAGGCACAGGAACTGCCCTAAGACTTGTTCTACTGTTGTTGGAGAAATACAAAAAGTCCATCATAACCCTGGTCAGTGTTGGCACTGAGAGGAGAAATTAGAGAGCTTCTTAAAGGAAAAGTAGGAACTTGGAATTCTGGGAAGACTTGAACAGCTCCCACAAACTTAGCCTGGGTCTCCCATCTCTCTGTGGCAGAGGATGGTTCTTAAACTTGCTCAGAGTCGTTCCCCCACCCTCCACCCCCACCTGGCAGACCTGGCAGTCAGGGAGAAATGGGGCTCAGGGGTGAACAGGCAGTGTGAGTAACATCTTCCTCCTTGAGGAGAACAGAGAAATGGGAGATGAGCCTACGGCAAGACGGGGAAATGAAGGCAGACATGAGGCAGCCTGTGGAAGGCGCAGCTCTAGACTAGAGAGGATGGATAGGGAGAGGTCAAGACACCTGTGTACTTAGTGAGCCCTCCTTGTGTGTGCTGGGCTTCACCTCTTCCTGTCCTCCTATGCAGGGATTCAGCATTTGTTGCCTTTACTGCAGCTGAAGCCACAGATACAGCAGAACATAGACCCAAGACCTCAAAGCACACAAGCGATAAGACAGGTTCAGACAGACAAATATATGGACCTTATTCAGATGCCCCACCACACAGTCCCAGCCAAAGTCAGGAAGCTCAGAGGGGCGGAAAGAACCCTTAGGGTGGGAGTCCTCTGCCTGACGCTTGAGCCTTCCCATAGGAAACAGAGAGCTAATTTGAGTGACCTTAGCACTCAAAGACTCAGCATGAATCAGTTTCAAGCTCCAGGTGAGATTTGACCCTATTGGAGGTTTCTATCTTATAGTACAGATTCAGAGGAAGGAAAACTGTGATTGATTAGTGATGTCTGCCATGGGTATGAGAAGAGGTGAGTAGCATCAGCCTGGGAGTTCTAGTTGGGCAGCCCTGCCCTAAGAGGCTCACTACTCAGGGGTATGTGTGTTCTCTCTGGAGACCTGTAGGAAAGATTATCTTGTTGTCCTAAAGGATCAAATTTTAGTGGAATTAGCAATATGGTGGCTGTTAGAGGGGATATTGGGAACAAGCAAGGGTCTTTGTCTTTTTTTTTTGCGGTTAAACCACAGGCTGTATTTGCTCTGCCCACCCAAAGAGCTGTCTGCAAATATATATGTTGGTTTTTTTAAATCCTGTGAGTGAAAGGAGAACCAGAAGCAGTTTCAGAATGGGAGACCGGGTCAAAGTGGGATTCTACACCCCTCTTTGACTCCAGACCTACCCTGAGTGCATTACTGGACACTAGGCTGAAGTACAGAGTTTGAGCCAGAATGGTTCTGGAAAGAGAATGAACGTTCAGTCTAGGAAGCAGTGGCTGGGCTGGGAGCTGGTGGCAATCAGAAGACTGCATGGAGGAGGTGGCCTCGGGCTCCATCCACTCAGGGAACAAAGCTAGGAAGGGTACTCTAGCATTATGGGTGTAGAACAAGCATTGTGCATTCCAGAAACCTTTAGGATAGCTGGTGGCTGTAAGGGGTAGGAGGGTAGAAGACAGAAGAGTTGGAGGGGCTCAGAGGGGACACACTCACTGGCTGACTCTGGAGCTTGGCTTCATGCTGGAGAGGTGAGAAGCTGCAAGAAAAGCTTAGACAAGGGAGACTCAGAAAGGAGCCACTCCACAAGCCAAGCCAGGAGACAGCCTCAAGAGAGGAGCAGGTTTGGGACCCCTTGGAACAGGTCTTAGTGCTATATGGAGCTACAAAGGAGGAGAAAGCCCCCAAGGGGCCAGCTCTTAGTTGATTGGCGTCACCTTTCTAACCCTCCAACTTCCACACTGACAAAACCCAGTTTTAAACACTGGAGACTCAAAAAGACAATGCAAGAATGACCAGAGGAGTAGGGGTGAGGATGTGTGTACCCTTAAATCCAACTCCTGTCCTAGCTGAGGCTCAAAGTGTGCGATAGGCAGGCCAGAGCTGCCCAGGGCCACACACAGAGCTCAGGCTCCAAAGCCACGGAGCTACAGGCACATCCCCTACTTGTTTAGAGTCATCCCCACCCACTGCCCTGCCCCTCATCCCTGACCTCCAGGCTGGAGTTCACAGTCTGTAGGGGGCTGGGGTGGGGCTGAGCATTCCATCTTCAGAGGCCCTCCCTGGGGCTCCACTTAGCTGCCAAATCCAACCCCCTGTCCTTACTGAAGGCCATAGGCTGGCTAGAGGAGAGGGGCCTGTACAGGACATTAGGAGAGTCAGTTCTGCAGAATTGCTGTGGGAACTCACCTATATACAGGGCCATTGGGGTCTTATACAGACTCCTTGAGGGATATGAGGCAAGAGAGGGAGAGAGACAGAGATAAAAAGAAACAGAGACAGAGGCAGTCGGAGAGACACAGAGAGACAGACACAGAGTTAGTTGGTTAGTTAGTTAGCTAGCTAGTTAGTTATTCATTAGTTTACCTCATCCCCAGAGCCCTCCAGGAGAGTAAACAGCCTCCTCAAAGCAAGAACCTGGCAGCTAGAATTTAAGGGTTCAGTGAGGCTTCCCAGATGCCTGTGGTCAGGGGAGGACAAACCCAAGGTACTGGCCTTATGTCCCGCTGAGGGGCTCTAACTGGAGCCAAATTTCCTACAAAGACAGAACCTAGTCCCAGGGAGCCCCAGAGACACCAGCCCCTCCTCCACACCCCCTCTTCAGCTGTGCCCAAAGTCCTTCTTCTGCCTGTAATCTGCAGAACTCAAGGCTGAGCCCATCTCACCCCTTTTAGGCCAAGTACTAGGGACAGATGGGCTACAAAGACAACGGGAAAGGGGGCCTTTGCTTGATGCCCACAGTGGATGCTTGAGGAGAAAGGGCTCCTTCCTGCATGCCAGTTCTGCTCCTCCCTTCCCCACACACCCTCTTAAAACTTCTAAAAGCACACTTTGTATTTTTTCCTATGGCGTGGTCTGTGTCATGAGTCCACAGGCACAAAGGCCTGTATAAGATGAGTGCTAGAACGGGAGTGAATGTGTAATCTTGTACTCCCTTGACCTCGTTCAAGGAAGTGGTTTTGTGTGACCTAGATGGGAAGGAATATCACCAAGCCCAGTGGGATATAGGAGTTCTTGGAGTTAAGGTCTCCTACTTTAAGACTCCTATGCTTGGAGTCTCAGAGGAAACCCAGAGAGCAGCAGACAGTGGCATGGTGCCTTGTTCTGTCCTACTCAGATGTCCAGACACCTTGGCCTTCAGTGCCATTTCTCAGTCCCCAGACTCTGGCTGTTGGACCATGCCTACTCTAGCTACTCCAAGATCCTTACCTTTCAGGGCATAGTCGAGTTCAGCCATATTCAGGTTCTCAGAGACTCAAGTGCCCTGTGTCCTGGGCTCTGTGTATGCTCAACATCAGGGCTTTCTTTGTCTTACTAAATTGGCATTTGTAGACTGACCAAGGGCACAGCAGGCCCTGTCATTCATTTGGAATTTCTCTGAAAGCATGAACATGGCCCCAGAGTTAGGGCTTTGTCCTAGGTAGCAAGTAATATGGATATCCCCTAAATGTCCCACACCCCCAGCTGAGCCACTAGGCACTTTCTTGTCCTCTAGACACTGTGTTCACACAGGTTCCCAGCTGTTCAAGTGCGATGCTCAGAGTGGAATCACACCCCCAATCCTCAAGCCTCTCAGACATCTTCAGTGCCCTAATTCCACCCAAAGGCATTCTAAGCCTTTCTGAAGCCAGTAAGAAGGGCCAAGACATGAGACTCTGCCTGATGAAAGCAAGGGGATAAAGACAGTGTCAACTAGGTAGTGGCTAAACCTTCAAGAGATCCAGTCCCCAGTGAGCCCACAGCCATCCCAACTTCCATCCCTGCACAGGTGGCAAGAACAATGGCTGTCCTACAGAACCCTGTCCCTCTGCTAAATTCCCAACCGTAAAGGCAGTAGACTCAAATAAGTGTGGCCATTGACATGGAAAGTCCCCTGGGTCCCTCTGAGACTCTTTGTAGAAGATCAAAATTCAGAAGGCAGCAGATTGTGTTATGGGTAGTCTCTAGACTTCTATTTCCTCCCCTGCCAAATGGGAATGAGAATTTCTGCCTCCTAGATGTGCTGGGGAGAGTGTGAAACTTAAATGAAGGGGTATCTCTGAGAGCCAAGCACTGAAAACTGTTGATATGACAAGCATTGCTGGAGGTGGAGGTGATGCAAGAAGGGCTGCTTTAGTCTGAGCATCCATGGGCCTTTCCTTCCTCATCTGCAAAAGGAGACTATTGGTAATTGCTTCCAAGGGTTGTGGCAAGGTTTAAATCAGATAACAGGCTCAAGGAGGCCAGCCTACTCCATACCCCAGGCTCCAACCTTACAAGATCCCACCTTCCACTTGGCCCTGCCTCCTCACCAACAGCTGACTGACAAGAGAGCTGAGTGGGCAGACCTCCTCATGCCTTGATGTAAGGGACACCGCGAGAGCAAAGGCCATTCCTATTAGAGGTTGGGAACTTGCAGGTGACCTGTGGACTAGAGGCTTTCTGTCCAAGGCTCTCAGCAAGGCCTCTGCTAGACACAGAGTAGGTCAGCCCTACATCTTCTGAGAACTCAATGAGGCTAGCCAAAGCCCCCAGAGCCTAATGTCTGCTGTAAGCCAGTGAATTCTGCTTCATTGAAGTCCATTATAATAATTTCCTTATACAGCTGACGGCAGTTGTCAGCCCTCAGGACCCTTCTCTCATCCCAACAGGACCCAGTAAAGAAACTGTGGGAATGCAATGTCCAATATAGGCTCTTTGAAGGGATGGCCAGCAAGGGCTATGGAGGGTCACGGGGACCAAGCTGTACATGGATGCACCCAGAGACCAGCAATGGAGGGATGCTATTATCACTCGAGGGCTGAAGGGGCAAAGGGGAAGACACTTGTAGAGCCCAGAGACAAAAATCCCACAGATTCTGCCCACTAGGAGCTGGCATGGTGCAGAGTGCAACCACAGAGGGAAAAGGCAGACCAGAGGAACAGGGCAGGAAGTGGCCTAGTGCTGTCCTCCTGTGACTGCACACCTGCTGGACAAACCCAGCCAGAGGCCAAGGCCAAGGCCAGGAGTCCCCGGGGAAGCTCTATGGTCTAGAGCAGAGGTTAGTTGGGGGCAGGGAGGGGTGTCTGGGAGACAAATGAATGATCCACACAAACTCTCAGAAAACGACTTGGGGAGCTATTGCTGTTCCTGCTCCTTTGAGACACTCCTGCTGTGTAGCTCAGAGTGGCCTCAGGTTTCCGACAGCCATTTCACCTCTGCCTCCCGAGTCCCGGGATTACAGGCATGTGCCTCTTAAGGATTCCGTGTTCAGGGACAAGCACGACAAGAAGGCCGTAATCCTCTGATGATGGTGACAAGCTACCACAAACCTGAGGGCTTAAGGACACAGGAGTTATGTATTGCCTTACAGTTCTGAAAGCCAGGAGTCGGAAATGGATCTCAGGGGGCTGAAGTCTGACCCCTCCGTAGGCCTTGGAAGAAAATGGTGCCCAGACCTCTTCTAGCTCCATGGCCTTAGTTTGCATCCCTTAGTCTCTCAGCACCACAGCCTCATCTCACAATGTCTTCTTATGGTGCTGGGATCCAGACCTTCACATATTCAAGCAAGCACGCGACTGCGGAACTACAGCCAGAGCCCTCTCTTTACGTTTTATTTTATTTCGCTTTTTAAAAAAATTTATCTATTTTTATATTAATCACAGGTTAGGTACTTTAAATCCCAGGCGTAGCCCCCTCCCTCATTCCCTCCTACCCTCCCACTCCCTCCCTCATCTCCCTCCTCCCTGCCCCCTCCAAGTCCACCAACAGGGGAGGACCTCCTCCCCTTCTATCCAACCCCAGCTTATCCTGACTCCTCAGGGCTGGCTGCAATGTCCTCCCCTGGGATCTAGCCCGTCTGTCACTCCCCAGTTTGTATGGGGGAGGGTTCGCTTTTTAAATTTTTTAACTGTATTTATTTATTTATTTATTTTGTGTGGCTGAGGGTGACCTTTGAACTTCTGATCATCCACCTTCAAATGCTGGGATTATGGGCATGTGCCATCATACATTGCATACATGGTGTTGGAGATTATTCCCTGGCTTTGTGCATACTGGGCAAGCAATCTACCAACTGAGCTACGTCCCTATTTGTGACACAAGGCCTCCCTAGGTTGCCCAGGCTGGCTTTGAACTCACCCTGTAGCCAAGGAGACCCTCCTGCCATAGCTACCTATCTAGCTGGTCTGCCCCACTGGGCCTAGCTACATCTTATATTTGAATCTAATCTTCCTCACTCTACCTTCAAAAGACCCCCAGGACTATCCTGGGTAGTGAAGGATCAACTCCCCATCTCAAGTAAGATCCTCCATTTAAGTATATCTTTGCCATATAAGGTGACTTTCATTTTCCAGCATATAGGACATGGATACTTGGAGGCTATCATTCACTGACATAGCCTCTCCCCTGTGCCTTGGTCCTTACTGCTCATTTCTATCTGTCCCAGAAGACCTCATCAGTTCCTCAGACTTAGTAACTTCTCTTCTACATCAGAGATTCATTCCTGCTGATCTTCTTGGAGCTGACACTCAAGCACGGCCTTAAATGATTTTTTTTGCAGGGGTTGGGAGTGTAGCTCAGTGATACAGCACTTGCCAAGCACATAAGAGGCCCTTGGTTACGCCCCTCCAGTACCACAAAATACAATAAGAGCATCTCAGAAAGGCCTTCCACGGTGTCCCAGTCTCTGCTGCTGGCTGGCTACTTCCTCCTCACAGCTGCATCTCCCAGTGGGATTCCCACTTTCTTATCTTCCTGTTGGTCCCACTGTATCCAACAGCTCCAAGGTAGGTCTTCCTGTCTCATAGCTGTGCCCAACAGCCTAGTAGAGTCCCAGTCCAGGAGGTGCTCCCAGACCCACACCCCAGCAGTGCAGAATTTAGGATCTTGCCCTCTACTTACCCCAGGCCTGAGAACTCTTCCCCTCCTTCTCTGTTTCACTTCCTACTATATTACTTATCTATTTCCTAGTCACTTCTCACTTGAGGGGAACAGAAAACCCCAAGCCTGGCAGTTCTTCTCCAGGCAAAGAAGGAAATGACTCACATAGCCATGGCTGCAAGGTAGAGGCAGAGGGTCATACTACCACCTCCCTGAGTCAGGACCAGACTCCTGGCAGGCCTTCTGCCTTCACTGCCCTTCCCCCACAGATTGTTCACTGCCTTCCTCATGCCTAGCATCTTACTCCAAGAGCCACCCCCACCACCTCCCAAACCCCTGCATGTTCTAGGCAGACCTTTTTGTTGATGGCTGAAGAAGTCAAGGTGTGGGGACACAGAGCCTCCCTTAGGCACAGAGTACTTGTATTCAGCCCTCCCCCCGATTCTGGGACACTGGAGTCTGCTTCCTTCTAGGACAGACTTTTCGGAGCTGAAGGGCAAGAACTGTGGGTTCTAAGATGAGCACAGACAGCCCAGCCCTCGCTGAGGTCAGCCTGGCGCCAATGGTTCAGAGATGATGTTACTGGAGTTTAGAAAGATCCTGTGATTATTGAGGTCCACCCCTTCCTTTAATAGCAGCGGAGAAGGCCACCCCTTCCAGCTCCCTGAAGGCCCCCATCACTCTTCAGGCACCTGCTCTGATTCCTACGCCCATCAACCATTTTCTTCCTCCATACCATCCCCGGAACTGCAGGTCAGTGACGAAGGGACCCCAGGTGGGTGGCAGAGGAGGTCACAGCTGAGAAGCCATTATGATGGCCACATCATGACCTCTACCGCTATGAGGCACTAGAAATATTCCATTCTCAAAACTTAGACTAGAGGCAGGACTTAATCTCTTGGCTTTCTTGACCCACATTCCAAGCCTACAGGTTGCCTTCCAGAGCATACAGCCTGTTCAACTGCACAGGGCCTGTGCTTCAAAAGGGGCCCTGTGGAGTTTAAAATTCTTTCATCTCCATTTTGAATTTTCTAATAAAAATAATAGTAATGAAGCCCCGTGCTCTGTTTCACACTGGACACAAAAATTATGAAGCTAGCCCTGTGTACCCAAGTCTCTCAACTCCCACCAAACCCAGCTCCTAAGGTGGCCATCACCTAGAGTGAGGGCTAGCCTCCAGATTAAAATGTTTGGGATTTTCTAGGAGCCGCTTTCTTCTTCCTCTAATTCTTCTTCTTCTTCTTCTTCTTCTTCTTCTTCTTCTTCTTCTTCTTCTTCTTCTTCTTCTTCTTCTTCTTCTTCTTCTTCCCTATCTCTCTCTCTCTCTCAGTTTTTTTGAGTCAGGGTTTCTCTGTGTAGCCTTGGCTGTCCTGGACTCACCTTGTAGACCATGCTGGCCTCAAACTCACAGAGATCCACCTGCCTCTGCCTCCCCACTGCTGGGATTGAAGGCACATACCACCACTGCCCAGTTTCTAGATGACTTCTTAAGACAACATTAGTGCCAGAAGGGGAACTGGAGAGGTGTTTACAGGAGCCTTAAATCTACCCCAGAGCAGCTGCTGGGATATGGAAGGCATCGGAAAAGAGCTGGAATTTGAGGCCACACAGACTTAGCCCAAGTTTTGGCTCTGTTCCTTACAGTATGGGTGATTTGGAGATGTCACTAAGTGTCTCCATTTATTTGTAAAACTAGGGTCACAGTTTTACAAACTGGGAGGCTGGAAGAAAGATTAAATGTGATGGTTTGTCTAGGGCACCTAGAATGGAGGAGCTCTTAGTGAAGGTGACTGGTTGTAGCCAGATGCCTGGGCTGCGTTCTCAGCTGGAGTTAGCCTCTCTGTGCCTTAGTTCCCTCATTTGTAAGATGGCTACAATCTGAGTGCCCCACAGTGCTTTGGGAGCGTGAGGATCAGTATTCCAGGTTTCCTTCCCTGGAAGGCCTCCTGAGGACCTCATACCCCTGCACCTGCTTTCACACCAACCTATGTGGGTGTAAGGAGAAATCATTTTTGGGCTTGCCTTCCCCCACTTAGACCAGTGTCTCGTTCTGCTGATGTCAGCCCAGTGACAGATAAAGGAGGAGAGAGGCAAAGAAACTTTGGTTCCTAGAGTAAGATGCTCACCTCTGATGTTATCTATCCACTTTCACCCAGATCAGCTCTTCTGGGAAGGATGCAGAGGCTCACAGGGCTGGCCGCTGCTTTGGGCTCCTTCTTGGGCCTGCTGGCAGCGGCAGCAATGGCAGGCCCTGGCCACCCCCAGATAGACACCCTCGACATGCTGCCTGCCCACCATCGCCAGAAGAGAGACTGGATTTGGAATCAAATGCATATAGATGAAGAAAAGAACACCTCCCTACCCCACTATGTGGGAAAGGTAAGCCTTGGGCTCCAGAGCGATGGAAGTTACCAACACTGAACTATGGCCTTGTAGCAAAGTTGATGACAAATACAGGAGGGGTTGCCACTGAATGGGGTGGAGGTGCTGAACAAGATGGTAATAATGGTGAAGGCGACAACTGTGCTGGTTGTTGTGATGGGAAAGAAAAAAGTGATGGGGGGGGTGGTGGTGATAGGAATAGTGAAGAGAGAATAAAGGAGCTGATGGTGGTTATGATGGCGATGGTGTCAGTGGTCATGGTGGGAGGAGCAGTCCTGGTGACAGTAATGCTGAGAGTGGAAATAAAAGTGAGGAAGTGTAATGGTTGGGGGCGGTAATGGTAGGGATAGAGTCGGTGGTGTTCATGGTGTTAATGGCCGTGGTGGGAAATGGAAGTTGTATTAGTTACTTTTCTGTCACTGTGATAAAATGTCACGACCAAAGGCAATCCAAGAAAGAAAGAGTTTATTCTGGCTTGCTTGTCCAGAGGGAGAGAGTCTATGGTGGGAGGGAAGGCATGGTATAAGAGCAGGAACAGGAAGCTGGCTGGTCCCATTCCATCTGCACACGGGGAGCTGAGAGGGGCACAGGTAAGCAGGGAGACTTCAGAAAGCCTCAAAGCCCACCCCAAGTGACATACTTTCTCCAGCAAGTCTCCACCTCCTAAATGCTCCATAACTTCCCCCAAATAATAAAGTGTTCAGATACATGAGCCTGTGGGAGATATTTCCCACTTAAAGCATACAGATGGTGATGATGTGATGGTGGTGATGGTGGTGGTGACGATATGAAGGTGCTTTTCACGGTAGTACTAATAACGGTGGTAATGGCAGCGGTAATAAATGGAAAGATAATAAAGGTAACGATGGTGAGAAGGTGATTGTCGTGATGATAGTGGAGGGAAGAGGGAAGGTAGCAGGGATGACGGTGAATGAAGGTGGCGGCGGGAGTGGTGATGATGGCCATCGCGAGTACAGTGAGAGGGAAGACCGGTGAGGCTATGGCAGTGATGCTCTCGGTAACGGCGGTGTTGATGATGGGAGCAGCGGTGGCAATAGCAGCTACAGTAAAGGGGAAGGGGCGGAAGTTAATGATGGTGGAGATAGTGGTAATGATGGCGGTGACAATAGTCACCGTAGTGATAGAGAAGAGGAAGCAGGTAATGGAAGGAACAGTGGTGGCTTTGGTGACGGTGATCTGAATGAGGAGGTGATAGAGTCTCCCAAAGCTCATGTGAAAAAAAATCCGTTGTCAACCTGTGGTACTATCTGGAGTAGAGCCTAGTGGGAGGTCATTAGAAGTGTGCACTTGGAAGTGATATGGGGGCTCCAATCTCCACCCCCCCCACGTGCTCCGCTTCCCAGACACCATGAGGTGAACAACCTAGCTCTGCCATGGGTTATCCACCATGTTGCTCTCCCTTCTCACAGGTCCAAAGCTTCACAGCCTTTTGAGACTCAAGGCAGGGTTTAGCTGTAGGCCTTTGAATTAGCGTATTAAAAAACAAAAACAAAAAACTTTATGACAGGATGATAGGAAAGATATCTTCAGGGCATCTCAGGAATCGTCAGTCCCTACTATCATGATAGTAGAAATCAGTAACGATACTATCAATCATTACTGTTGTCCAAAGACTTGTTTGAGAGGAGAGCTTCAGAACACCCCACCCTCACAGGACTGACTATGGAATCATTTCCACAGGGTTGGGTTCCCCTTCCTTGTGTTTAACCAGTCAGGCACTCAGAGGCCACTGTGCTCATGGTCTAAGATGGACTGCCTGTTTCTGAAGCCAGTATTATTAACCTGGGCATCATCCACATGAGTTTGGTTTTCAGGCATGCAAATATAACAGTTGTGAGGTCACAGGCTTCTACCAAAATTTCAAAGGAAAATCTGGAAAGTCAGATAGCATAGTAGGTTTGGAGTCCATTAAGGCATTTGCTGAGAAAATGGTACATGAATCTCTAAGGATGAAGGTGAATCTCTAATGAAGATTCCAAAGTTGGATATGCCAGAAATAAAGACAGAGAGCTAGACCAAGGGAGATACTATGGAGACTGAAACCAGATAAGCCACAGAGGACGGGAAACGGGGAGACAGGCTACCTAAGCCTTTGGATCTCACCTCATTGTTCTGCCTTGTGCCCTAGATGCTAGACATGGAACTGTAAGATTTTTATGTTTTCCACGCTGGGTTCCTATCTTACTTGAGCCCAACTCTTCCTTTCTGTCTTAGTTTCTTTTCTATTTGTTGTGATAAAAAAAAATTCTAACAAAAGCAACTTTGGGGAGAAAGGGTTTATTTTGGCTCACAGTTCAAGGGCACAGTCCATCACCAAGAGGAAGCAGGCAGCGGGAGGTTAAAGCAGCTGGCTGTATTACAACCACAATCAAGAACAAAGCAATGAATACTTACTCAGCTCGCTTTCTCTTCTATATACAGTCCTGGACCTCTGCCCAGGATTAGATTTCCAGTGTCCTCTAAAGACCACGTGCTGAAGGTTGTGGCCCCAGGCCCCAGGGAGGATGGGGCCTAGGAGAAGGAAGTTAGGTCATTAGGTCTCCCTGGAAGGAGATAAGCGAACTCCGGCCCTCTTCTCTCCCTTTGCTCTCCGGATGTCATCAGTAAACTGTTCTCCTCTCCCACATACTTCTACCAGCATATACAGCCTTACCACAGGCCAAGGCACTGAGTCCACGTGGCGGCAAGTGGTGGTAAGGTGGCAGTGGTAGCGACAGTGACAGCTGTATTAGTTACTTTCCACTTCTTTCCCCCCTTTTCCCCCTTTTCCTGTATTCTTCTCTCAAACAACCCATCCCGACTACAGTCCTCCCTTCTTCCTCTCCTCCTAGGCCCCTCCCCACTTTTCTTCTCCCCTAGATCCATGGCTCCTCTATTTCCCTTCAGAAAAGATCAGGCCTCTCTGTGATACCAACCAAACACAACATAACAAGATGCAATAAGACTGCCACAAACTCTCATGCCAAAGCTGGGTGAGGCAACCCAGTAGGAAGGAAAGGGTCTCATGAGAAGGCAAAAGAGTCAGAGACACCCCGACTCTTACTGTTAGAGTCCCACAAGAACGCCAAGCTAAACAACCACAGCATGTGCGCAGAGGACCTAGCCCAGATCCATGCAGGCTCTGTGATCACTGCCTCAGTCTATCTGAGCACCTACGAGCCCTGTTTGGTTGATTTTTGTGGGCTGTGTTCTGGTGTACCTGACCCCTCTGGCTCCTACAATCCTTCCTCCCCTTCTTCTGCAGGGTTCCCCAAGCTCTGCCTAATGTCTGACTGTAGGTCTCTGCATCTGCTTCCATCATCTATTGGTGGGAGCCTCTCGTGATGACTACTGCACTAGGCTCAGATCTAGAGTAGAGCAGAATAGCATTAGTAATCATTTCATTGACTTGATGTGTTTTTTGGTTTTTTGGTTTTTGGTTTTTGTTTTTTGTCAGTCGTTTGGTTCTACCCTAGATCTCTGAGCCTTTCCAGATCCTGGCCATCCGGGCAGTGTCAGGTATGGGCTCTCTCTCATGGCTTAGGCCTCAAGTCAGACCAGTCATTGGTGGCTACTCCCACTGAGCCGCCATTGCCCCAGTGCATCTCGCAGGCAGGATGGGCTTTGTGGCTGGGTTGGTGTCCCAGTCTCACCACTGGGGGACCAGCCTGGTTACAGAGGATGGCCGGCTCAGGCTCCAAATCCTCCATTAGCAGGAGGCCTCGCTAAGGTCACCCTTGTCAGTTCTATGACATTTCCACTGCACAAGGTTTCCACAGATGCCCTAGATGCCCACCTAGTCCAGTAGTCTCTCCTTGTGCTCCCTCCCTCCCCTACCTGATCCCGCCTATTCCCATCCCCACTTGCCCCACGTCCACCCACAAAATCTATTTTATTTACCATTCTCAGGAAGACCCATGTGTCTCCCCCGCCCCCTCCCCACAGACCTTTCCTCCTTATCTAACTTCTCTGGGTCTGTGGATTATAGTACAATTATCCTTTACTTCATATAGCCCATAAGGAGCAACTTAAAGAAGAAAGGGATTACTTTGGTTTACAGTAGAAGGGACACAGCCCACCACGTCAGGGAAGGCGTGATGACTCAATCGTTACATTGTGTTCTCACTCAGGACGCAGAGAATGGATAGGAAATAGGGCCACGCCGTAAAACCTCAATGCCCACTCTAATGACTCACTTCCTCCAGCAAGGCTCTATTTCCTAAAGGTTTTACAACCCTTTAAAACAGTACTACTGACTGGGAAACTGTGTTCAAACTAATGAGCCTCTGGGAACCATTTCACTTTTAAGACACAATATTAGTGAAACGGATAAGGAGAGATGAGAGCTATCCTAGTCAATGTTCTATTGCTCTGAAGAGACACCATGACTCTTATAAAGGAAGACACTTAATTGGGGCTTGTCTCAGTTTCAGAGGTTTAGTCCAGTATCGCCACAGTGGGAAGTATAGGAGCATGCAGGCAGACATGGTACTGGAAAGGTAGCTGAGAGTTCTACATCCGGATCCACACAAGCACTGGGCCTGGCTTGAGTGTTTTAAACCGGAAAGCTCACTCCCAGTGACACACTTCCTCTAACAAGGCCACACCTACTCCAACAAGGCCACATCTCCCAATGCTACTCCCTAAGCATTCAAATATATGAACCTATGGGGGTTATTCCTGTTCAAACCACCACAAGGGTGGAAGCCATTACAGAGATAGCAGTGGTCGTGTTGATTCAGTGGTTGGAGGTACAGGCGATGGTTGGTAAAGGAGTAGGTGGTGGAGATGATGATGATGGTAATGGAGATAATGGTGGTAATGGTGGTGATGATAGTGACAGTGAGGGGACGGAAAAGGCAGTAATAGTGGTAACCATGGAAACATGGTGGTAGTGATGGTGCTGGGTGGCTCTCAGGAAGGAGAGTAAAAGAGTAATGATGGTTGTGATGAGGGATGTAACTGTGGTTGAAGCATCAGTGAGCATCGCAGATCATCTTCTCCCACACTTTGCTCTGCAGAGTTGAAATTACTAACAAGGCCACCATGTGCTCAAGGTGAGGAGACTAGCCTGGCCCGAGAGCTTGGAGCTAAGGGAAGAATCAGCCGAGGCTGCACTCAGTATTCCCACGTGTGACAACCCTGGTCGTGGGCTCTGAGCCTCTTCAAAGCAAACTTTTCATCAAGCATAATAGTATAAGATCAAAGAGTTGAAGACTAGCCTGAGCTACGTAGTAAGATACTGCCATTAAAAAAAATAAAATAAGGGGAGAAAAAAACACAAAACTTCTGGCACAGATTGTTCTTGCTAGGTTCCCCGTGATTCCACACAGCTCTTCTTCCTCCAGACCAAATACGGCCCTTTGCCTGGCCTTAGAAATAAAATTTTATTGGAACACAGCCACACTAATTAACATGCTAATCACCCTTGGCTGCTTTCCTGTTGTAATGGCAGCATGGAGTAGCTGTGACCAAGACTATATGATCCAAAAAGTCGAAACTGTTTTCTCTCTGGCCCTTTATAGAAACAATGTACCACCTTCTACCTGGACCTAGAGCAGGCCTTCTCAAGCTTCTTCCATTTACAACCTCTTTGTGCCCAAGAAACTTTTATGCAACAGGTTATATAGATATATATAAAACAGGTATACAAATCAACATTTACTGAAGATAAATCATAAATAAATTCTTTTTAGACAATTCTTTGGTATATGTGTAACTTTACCATTTATTGCAATGAAAGCAAATTCGCAGTGTAATGCAACTGATACTTAATTTATTTTTGTATAAATAAAGTCTTAAGCCAGGCGTGGTGCTGCTTGTTTACAATGCCGGCGCTGAGAGGGCAGAGACAGTCAGATCCCTGGGGTTTGTGAGCCAGCCTGTCTAACTTACTTGGCAAGCTTCAGGCCAGAAGGGGACCATATCGTACCCCTCAAAAAAGGTGGACAGTGCCTCAGAACCACATCCAAGGTTGTTCTCTGGCCTCTACATGTATGCACATACATGTATATGCAAAACCCCTCCCCAGACACACATGGACCCACACACAAAGTAAAATTTAAAGAAAAATCCTCGGCCAAACATTTGATACTACAGGCATAAGGCATATTGTATTCAGTATTTTTAATAATGGATGTTTGTCTATTGTCTACCTGTTGGTAACAAGGTCTCAGTTTTATCCCTGGCTGGCCCGAAATTCACTATATAGATCAGGCTGATCTCAAGCTCTCAAAAATCCACCTGCCTTTGTTTCCTGGAAGCTGCTATTAAAGATGTGATGCCCACGGGGTCAATATTTTGTTTCTATAATAGTCAGAGTAAGAACACTGCTTTGCATAAGCTTATAACATAAAATGACAGAAGCATGCTTAGAACTATTTTGGAAATTCTGTTCTAATACAAAGATAAAATTCATTTAAGTATTTTTTAAATGAAATTCAAGCCAACAATTCAAACAGAAATTTTCAAAATCAAGTATTCTGACACAACCTAATTTAAAGACACACTAATGTTGACTCTTATATGCTGAGAAATGATGGCAGAAAAGTGTTAAAAGTCTGTTTTATGAGGCATGGTGGCACTTATCTTTAATGCCATTGCTTGGGAGGCAAAGACAGGTGAATCTCTGTGAGTTTGGGGCCAGCCTGAACTACATAATGAGCTCCCCGACAGCCAAGGCTACACAGTGAGACCATATCTCAAAAACAGAATAAAGATAATATTATATAAGAATATATATATTTAAAGGGTATTTCATATATATCTTTAAAGGCCTTTTAAAGCATGGTTTCTGTAAGAGCAGAAAACTTTGTGTGCCTCGTAAAATCACTGTAGTTGTGTTGCGTGACGGCATACACAATGCCCAGCACACATGTTGTGTGTTCTGAGGAGCTAGGCAGCAACACAGACAAGCACCGCCAGAGAAACCACCGAACGTTGGGTTGTGAATTACTTTTTGGTCACTGTGCAGCAAGAAGTCACTCAGTGTTGCCAAATTTTTCACAACTCCTACGTTTAGGCACATGACCACACGTGAGATTGAGGACCACGGTTTAAGAAACAGACATCTAGAGACACAGCACAGGTGAAAGAACCCCACAAAAGGTGGTGATGGTAGCGCTGAGGCTGAGGAGGACCTTTGATGTGAGGGCACAGATCTGAACAGGGTACCAGAACTGCCTCCCCCGCTCAACAGATGGAGTCATCTGGGAAGTGTCTACTAACAGCCCCACCCACCGCCAGCTGATGGGGCACAGGGGCTGGTCTGGCTTCCAAGAATGGCATTCTACTGGGTGACGTAAATCTTGCCACCTGACCAGCCAGAAGGAAAGACGTAAGTCTAGAATTACAGTGAGCCCTGTGTCACAGAGGGAAATGCCATTAGCCCAGGTACGCCTCTCCCTATGGGATAACTGGCCATGAATCATCCTCTGAGGACAATGGCCAGCCCTGAGGGAAATCTGAAGGATGAGTCATGAAGAGCTATGAGAAAGCGGAGGCCAGCGCCAAACAGAACGTGCTTTGGAAGGGTGGCCAATGGGCTGTGTCTTGTGATGACAGCTTATTTGGTACCTATCACAGGGCTTAGAGGAACAGAGGATGCAATCCCCACCCTGGCTAAAACAAGAGTTTGTACAGGACACAAACACGGAACTCCAAAGCTCCCCTCCTGGCTCTGAGGACACAATCTGAAGGAAGTTCATGTTTATCAAGGTCAGAGTCTGGAGCTTTTGTTTATAATCCTGGATGGACAGTGGGAGCCAGCTGGGGCAGGGCAGCTGTTGGCAGTGAGATAGTTCACCCAAACACAATGATAGTAGAAAGAGGGGAGGGGCAAAATCTACAACCCCAGTTCAGTGGTGAGAGAAACAGAGACATTTAAATGGAAGGGAATCCAGTGAGAGTCCTGACCAGCATTCCTCCAAACTGCTAAGGTCATCAAAAATAATAAAATTCTCGGGAACAGTCACAACCAAAGTAAGCTTTGAAAACATAACTAAATGGTATCTTGGGGGGGGGTGTAGGTATTAGGTTAAAAAACAAACAGGGAAATCTATAATAAATAGTACTTCATGTTTTGGTCCCCTTTGCTGTAGCAAGAGGCCACACTAACTAACATAAGGTGTGATGCTCAGGGGAGGGGAACAGGCACACAGGAACTCTGTGCACGGCTGTCTCAGGTTTTCTATAAGTCCAAGAAGAGTTGTAAAAACTATTGTCTATGTAAATAAAATTGGGTTAAGCATGGTACTCTGGAGCCTGGTACAGAGCCTCCCTGAAGATAGGGAGGGCAGCCTGGGTTATATAGCCAGACCTTGTCAAAGAAGGAAGAAAGGAAGGAGGGAAGAAAAGAAGGAAAAGAAAGAAGGGAAGAGCGAGAGAGGGAAGGAGGAAGTCATGGGGGGAGGGGAAGAAAAGGAAAGAGAAGAAAAGGGAAAGGGTTTTTTTTTTTTAAAAGATAGATGGCCTTCTCACCAAGATGGCGCCGAAGGCGAAGAAGGAAGCTCCTGCCCCTCCCAAAGTCGAGGCCAAAGCAAAGGCCTTGAAAGCTAAGAAGGCAGTGTTGAAAGACATCCACAGCCACAAAAAGAAGAAGATCCCCACGTCACCCACCTTCCGGCTGCCCAAGACCCTGCGGCTCCGGAGGCAACCCAAATACCCTCGAAAGAGTGCACCCAGGAGAAACAAGCTTGACCACTATGCCATCATCAAATTCCCCCTGACCGAATCAGCCATGAAGAAGATAGAGGACAACAACACACTTGTGTTCATTGTGGATGTCAAGGCCAACAAGCACCAGATCAAACAGGCTGTGAAGAAACTGTATGACATTGATGTGGCCAAAGTTAATACCCTGATAAGGCCTGATGGAGAGAAGAAGGCGTATGTTCGCTGGCTCCTGATTATGATGCTCTGGATGTTGCCAACAAGATTGGGATCATCTAAACTGGGTCCAGCTGGTTAACTCTAAATATATACTTTTCCACCATAAAAAAAAAAAAAAACGATAGATGATTGGACACTCATGACATCTGCACTGTTCAGTCCATTTCCATGTTGATTTGCTTCCACTCTGCCTCCACACAGAATTCCAGGTCCTGGTTAAGACCACTGTCTCAGCTTAACCTGGGCGCTGAACAGGGTATCAGGCTTCTCGCTTCTTCATTTTCTGCTGTTGCCACATGCCACAGGTTACAGAGCTGGATCATGGCTTTTTGCTTTGTCTAGCTGTTCACTATCTGTCCCGTGCATTGGCCAACCTGCCGATATACACCACACTTCCTGCTCCAGGATCTCTGCTAGTCCCAAGTTGCTGCCTGCCTCCCTCCTCCAATGCCCAGTTGGGTAAAGGGTCTTCCCTTCATGTCTCTGCTCCTTCACCTTCCAGAATCCTCTCTGTGCTCTGCCATCTGGCTTCTTAGCCTACCACCCAGTTCTCACCGCCCTCACCAAGACTCTAATGACTGAACAACTGCTAAACTCTAGGGATACTTTCTAGACCTCATGCAATGGGCCAAATCCTCCTGGAATCGCCTTCTCCCCTGAGGCTAATGTTCTTGACCTCCTGGCCACTCCCTCTGCTTTCCCCGCCACCTTCTTAACTAATCCTTGCTGCATACGTGCATATGAGGGTGTTTCTTCATCTTGACACCCAAGCAACATCCTCAGTTCTGAGAGCCAGGATGACACCTGTGATACCTAATGGGATCCATAGCATGCCTGATACCTGGTAGACACCCAATTTCAGTTTTTTCAAATGGAATTCTGTTTCTGGTCATTCTAGCCTTCTAGAAAACTACTATTTTGAACTCCTGAAATACTATAATCTTATAGACCTAAAATCCTCTGGTTGTAAACATAGACTATTCAGCACTGGAACTTTCTACTATCTTTTGACTTGCGGGCCTGTCATTAAAAATTACTTTCATTTACCTCAGGAATGTTCAGTGCGAGGTGCCTGGCATACATGGCTTTCCTTTAAACCAGTAATAGCATGTGTTATGAAGAAACAAACAAACAAAAAAGCACAGTGGTCTAAGACCTACAGGACATCCTGAGCTAAACAAAGTTCACAGGGGCTCTGTTCTGTGGGTTAGATACTGTATATCGCCAAGAAGAGAATATTTGATGCATCATTCCAAAAGCAATTTCACTGGGACCAGCACTTACTGTGCTGATAAATGTCTGACATCTGGCTCTTCGGGGACAGTGCAGATGTGCAGAACTTGCCAATTTCTGTAGTGTAAATACTCAGCCTTCAAGCTGACGCTGTGACTCCCCTGAAGGCAGAGTTAGTACAAGATGTCCACGGTCACACTCCAGGCTCGCACAGAAGACACAGCGACCTCAAGGATGTGAAAGAGCAGGGACATGGCTCAAAACGGGAATTCTGAGCATCTGCAGTCTTTGCTTCTAACATGTTTGTATTTGTCACGCTTCCACTGCTGTGACGAAGTACTTGGCAAGAGCAACTCCAGGAAGGAAGGACTTATTTGGGTTCCCAGTGTGAAGGCACCGTCCATCCCAGCAAGGAAGGCATGACAGCAGAAGCACCCACAGTCGGGAAGCAGAGGGAGACGGAGGCAGCTGCTTCCCTCACTTTCTCCTTTTTGTTCAGTTCAGTACCCCAGTCCGGAGAGTGATGACGCCCTCATTTCTGTTAATGCTCTCTAGAAAAACCACAGCAGAAGCATCTCTAGAAGCATGGCGCCTAGGTAGGTGCCAAATGCCCAAATCCTGGGTTGATAAACCATCCGTGACAATGCTTTATCCCTGTTCTACATCCAGATAATTTAAATTTTAATATGGCCACGTTTAATGGCAAGATCACAAATATTCCCCAATTCTGGCCAAGTCTTCCAAGCCATGTTGATATAACTCCAGTACATCACTGGCACGTAATCCCGTTTTTGCATGGGACAACAGGAGAAAGCCAAGGTTTCCTGGCACTCATTCCCAAATGGGAAGCTGTTCTCGTTAGTGCAAATCAACCTTAGAAATTCAATTAGCTCTGTTTTACAGATGAGATAGTAGCAATCAATGTCTTGTAAGGAAGAAAGACATGCTTTATTCTTTAGTGGCAAATGCGTTATTGGGCTGCGGGCACCATTCTAGGCACTGGGCACAGCTAAGAAATACCCATCACTGCAGTGCTTGTAGTGCCCTGGTGAAGACCAGTCGAAAGTTTCATTTAAAAGTTCAGTGTCACAGTTAGGATTCCTCCACAGCACTACATGTAAGGTCTTGTGCACATACTCTCGTTCAGACATCCTTACATGCATGCATGCACTTGCCAACATGCACACTCACTTGCGCACACACTCTCACAAATGCACGCAGCTGGGCTGCCCACTCCTAGCTCGAGTTGCCTCTTCTTTTCTAGATCAAGTCCAGTGTGGACCGGAAGAATGCTAAGTATGTGCTCCAAGGAAAGACTGCTGGGACGATCTTCCGGGTCAATGCTGACACAGGGGATGTGTATGCCTTTGAGAGGTTAGACCGAGAGAAGGTCTCCGAGTACCTCCTTACTGCCCTCATTGTGGACAAGAATAACAACCAAGACCTGGAGCGCCCTTCCAGCTTCACTATCAAGGTCCATGACGTAAATGACAACTGGCCTGTGTTTACACGCCAGGTGTTCAACGCATCTGTGCTCGAGATGTCAGCTGTAGGTATGTGCCTAGTCTACCCACTCTCTCCTCCCCTCCTTGACACCAGCCTGAAGATGCCTCTCATATTAGCCACCTCAGCACCTAGAGTCAGGCTCCAGTAAGTTCAACGAAGTGGTTGGAATGCTGTGTTTCCCCTTTACATGGTTTCAAAACTTGTCCCTAAAGGCTAGCTTCTGACCTAGTTCCAAACTAAACCTTGACCCTAATCATAGATAGGTTCTGGTCCTCATAACCAGGTGCTGAGCCTCATTATAGCCTGGGCTCTGATCCTGATCCTGAAATGTATCATCACCCTAGATGTGAGCTTAGGAGGTACCAGCTTGTCCTCATCCTGCTTCCAGAAGGTCTACAAAAAGTGTCCCCCTCTACTCTTCTATACAGAACGTGTGCTCAGGGCCCTGGGGCCAGACCTTGGAGAAACTTAGAACTCCAAAGGATGAGAACTGTGATGCTCAGCTCTCTGCAGGCTTTGCAACTCCCTTCCCCGCCCCACATCCCCTCACTCTCAGAAAAGGAGAAATCATCCCAGACCTCTCCTGAGTTTCTCCCTCAAACCCGAACATCTTCCCTTCTTCCTTTCTCCTGACAACACACAAACTGCCTATTCTCTCTGCCCACTTCATGGCTGATCTGGCTGGGCCTACCATTATAGGTGCTTTGACCTCATGAAAGGCCCCCTGGCACAAAGCAACCTTTATTCCCTCAGCTCAGCCAGTGGGACCAGGGGCACCCCATCTACTCCCACCAGGGAATGGGGTGAAGGTCACAGTCATAAGCAGATACATGAAAACTCTCTCTCTCTCCACAGGGACCTCTGTCATCCGTGTGACAGCAGTGGATGCAGATGACCCCACTGTGGCTGGCCATGCCACTGTCATGTACCAACTCCTGAAAGGAAATGAACACTTCAACATTGATAATACTGGTCTGTATGCTAATCCTTTTGGGCAGGCACCTATTTGGAGGGATGGGGGGGAAGACACAAATATTGCATGTGCCAATGCAGAGAGAACTCTAACCTGACAGGTGTCACCAGCCATTAATCCGGGGGGAGGGGGGAATGCATGCTAGGCATGAAGACATGTTGGTGGCAGGGCTGGTGGAGAAGGAAACAGACAAGTACCCAAGGCATGCAATCAAACCCAGAAAGAAAGAAAGAAAGAAAAGCATGGTCTTTACACCCAAGCAGAGACCAGGACTCAACAGAAAATGCTAGCTGGAAGGTCTTTGTACATGTTCAGAGACCTGAGATCCTAGCCCAGCAGGATCCTAGGACCAGCCTAGCCTAGCTGCTCAGCCCTACAGCCTTTTGGACAAACCAATTCACACCTATGAGCTCAGCTCATAGTCCATTGCACAGTAGCTGTGAAGTTTGAATTAGATTATGCATAGACACAGCCATGCCACATAATTTTAGAGGTCTTGTTAAGAGGAAAACTTTAGACCAATTAAATTTCATCAAGTTTAATTTTTTTTTTTTTTGCAAAGAACAGTCACAAATTGGGACACCCTGGAAACCAAACAAGTTCAGAGAAACCCCAGAGCTGCCATACAGTTGGGTGATATTTATAGTCCAGAAAAAAATAAATAAATAAAACCCACCCTGCAGTCTTGAAACAGCTCGGTTGGTTACAGCTGGGTGTCTGCCTCATTTGCATAGCTTTGAACAGGTGGCGGCCTATGATTAACTGACGCACAGCTGCTGTGATTGGCTGAGCATACTCCTCTAAGTTAAGATTTTAGTTTATTTACATACTACTAGGTTCATCTCAGAAGGATTCGAGTCTGCCAGTACAGAAGGTTTCACAGGCCAAATTTGGTTCAGATTAACAGATTAAAAAAAAAAACTGTAAGTACTGTATCAAGAAAGCAAGAGAGAAGGCCAGTTAGTCAATCTAGGCACAGTGCAACTGATACTTCTCTGTGCACCAAGACAGACATCACTAATCCATCACAGCACTCTCAGCACTAAAACAAACAAAAAAAGGTACAGTCACTTCTATGTATGTCAAGACAGACATCACTAATCCATCACAGCACTCTCAGTACTAAGAGACAGCAGAGCCAATCATGCCCATGTGTACCAAGGCAGACATCACTAATCCATCATAGCACTCTCACTCTGAGCCTGAAATTGGCCATACGGTCTTTCTCAACATAAGCTTCTCCCTGGCTAGGAACAATATGGGACCATACATTTCGCCGGCTTTTAGCCATACAGATATGGAGGTGGTAGGCTATGGTCTTGGGGTTCTCGTGGAGTCACCTGTGTATTTCTGAAAGGATCTGGGCAACTAGATTTTCTCAAGGCTCCTCAGGTAACACAATTTCTGTTGGGACACTTTTTTTTTTCAGGACTCATTTTCACAAATGATAAAAACTTGGACAGAGAGACGCAGGCTGAATACAGGGTTGTGGTGGAAGCACGAGATGCCCAGGGTCTGCGGGGAGAGTCAAGCACGGCCACTGTGCTGATCACACTGGAAGACATCAATGACAACTTCCCCATCTTTACTCAGTGTAAGCCCCTCCCATAGGGCCTTCACTGGACAGGGGCTGGGACAATCCAGGCTCAGTGATTTGGGGACCCTCAGAGGGTACTCCAAATCTCTCTTCCTCTCTCCATACCCCAGGATGCTTCTGAAACCAGGATATGGAGCCCCTGATCTATCCTAATACTGTGCTCCCAAGGTCACCCAACTGTCCCCTGACCAGTCCCTTCATAGACCAGAAAAAAATCATACCCCAGCTGAGCCCACTACAGTGCATCAAATCCCACTGTGAGGTAGAAGCAATTCCATGTCCATCCCATAGGCTTGGGAAACCCAGGCTCCGAGATGGAGGGACCAGCTGTAACATACCAGAGAATAGGGGTACAACTAAAGCCTGCCATAAACATGTACACAAATTGATTTTCCTTTTTAAAACTGTCTGTCAAGAGCTTTCCCTGCGCCTGGAGTGAGATTGGGAAGGAAAAGTAAGTGGATATGTTCATGGAACCAGCCCCCAGCTGAAATTCAAGACTCGGTTGTCCTCCAAATTATCTAGTTCTGAAGTAGCTCTGTTACTTCCTGAATACAAGATTTATATCTTTTATATTTTGCTGTCCCAAAGTACACAGTGAGCTTAGTAACTAATGGGTAGATAGACAGAAGGGTGGACAGTTGGACAGAAGACAAGGCAGGTGGCCTTGCCTTGGGACCCACAATAGCACCATCATAAGCTTCTTGCCTGTTTTCTGTAGCAAAATATTGTATGATACCCAGGTAGGGCAGCACATGCCCATGACCCTAGCATTCCAGAGACAGAGGCAGGAGATTTTCAAGTTCAAACCCAGCCTGGGCTACAGAGCAGTCCTCTATCTCAAAAGTCCAAATGCTAGTAGTTCAGTAGCAGAGTGTTTGCCTAGCCTGAGTAAAATCCTTTGTAAAATCTCTAGTGTGTATGTGTGTGTGTAATTATATTCAGGGACAGTAATCTTAAATATCTCATTAACTGGTTGTGGTACCCTATGCACATCAGCCACATACACATTTACGGTGCCTGAAGACATCCGTGTGGGAAGCCCCTTGGGATTTCTAACTGTGGAGGACCCAGACGAGCCTCAGAACCGGATGACCAAGTACAGCATCATGCAGGGCGAGTACAGGGACACCTTCACCATTGAGACAGACCCCAACCGTAATGAGGGCATCATCAAACCTACAAAGGTATGTAGACCTGTGGTACTGAAACTGTTCATGGTCTGTGGAGTTCACAGCATCCAAAGGACGTGCTGGGAGATGCTTCCGAGCCATGGGCCATTGAAGGAGAATGTTCTTGTACAGCTCAGAACTGGCCATGGGCTCATGGAGACTATATCCCACTGTCTCAGGCTGAGTTGTCCCAGAAATTGACCAGAGGCAATGCTTTGGATATGAAATGTTTATTTGGGAAGTAGTCCCTGGAAACCTCAGGAGCAATGGCAGATGGCCATAAGGTAGCTACTCCTGAGATCACTAATGAGCAGGAACAAGTGGGTCTCAGACCCATGGGAGCAATACAGACCGCATCTCAAGGCTCTGGGGTAAGAAGCCACAAACACTGCAGTGCTGAGAACACTTGTTCTACTATCATTTCTCATGTCGTGATAAAATA